>JACXSJ010000422.1:0-400055 GCA_014851325.1 Pentalonia nigronervosa
TATACTTGATGTCGTAGAAGATTGAACAAAATTTAACCATAGATATATAAACATATTATCTAATTCAGTTTTGAAACAATGTTACCGATGAACCGATTCATTTTACAACACTGAATCGATTCAGTGAATCGAATCATTCATGAATTACCCATCCCTAATATAATCTCTTCCTAATTTATATGGCTCTATTCACTAATGCAAGCATTTTTTGTGTGTTATTATTATAATATAGAAAGTTATAGTCTTACAGTCTTCAGAATTAACAGTTGACATCCAACAACAAGCCTAAGTCGGAACATTTCGAACCTCTCACAAAGTTTAAAGTTACAACTAGACCCGCATAAGCCATTTGGTACTTAGGGACATACATTTTTAAGCGCCTCCCCCTTTTATTAAATCTAGTATACTACCTAGGGATTATTTTTATTTTTAATTTTATATTAAAATATCTACTTTTTACCTCTATTAATTAAGATTCTTCTGAATTTTTTTCTTAGTACACATATATTAGTGGGTTGTGCTAACGCTCTTATAATTACCGAACAAATAAACAATATATTACAACATACCTTCTATAGAATAATGATTATAATTCATAATAAGGATAGTTGATTTTATTTTGAGTTTTATATTGAACTGAGTGCAGAGTAGGGCATTATTCGAATATTTTTTTATTTAGATGATTATTTTGATAAAATTTTATTTGAATAATTTTCAAAACTTATATTGAGCTCTATATAAAAATGTATGAATAGATTAGATATTTAGATATTAGATGGGAAATGTCTCATATAACTATTATTATTATTATTATTTAGTTACTATTAGGTTATTTATGTTATTTAGGTACTATTATTTAATTTTGTTATAGTTATTACAAAATTATTATTACAAATAAATATAAATTTTACACTGTAGTAATCCTAATTCAAAAAACATATCTATTTCTTAACTTTTATTTATAGTTCAAAAGTTGTTTTGCTTATATTTTTTGCATTTATTTCAAATAAAATAAAATTTACAATTACTTAATTTATTGTTTTTAATATTTGCGTGTTTAAAATTACCAACCAAAGTTTAATTAATTAAGTAAACGAAAATTAATTAAATAATATTTTATTCGTATAAATTATACAGTATAATTCATTATGAAAATTATTCAAATAATTATAAAAAAATCATTCGAATTTTTTATTTGAATAATTATCTAGATAAAATTCTATCCAACTCTGACTGGGTGTCTTATGGTTTTAAAAAGCTGTGGCGTTTTGGGGTTGAAAAGTATCATCTTAGTTGTAACCTGGGCCAAAGCAATGGGAGAATTTAAGTATTCTATTCAGTTGATAGGACTCAGGAGTTGTAATTTGGGGATATAACTTCTATAGTGATGTTATGTTTTTGATTATTTAATATTCAATGTCAAAATGATAGAATGATATAAATTTATAATACTTAACTACACTTCTCAGAATAGATGAAATTCATCTATTTTGTAACTTAATTATATAATTATTACATTAACTTAGAATAAATAATAATCTCTTAGGCAGTTTGGAAAGGGGAGAGGGCATAACCCCATTCATTTCAACATTTTATGAAATCTAATCATATACAATTCAAATTATGGTGCACAATAAATTTATATAAATAAAATAATAATTAAATAGCAATACAGCCAATTCTGTACAACAAACATTGTTAAATTTCGCAGAGAAGTTAATTCATACTTTAAACTACAATATTTATATGCAAAAATAAAATCATATAGAGGATGTTAATGCATTCACATAAAATAACTTACATGACTTTTGAGTAATCTTAAGAGTAAAATTACATATTACAAAAATTATAGATAATATTTTTGAATTTGACAAATTAGTCTTAAATTTTATAATTATTTAACTTTATTTTTATTATATGCGATTTCATTAATCTAAGACAACTCAAAAACTTAAAAAATAATTTTGCATTTAGCACGCTGGCCAGAGAGAAAAAATAATGTGCTCACCTCCTTTTAATATGATACACAACTAAATTACATTACAACTACTCTAGCTTTATAAAATATAATTATAATAAAATTTAATATTTAATTTATTAAAATAAACCAATAATATAAAAGAATAAATTAATAATGACTAGAGTAAATACATTATGAAATATTTTAATTAAGGTCTAAGATATTTGTATACATTATACTTTGACAATAAGCATTTATTAATAAAATAAAATAACTATAACAATTTTAAAATAGACTGAATGTAGCAAGTACAATAAAATATGTTTTTAAATTACTTTGCACTAAAATAATATTTAAGAAAATTTAATAATTTATTTTTATATATTATACACAAAATATAAAATGAGTATTTCTAAAATTATATTGCAATTATAATTATTAATTTATGTACAAATATAAATATTTAAGTTATATAAAACATACTATTCACATAATTATAATATGACTTGAATACATTTTTTTATAAAAATAAATGTAAGTACTGATAAATTAAATTTATTAAACCAATAAGATATACTAAGCTAATTTTTTAAAAAAATTTTACAAATATTTCATCAAAAAAACCAACAGATGTAATTATTAACTAAAATTGGTCTGATATTTCCGATTGGGGATCACAATTATTGGAATTAGAGTGAAAAGAGTTGCACAAATATTTTAAATCTTTGTTGTCAACATTAATATTAATATGTCTCAAGTATGAAAATATTTTTGAATTCCTCAAGTTTATAAATGGTTGATTTACTTGTTGATTTCTGTACATCAATCGTATAGTAGATAAATAATCGTAGGACGTTTCATTTTTACGATTACAATAATCTAAGCCTATTTGTTCTAAAACGTCTTTGGATGCATTCCATGTCCTTTGACGATAACTATTAAAAAACATAAATTATAGTTGAATATAAATGAACATACTTAAGTACACAGCAAATGTCACTCAGGGGTTTTATTTTTATAGTTACTTTAATTCCTCAGAGGTAGGGTAAAGTTTTTCTGGAACATTATCTTGTGTATTTATATGTTTGTATATCCATTGAGCGATATCTGTTGAAAGCTGAACAGAATTATTTGACCAATGATGGGTTTCAATTAGACTAGAACTGTCTCTCGTATCAAGGTGATGCCAAAATGGTTGTGGGTCTAAGAAATTGTAACTCTAAAATGCATAAAAACCACACAATATTTATAGAAAACAATTTGATAAGTGCTACAATTCAAGCTACAAACCTGTGTATTTGAATAGATCAAGTTTAAATCTGACATAATATCTAGTTTTTGAGATATGGTAGCTATATCAACACTGCACTTTGGTTGTTTGGGGTCTTTGATATTAGTCAAATGACAACCAACAATATGTGGCCAATTCCACCAAATATGATTTAAACTCATTTGAGATTGGCTGTTTAGGATTTTCTAAATACATATTTTAATAAAATTAATCAAGAACCAAATAAAATGATATGAATATTAGTTTATTAATTTAGTTTTTATAAATATTACCTGATCAATTTCTCCAGTGCTCAAAATATATTGTAACTGAAGAATACTCTGCCTTATGTCAGGTTTGAATGGATGGATAAATGCATTTATTTTGTCTTTTGTCATAATGACTCCTTCATTTAGCGCTATTAACTGCAGAAAACAATCTAAAACAATAACATACAATAAATACAATTAAAGGATTAATATTAGAAATCTATTAATTTAGATATAACTGAATTGATATTTTACAATTACTCACTTAAATGTTCTTTTGGCGGATGTATAAAATTTAAAATTATTTCATTGGACAAAAAAAATTTCAATAAATTATTACTAAAAGGGTCATTTGCTGTTAAAACTAATGGTCTTTTTGAATCTGTAGCTAAAGTTGATATTGCAGCTAAAAATCCATCATCATGATTTTCAAAGAATATATCAGCCTATTTATTACAAAGCAAAATAAAATTAGTAAATATATATTTAAAGTCACAATTTTAATATTTATAAAAATATGATTTAATAATTACATCTTCAATTAAAATAATTGTCATTTTTTCATTCAATTTTTCTTTTTTCTTATGCTTTTTGATTTTTATTTTTTTCCCTAAAATATAAAAAATAATATACTTTTAAAAACAAAATAAATATTAATCAAATATTGTAAGATTCTTTTTCTATAGAATTGATTATACAGGGGAAATAATTAAGCATTTAAATGTAAGTCACACATTTTTCTCGAAATTGTTTGGATGTATTTTGAAAATATTTATGTAACTAAATCAAATTTTTAACCAGTAGTTTGTGAGTTATTCAACTTTGTGTACTAAGAATAATAGGTTTAGAAGAATAGAAGCTATTGTCATTTGAAAATTAAAGTGGTTAATATTAATTTTAATATATCAACATTTAAAATTTTATAAAAATTGTTATAATATATAAATTATAATATCCAATTTTAAATCTGTTTTATACTTTTGTAAAACTTTTTTAAAGACCATTATCTTTAGTATATATATATTAAATGTAAATAATAAATATGTTCTATAAGATATTTGAAAATGATAAAAGATTTTTTAGGTATTAAATTATTAAGTAGAATTTGTAATATATTATTATGCTAATAACTTGAACTCTTAGTTACATATTGCACAATGATAAATAAAAATTGCAATTTTGCCATAATGAGTACTTGGAAAGAAATAATCAACGTTACACTTATATTGCCTTAAGATGATACTACAAAAAGATTTATTCTCTCTACCCATAATGTATTAAGTCATAAATCAAATGCACTCTTTTTATGACAACTGCAGTTAGTTCTGGGTTAATTTTGTTAAGGTTTTTGTCTCAAATCACAAAATTGATTCAAAAGTCAGTCTATAAATAAATTCTATAATAAATACAAAACCTTTAATTAGATTTAATAAACAGTTTTTTTCCATTGCATGTGATTGTGTAGCTTCCATTAAATCAGTTAAAATACGTTTACCATTTCTGTTACAGGAAGCATTCAACTCTATTACCTATACAATACATCATATTATTCATATTATTATGTTTACAAAGATGATTAACAACTGCATTACGTTTGCATTAAGTTCATTAGCTACAGCATAAACTGCACTAGTTTTACCACAGCCACTTGGTCCAAGTAAAATTGCTAAGTTACGTTGTTGTTTACAACTAGATTCACTATCACTATCAAAAATAAAATCATCATCATCATACTTTTGGCCTAAAAATAAAAAGATAATGGAATAAAATTATATTTTTTAAAACTTAATTATACATTTTCAATATTTTCTGTGCTAAAACTAACATTTTTTTGACTTATTAAAATTTTTCTTATTGGGTGCTAACCAATTTTTCAAATCCTTAACAATTTTACTATTACCAAGCACCTCTTCCTTACACATTGGCTTATATTTATCAATCCACATAGATTCAATATCTGTTGTAGATTTCTTTGCCATTAAATGTTTTGTTTTTAAATTCTTATGAAAATCTGAAACTGGAAAATTTGGTACCTGTAAATAAAATGTACATATAAGTTAATAACTATATCTTTAACTGCATGTTTTTATTAGTAAACATTTGTATAAAATACTAATATTTTTGTGAGTATTAAATGATAAATAATAAAATGTTGAATAAAATTTTTAAATATTTAATTCAAAATAATTAAATTATTACACTAATCAATATGTATAAAATATATTTAGTTATTTGTTTATATTTTTTTAATATCAAGTGACTTCAGTAAGTCATCTGGAAACAATATAATAGAGGTTTATACTATTCTATTTATTTAGGATAAAGATGATATTAAGAGCAGTCCAGTAAATTATAATGAAAATCATTTATTCTAAAATTTAAACATTATACTAATAAATAGAATAGTTAGAATTTAAATACTTACAGACATTTTTATAGATGAAATCATGTATGGAAAATTAATTTCCATTTGATAGGGCTCCAATACTTGGCGTTTAGGTAGAGAGTGAACAGTTTGAAATGTAAGAATAGAGTTTATATTACAGTTTTCATGGAATACTTCTTCCTTCAGATGAAGTATAAGATCTGAAGACTTCAAAGATGTCAAATGGTTAGTGTGTGTGATTTTAGGAAAATATCCCAATTCTTCTACAAAACTACTGATATAAGGCAAATCGACATTACTCCTGAAAACATAGTTATAAGATAAAATGTTGAATAATAATAACTCAGGTACAAGAAATTATTATAACATGTCATACTTAATGATACAAATGGCATCAGTGGGCAGCTGAACATGTTTTTTATTTGTGTTATTGACTACCGATATTGTTGAACTATCAACACAACTGGTTTTGGTGATGATGTTCTGTTTTGTCACACTGTTGTGGAAATCTTTGGTTTTTGAATTTCCATCATTGCAACCAGCACTGCTGTTTTTGCTGTCATCAAACGATTTACCAAAATAGGCAAAAAATGCCTTTTTCTGCCTTAAGTCACCATTGCAGAGCGTGGATGATTTTCCATTGGGTAATGTCGCATCAGGCTCCCTTTTTTCTTTGGAAATTTTCTTTTTCTTGGTATCGGCGAAAATGCAGTCGTCCGATGACCTCTTTGCGGTGCGTCCGACCATCGTCTACGCTGAATGTTGATTTTGGATGATCACTCAAACTGTTGGCAAAAATCCCAACAATGGCATTGACACTCACCGACCACGGATTTTATAATATTAAAAAGAGTTGTGAACGACAATTTTGTCATGAGTTCAGGGTTGCGACTCGAAACTGGTGACGGAAATAGTATATACAATAGATTACACAATATTGACAATTGACAAATTTTATTCACACATTTAACAGCAATATCTTTTATTTTTTCTTACACGCAGCTATTGGTTATCAAATCTTATCGGGACGCGACGTTCCCGCCAGTTTTTATCATGGATAACATAACCATGGTCGTAACATGTCAGATTTTGTGCGATAACATAAATAAAATGATAAATAATTCATTGTAGACTAAATAGACCAAAACCCATTATTTTGCAGCCACCATTCACGAATCGATTGAGTTCTAATGGATAAGACGAATTAAATATTTTTAAATGTTTAATTATTTATTTTAGTAAATAATCATTTGTTAATGGTCGTTATTCACCACCGTCCACCAAAATTATTACGATTTAAAATATCGATATAAGGTTAAACGTATACCAACACGTCTTACACGTATCGTCGTACCAATCGTAACACGGTATACTAAATAAAAGTTCTTAATGTGTCCATGTAAAAAACTTTAAAAAAAAAAAAAAATAATCAAATATAGGTATTAGATATTTGGTAGAATACAAATGAAGCGATCATTGCGAGTTAATCATAAAACAAACAGGATTTATCAACAATCACATTATAATGTATTATATTCAATTAGTAAAAGTGAAGAAAAAAAATATTCAAATTGTAAAAACAATAATTTTTTCGTCATACTAACTAAAATCAAACATTCGTTATAATTATATTATTAAACAAAACAATTGTGTCCGGCGCATTTGGCGGCCAATTCAAGGCGATAATTTAATGTTTAAATAATTATTGTCATCGACGAGGCTTGATGAGTACTATAATTGGAAGTACGAAAGCATGTACTATGTATTTATACATCATCCGCAAGACTTTAAATCAAGCTACAGTTTTTCACTTTTCGATTTACATAGGGATGGGGAGGATCTACTATATTTTTTAATTTGTCTACGACGATAATTAATCATTATCTTTGTCTCGATCAATATTAATGTGTTTTCACATACTATTGTGATATGAAGTAATGATGCTTATAACACTAACCATTTTTTTTTAAATCCAATTTTTTCATTAGTTTTTTGTATTAGGTAGTGAAAGGTTTATGCTCTAAGCTCTTCATAGGAAAATAGTACCTAAGAGAAACAATATGCAGTTAAAGTGAGATTTTGTAGAACTACATGGCTATTACCCCATTTGACCTTATTTCAAAGTTCAAACTATGCAGGTATTATATAAATGTAAATCGACGATTTTGAATAATCGTGTGTTGTGTACTTGTGTGTGGCTCATTGATTATATACCTCGGCATTTTTAAATCTTAATATTTTTTTTTTTTTTTGTATAATCATACAACAATACAAGTGTAATCGTAATAAAATCAACGTATTTAAACGCATTTTAATAGTATCGTTTAGTCAACAAAAAATAGCGTAATAATAATGCGCAACGTTATTATGTGGCATGTGCTAGGCTTATCTAACCCTTACGATAGTAAAAATAAAACTGGGTACACACGTTCAAAAAACAAAAGTGTTTTTCAACACAGTAGTGAGCACCGCTGAATGATATAAAATTACATAAAATGTGTCACGAAAACGCGTAAAGTCTACGATCGCGGACCCTGTTAGTCGTGACTAAATAATATATTTTGCCATGGTTGTAGTGTTATGAATATTAAAGGCGTATAATACGACCATCTATATACCGTACACATTACCCAAACGTAAAAATTGTACAAAAAACACACACAATATTACGATGATAATAATATTATAATATACACACACAAAAGTATTAAAATGTATATAAATATAATATTATGAAGTGCTTGGTTCGCGGTCGTCCCTCGGACGCGGCTCGTGCTCGTCCGGTGAGATATGAGCGAGACCGAACATTATATATATATGAGTATTCGAGACCTCCATATACATACATATTCCTAGCTGTATTTATTTTTTCGTTTCGTTCCACTCTGTAATTACGGACATAAAAAATGATTTAGAACGTCCCAAACGCCCGCGGGACCTAACTCCGAAGAGACCCAGCGTCCGCCGCCACGCCATATCGCAGTCCGATATACGACGAGCAGTCGTATACATAATATAATATATTATAAACCATACTTAACTATACAGGCGCGCACGCGCACACACACATTTTTATATATTATACACAGTATATAGTGTTGTGGTCCACCAACACGGTCGACTGTTAAACGATAGCGCGTTTAAACAAAAAATAATAATAAAAGTTCGAAAAATATATAATATTGTTTGTTGTATTTATTTTTGTATACCGATATTACGTAATAAAAATAATGGTTTTATCGTATAGACAGTACATTATATAGTTATATAATATAGGTAATATTGTTTGTAAAATGGAAATACTTAATTATAAATTATACTTCTACATCCGATTTGATCATAAGGAAACATTAATTCAGACCATGCATACGCCCCGATTTATATAGGCATTATAATTTATAATACATCATATATGAAAATTGTCCTCCCATATATCATTTTGAAACTTGATGGCATCATGACGATGTTACTATATTATATATTATATTTCAAATATGTTTTCCGATAAATTATCTCATTACTAGTTCCATCAATACAATCGATAAAAAAGTTTATTTTCATTAAAAACGCCTTCGGTTATGCTTATGATTTCCTTTAGAAATCTTTATCATCTATAAGTTTGATATAATCCTAAATGGCATCAGTAGTACTAGTTAGTAATTTTCGTAATGTATAAAATCATTAAAATTTTGTATTTATTTTAAAAAAAAAATATTTTTCTTGCACAAGTAATAAATATACATTTTAGTTCTCGTAATATTTGTTTACCTAAAAATAATATAAGATATAATCTGACAATATCATTAGAAAAATCGCATTTAATACAACTTATAACAAATGTTGGCAGCCCCAAGTATTATATTTTAATATTTATGTAATAAAATAGGTTTATTGGTTACCCGTGTCATATTATGTTATATACCTACTCGACTTATTATATTATACTTATACATATTATATTAATATTTAATAAGTTTAGAAAATCTTTTACTCGTTTTACTTTACAGGTTTACAACTTCTTAAGAATTATGACTTTAAATACTGTGAAAAACGGCCAACGGGTTTACCTTCATAAAAACGTAAAAATAATAAATAATATAATTGTGTACGAATTAATGCATAATAATAAATAATATAATATTCATCCCATTAACAATAAATATGTCTAAATAGTAAGTACCTAATGAGTAATGAGTAATAACTTATATGATACGACGATGAGAAGAATTATTTATATTAAACGTTGTCGTTCTAATAATTTAGCTATTAAAGCAGTGTAGTACAAGAATAAAAATAACACGATAAGTGTGAAAATGATCAGAAACGATTTCGTTCTTCTTTACACAGTGACGAAAATTAATTTCCAAACACATACGCGTCCATCGAGTCGATAATAATATTATATATTTTAGGCCGTCGCTCAAAGTCTAAAAACATAAACATAAATATTATTTAGGTTTACTGTATAAACAAGAGTCTATATACATATTTAACTTTTCTAGTGCTCTGCTAGCACGAGTGTATGATATTATGAACGTGGATTTTATATCGTAATATCGCATCAATTTACATTTAAATTAAAATAAACATAATTATGTAGGTACACTTTTCGGTCGACATGATGCAATTACACGTACAGGTACACGATTTGAATACATACATGAATATAAATATATGCTATATGTGTAGGTAAGTACGTTATATTATCATAACATTATATTATGATATATATATATATATTATAAGTGGTATTCTGAGCAAATAAACGCGTATTTTCTTTACGATAATGTTATTGTCCTGTACCTATATTATAAAAAGCGAACCAAAGTACGTCAATATTTATACGCGAGATTTATTTTACGGTGTACCAATGTTGTAGGTACGTGAATATAGTACAATAATAATATAGGAAAAACGAAAAACGAAATTATTATTTCCACAGACTATAATATTATTTTATTGTGCGAATCGAAAAATAATTAAAAATAAATAATATTAATATTTTTTCACTGTGACATTATGCATCTTTATATTATTATACCTATACTTATAAAATTAGTTTTAGGCGATTTTTTTCATCAGCTAATAACGCAATTCTACGAACAATGCTTTATCGTTTCGCATTTACCAATTTATTCAGTTTTATATTCTGTATCATGTATGATGCCTTAAACGTAATAATATGAAGTATAGATGCTAAAACAATCAGGGCCGTTGTCACGGTGGGGAGGGGAGTTGAGAGGGGTTAGGGGGTTCAACCCGTCTCCTTACAAGATGGAAAGTATAGAAATGTATTTACAAATATTTAAAAATACTAACATATTTTAAAGGGGTTTTTTTTTAAATTTATGAGTACCTAAACACTAAAATACTTAATAATATAAATATTAAATTCTAAACAGTAATTGACACAATGAATAATTGTTGTTACTGGTTATAAGCTATAAATATATATATCTGTGTTATAAGCTACAGATATGTATAATAAACAATATTTATATAATATTTATTGTACATATCTATATTATAAGCACAATTTAGATACAATTTTAAATACATTATGGCTATAAGTACGAATTAAGATACAAAGGACTAGACACGATAATATATAAGAAGTTTTGAAAGAGTTATCGATAAATCTAATAAAACTAGGACTAATAGATATTATAATAAATATATGTAATATTATATAAAATTATAAAATACTAAAACATATAACTATAAAAATAAAATTAATAAATGTTTTTTTTTAAACATAAATAAGTTTTTGGACGGAATACACGTTTTTTCGAGTCTAATTTTCGTAAGATTTTTGTTACCATGGTTACTTATTAACATTTTATTATTTATTGTTTGTTATTTGTATAATTGATATTTGACATTATAAAAACATATTTATGATTCATTGATTTTTTTTATAGAGGAATAATATTAAGTGTAAAAGCTACGTTTACCTACTTAATCTATACTTTTTAAAAATTAACTTAATGCAGTTAGTAATTACTTTGAAGAATCTCTCCCCTTTTATTAAATTGCTTTCTACTGCACTGAAAACAATGGTTATTGCAGGGTGATAACTGATCAGAAACAGAGAAGCTCAGCCCCTCCCTCCATCCCATAGAACCAAGAGTCAAACCACACACACATATAGATATATTATGATTTTTATATTTTAAAAAACAGTTTTGTCAGGCATCTAAAAATTTAATTTTAAGAGAATTGTATATATTTAAAATTGCAAATAAAAATCAGGGAAACTCGTTCTGCGGTTTAGTAGTAGTGTCGAATTTACTTTGTTATTGAGTATTATATGGATGTGTTTAATTTTAATTCAATGATTTTGAGTACGGTGATATAGAGTAAATACCGTAAGTTTCACTAATATTTTGAAATTACATATTGTGTACGGTTAATAAAAAACTACATAAGACGTAAAGTTTCAAGGCTTTATGAATATTTATTCTTAACTAAATCACTATAAAAAATAACTAAGATTGTTCTTTGATGTTTAAATATTCAATTTCATCAAAACTTGAACTTTAAATGTTTACAAATAAAACGAACAATCATGAAAAATTAATGAGAAATCTTGTATTAATTGGTATATTTTTTTAACTGAGCATATAATTTTTTTATCAACTTAATAGAAAAAAAAACTAATGAAAGACGAAAATTGTAAATGTTTATAAATAGCGCAATAGAGCCGAAATATTTTGAAAATTAAACTATGTCTAATAAATGTTAATTAAATCTTGGTGGAAAGTTCAAATCTTTAAAATTATTCATTTTTAAATTAAAACAAAAAATAAATCGATTTTTTAGAAAATTGGTTTTGCGTTTCCCCTAATTTTCTTTTTGTTTTTCCCCATAATTTTGAAAATAACTAATAATTTTTACTTTTGATCTCTCTTCTCCTCTATTTCCTACCAAAAAAGGTATTAAAGTTGAAGATTGTAGTATTTTTACTGCACCAAAATGTGACAACAGATGCGAAAAAACACACATTATTGTAAAATCTATATATTCATCGTTCCGCTCAGAATCAATAACAATAAAATCTATATTTTGTAGTTGATGTTTGATAGCAAAGGTACAAATAAAAATTTAATAAAGGTTAAATAAAAATTGTTGTATATTTATCTGCTGCGTGTGTATGATTGAAAATTGTTGTTGATCATGATGATACATCACCTCAAAAATTCCTAAAATCCAGCTCTTTTTTTTTATAAAATTTTGAACCGAGAACTTTTAGATATTAAATAATTTTAAATAAGAACTCAAAATGCTAACTTTATTTATTCAAAGCTTTGGGTTTATTTTTCACAATATTCCTTAAGTTTTTATTTCTCGAAAAAAACGAAAATGAATATACGATAGTTAGGCCTTAGCCCGACATCCTTCAATAATTTAGTATAAGGCTGCTTCATATTTTTTTCGTGTAATGATAGTGAAGAGGAGAGGTTGGAGGATGTGGTTAACTTCCTCACCCCTTTCTTGATTAGCCATTGGGACCAATATTTAGATATTGTGACCTTTTTAAATATTTTTCGCTCTATTAAATTTTTAGGACTTCCACACCATTGCGTCATACGTTATTATTACTATAAAAACATATGCGACCTTATTCAATATTTGTCATTGAGTCATACCATAATTTGTTATTGTTGTACAACATTTTAAATTATTATTTATTAGGTACTTATTTTTGGATAAACACTTCACATTTTTATTATTTGAACTTTGAAGATAAAATTTTAATAACTTAAATATTATGTGTAATATATAAAACAATATAATTATAATACTAATTATAATACCTACTTCTGTTTGAATTTTAGATCAATAATCATGCTATTATTATATTTTTTGTTTGTAATAACATTCTTATTAGTTATTACATATTTTATGGTATGATGTACATTGTACACATTATTTCATTCATACATTATATATATTTATTTATACATAATATATCTTCGTAATATACTGTAGCTATTTCAAGCGAATTCGATAAAAAATGTTTACGATGCTCAAAGAAGACTGTCGTCTGGCATGTTCCAGTACGATAGTTAAGAGAAATGATTTCCAGTTACATGTCTATATCGGGGCTTGGTATGAAGACGTATCTAATTATTATTTTCAAAGTACGAGTATGTAATGTATTTTCCAGTGTTTACGATAATATCATAATATTGTTTATAGGGAAGAATGTACATTTGGCGGTAAGTAAAGGTCACATCGAAAGTAATTTTAAATGTTTACAGAATACTAAACAGGTCGAGAGAAAAGTTTAAATTTGATGTGGTCTGACTACGTATAATTTCTTATATCAACTAACGTTGTGCATTATGTACGTAGAATTACTTTAAAAAGAGAATCATTGAAATAATAATATGATTCCGCAAAAGCAAGAAAAATGAAACATCACAACATGAATACAAAAGTAGGTATTAATGGTATAATATACTATATAATGTTATTGAAAAACTTCTCGTTCACGTGCTAGAGAGGGACATAAATCGTAATAGTGGAATTATAAAATAATTGATATGCATAGGGGTAAACACTGCTATATTATATAATACTCATGATTAATGTATGGTCGTAATGTAGCAGCACAATTACAATTTAGCGGCATGAATATTACAATAGCAATAATGTTTTAGAGCCCTTTGATCTGTAGCCACAAATATGTTGTCGCTTAACTCCCGTTGAAAATTAGCTTCCCAATTATTGTAAACGCATCAGTATTCTATTTTTTTTTAAATTTTTTTATGGATTTATTACAACAAATTGTAATTCCGACTGTTAATCCCGTACATAAAAAGATAGTAAAAACATAGATAAATAAAAAGATTAGTTCATTTTCATACATTGAAATTGGAAAAATTACTGTAATAATAATAAACAAAATAAAATATAAAAGCACTAGCTAGATAGCTTTTAATCACTTCTACAACTTTTTAATAAAACTAAGTTATCAAATACAAAACACATTTTTTGTATACTACCTGTATAACAATATTATGATTAATACATTTTACAACGACTTAAATCTGAAAATGTTTTTTTTTTCGTCAATTGGTAAAACCATGAATTTTGTTGACTGATTCTTTTTTTTTAAAAAAAAGATTCTTTTATTGTTCAAATAAATATTTTGTAGTAATATTGTATAATTTATCGCATTATTGTACAACTAACATATACTATTATAGGTATACGTGTACTATATTATACATAAATATATATATAGATAAATATATACCTATACCTATACTATAATATACCTATACTCATAATTAAAGGCCGAATTCTCATGAAATTGCATCTTTTTATGGCGCGTTTTAAATCCTATAGAAACAAGCTACAAATCCAAATTATGAGATATAGATTAATTTAAAAAAAGTTTTATTTTGCCCAAAATTGCACGTTTCCGTTTTTTTTTTTATAAAAATATACTAATTAGTACTTTTGTACAAATATTTTTACTCCATAATCTATCATAACATCTATTTTGTAATTTATGTTACTTTATCATTGCTATATTATGTTGTAACATAAAGTATTGGACTTTTATATCTAATAATATAATTATATATATATAAGATATAACGATATATTATAATACGAAGTAATAAGGATAATGAGTAATGACGATACTACTACGATTGTTGATTACATATATATATATATATATATATACAACCGATATTAACCGATTTAAATTATCAAATAGATGTAGTTGAAACAGTAAGAGATATAACTTGAGAAAATTGAGAATGATAATGCACAAATACTCTATGAAAAATTCAAATCAGTATTGATAAAAATGCCGGATACAATATTTTAAAACTATACAAAGATTCAATAAATGAAAATGACATAGGTTTAAAAAAATATCCTGTTATTATAAATTGCTACAATGCATGCCCGATAACAAATGTCGATGGAGAACGTGTGTTTTTACAATTAATCATATATTAAGTGATAGAAGACATAATTTTACAGAAAAAAACTTAGATATGTACATAATAATACATTTTATTAAAATATTGTAAATCAGTTTAAATTTTATATTTTTGTATAATACTTAATAGTTAATGCCAACTAATAAATAATAATATTACAAAAACAAATATCAATAAAAATAAAACTTGTAGTACTTACAATGAAAAATTTGTTATATAATTCATAATAAAAATTCGTTTTTGCACGATTTCGCACATTTCAGTATTTTAATTGCAAGCTGTACAAAAATCCGGTCTTTACTCATAATATTTAATAATGACGTTACAGGAAATATATAGATAGTACAAAGATAGGAGCGCTGCTGGTCCACAAGTATAAATATATCTACATTAATATAAGAAAATTGCAGTAGAATCTCGATTATATGAATCTCAGTTATATAATATAATCCTCACGATAACAATTCGAACTGCAATTTATGTATCCGAACGGCAATACGTGTATTGTAGCACCCGTACGCGTAATTATAATATATATATAATAGTTCTATATATTAGTAATAATAATAATAATTATAAATATCATATTGTATTATTATAATATAATTATATTTATGTATATTTTTTCATTATAAGTATGAACATATTAAGCATATACCATACGTAATGTATGTACAAATGTACTGTAATAGTGCAATGCATATAATATTACATAGTATTAAACAAATTCTCAGGATCTGAACTTTCGCGTTTCCGAACTAGGTCCCAACTAAATTCAATTAATCTGTCTCAACCTTTGATGAACACTCAAAGTAGTCGAATGGATTTTAGACTTTTAGTTTAATATAATATCATCTATTAAATTTTTACTATGGTATTAAATGCACACATACATTAGTATATCTGTCCCAACTGCTAATATACACGTTAGTCAACAGGCACATACTATATTGGACATTGGTAAGTAATTTTATCGTTTTTTTACCGTAATGGTATTGATTTAACTGCTTATAATTTATCAAGATTTCAAATTTCCAATAATAATATATTTTATATACATACTGGGTAAATTTTTAAGGATGCTCTTCACCTTCTTATGCTTAATATTATCCATTTATTAAAATATTAAATTATATTTTATATAGTACGACATACTCACTATAAAAATTGACAAACAGCACATACACATACACCGACTATTTCACTGAGGTTTAAACTTGGGTTTAAAATGCATCTAGGTGTGTACTGTATACGAGTACACGGGGATTATGGGCAGTATCGAAGATCAATGGCATAGCCAAGGGTGGTGTTTTGTGTGTTTAAATACTCCCTCCCCTTTAATCGCCCCGCTGATGGTATTTATACAAAAATTATATGTATAGCTACTATATAATTTAGATTTCCACAAAACATGTTGTCATATTTAATATTATTAATATAAAGATTGATGATTGACAATGGAGAGTATGTAAAGTCCCCCACATGTTATATTTAAATATAAAATTAAAACGACCTTCTAAGAAAAATCCTGGCTACGCGCCTGTCGAAAATAAATGCAGCTTAGAAATAATTATACAAGTGCCATAATTTTTTAATCCATGTATCGAGTTTATCAAAAATAATTTTAATAAGCAATATTATTTAGTATATCTATAAATATAACAAAACTAATATGCTAAATAACCAGACTTGCATCTAGACTGAAATTTTGCTTTATTTTTTTAACGATTTTTTCTATTATTTATTAAATATATACGGTATCCAAAGTAATACATTTTTTCATGTTTTTGAAAATTGTATTATTTTGTTAATGATAACAAGAATAATTATTTGTAATAATTTTATTTTACTTGATTGTTATAAATCGTTACTATTGTTAGTATATTCACAATTGTTGTGAACTACTAACTGCTATATAGTTATAATATAAAAGTAACTTTTATCCATATTATAATATAAAAACATAAGATATTTGTGTTATTTTTCCATTTCTACTAGGTAAACCAAATAGTAAGCAAATAATAAAAGTGTAAAAAATAAAATACAAACATGCATTTTTATCAAAACTTATTTTTTACATAACCTAATAAATATCGATTTTTTTTTACTTTAAGTTTTTCTTAGAACAAACCCAAATTACAAGATTTAACGCTGAACAACTTTGCTTTTTCCAAACCATTAATTGCGAAAGAAGATATAAGTATATTAGTATATTGTATATCACTATGTAAAGTTTACGATTGCTATATTTCTCTACTGAACAATTTTGTATTTTGAGATAGCATCATTTTTTAGTTCTGAGCGACTAAACCCATGGCATAGAATTACTACGACTATAATAGTAAGAAAAAAATGTGAATGGTCTTTGATAGACGTACATTAACCATTGACGAGGAACTGTGTAGTGAGGCGTCTCATCAGCCATAAATTACGGTATGGACCCCCATCGTAATTGACCATAAAGTAAATCATCTTTTTTATTTGACATGTCTGGTTATACGCCAATTCATAAATGATTACGACGTACCTATGCGACTATGTAATGACGGAATCGAACAATTCTTGTCAAACGAAATAAAAATGTATCGGTACCTACGCATATACGTATAGGTAATAATTAATATTGTTTTCATTGTCAACATTTCAAAAGTTTGCGGCGGCGATGAGTGACCTGTCCACGCACAGTTCCGATTTCTAAATCGCGTATTGGTGATCTTCACCGTCGCCGTAAGTCTCACGCCTACAATCCGATCGTCGCTTCAGAGATTATTACTACACGATCATTTTATCGCATAATTATAATAATATATCGCTCGCAGTGGACGTCTGCATCGGTGGTATAACTATAGTTGTAGTATTGTATCGTAATAATATGGTTGCGGGCGTTTAGCGACGGAAAATATTGTATAAAGGACCGACCGCGAAATATACGGGGGTCCGCCTAGAATGTTGATAAAAGATATTATCATAAAATTATGGTCGTCCTCGGTATTTATATAATACGTGCGGTACTCGGGGGTGTCAGGTTTGACGGACCGCAATAATTATATATATATATGCGTGCAAGTTGGGGCGGCGTACGGTCCACACATGCAATGTATACTTAAAAATGTCATGCATCTGGCCGCGTGTATCGTGTGTGCAGTGTGTATAATGATATGTGCGCGTGTGCGGTCGTCTCTGGGGACACTTTGTCGGGATCCGATAAAAATTCATGAGACGCCGCCGCCGCCGCCGCCGCCGATACGACCGATCCGTTTAGCGTCGGCCGGGAGGAAAAAAAAATAAAAACAAATCGTATTAACTATTACACGGTCATATACGACGTATATGTAACTCGTAACGCGTATTTAGAGGGGAAGGATGCGGTCGGGGAACGGTGGTCGCAGGGTCGAGTTTTTGTGGCGGTTGTTGGGGAGTTGCGGTTGCAGGAAGACGAGGACATCTGACCAAGAAGCGCGGTAGGGCGAAATTTGAAAAGATTCAATATCTATACAGTTGGAAATACTTAGGGCAAAACCACCAGTATGCATATATCATTTGAGACCCAATAATCATCTTGGAGGGCGAGAGCCCATCCTATTAGGTTAAAATCGGAATAAAAATATAGGTACGTAATAAAAACACACTACGAATTCGACAAATTGTCTACATCGGACAATGTGGTACCATGCAGGCCAGGTGTGTCTTCAAGAGGGCAAAAAGAGTAGTCAGCATAGTCATCCCTAGACCTTATAACTTTTTAAAATGTTGTTACCTAGTTTTTTATAGTTAATTATTCTGTAATTGAACTGTTTGTGTATACATTAATATTAATAATAAGTTAAATGGTTGTATTTCAATACATTTATTTTACACTTGGTTGTTAAAGTTGTCTATCCAGAACGCCGTTTTAAAATCGTATATATTTCTTAAACTTTAAAATACTCATAACTTGCTTCAAAATTAAAATATTAAAAAAAATTCTACAGCGACCCTAAATAGTATTTTTACCTTTTAATGTTATAAAAATAAATTAACTGTACTTTACTAATTACCGATAAAAACAATATTCATTATTCAGATTGGTGACCAATGTTTAAACAGAGGCATACCGAATTATGTATTTAAAATAATAAACGATGATAAATAAATCTACCTATTATTTTAAGCGTACGCTATACAGACAATTAATTTCGTTATATTATGCAGGATGGAAGGAAAAATGTCTGTTTTCTAAAAAAAATTATTTATAGATGAGCAAAAAGTTTACTATTACAATATTATCTGTTATCACATAACAAATATTATTAACAAGTAATTGCATAATGTGCTATTTGTACCAAAAACTAAAATTCTTTCTCCGCATCAGTGTTATTATTGTGAAATTACATTTTTTTTATTTTGAAATAAAGCTCATTCGCATTGAGTAATAAAAATATATAGGTATACATATTATACATATTGTAATATTGCATATTTATTTAGAAATTGTTTAAACTAATTTTGTTATTTGGTTTTCTTTAATTTGATTTATACATTTTATTAATATTAACTAAATATTTAAATAAAATAAATATAGGTAGATGTATATGTATTACAGGGCTTACAAACATTTTTAAAACGTTGCGAACAAAACGTTAAATTTCTCAAAAAACGATTAAAATCGTTAATGGATAACATATTGGTAAACATAATAAACGATTGAACACGAATAACTAGTAGCGGAACAGAAACGATGAACAATTAAAATTAATATCGAATAAACACTAATATACCAATTTAAATATAAAGTAAAACAGGCAAAACGTTAAATTGTTCACAATATTTTATTTGTTCGTAACTTTGAACAGAAAATTGTATAAACGTTTAAATTTGTTAAACGTTAAATACTCTATCGTTGAATTGCTCCCAACGTTTAAATTTCCTATAACAGTAAACAATATTATTTTTGTTGATTTAAACTCTGATACAATACATACCTAATGTATTTTAATTTATAAATTGTATGACCCAACATTTTTTGTTATTTGGATGATTGGTTTCCTCCTTTGGTTTCTGAAATTTTAAGTTTTATAAACTTTTTTACCCTTTTTTTTCAAAACTATTTTTAGGACATTTTTTTCTTGAGATTTTTTCCATTCTCTGTTATGTAGAAACTGAGGGTTATAGTATAAATAATCTGGAGAATATAGTCTATGATATTAAAATTCGAATGAGTACATGTGAGAAGTGATAGTGTTGATATCATAATTAGAAATTTATACACGGTTCGTGTTTTTTTATTATCAAATTTATTATTTGCAGATATTTTAATCCGTTGACAACATTTGGTCACTTTATTAAAATATAGTTTCGAGTCCAAAAAGTAAACATATGAAAGTCTGTATACCTTTAGTATTAAAAGTTACATACATCGTAAAGCTATTTTTTCTACAGCGACGATGTTGTTATTATAATCAATTGTGAATGGCGTTTTTAGGCGTCTCGATGGACAAAATTTAACAAAATTATTGATACTATTATATTATTGGCATTGAGTATACATCAATGTTATTAGGTATACTAAAATACACTAAACCATGGGCAAATGTAATATTATTTTATGTACCAAATAAATTAAGGAACACTTATATAGAATTGCAAAGTCACCTTGCAATTTTGCAAATATACACTTTTGACAAGTGTATTACTTTCTATTTTGACAAACTGCATTTGGGTCTTATAAAACAACAGCGGTCGTCGTCCACAGAAAAGTTATTCCGAGCTAATTTTGTCAGAGAAATTTGTACTGACAATGCGGTACTTGCGTCACATTGCTCACACGGTTTTCGGACTGTTAATACGCGCGTGGCACTGTCGGCCGTCTACACGCACATAATATAATATTGTAAACCCAAACGGAGCGTTTATATTATACGACGGAATCATCGTCAATACAACATGCATACGGTATAATAATAATAATAACGTTGATATTACGACGACGATACAATTTATACAATATATATATATATATTATTGTATTACACTAAATGTTCTAATATTATGTATATTATAGATACGGCGCAGAGTCATCGATGGTATCTCCGCGCGACCCCTCGACGACTATATTATAATATAATATTACGTTGCGGAACAAGGGTCGTCCGGTATACATAATACCGTATATTATATGTATAATGTGCACACACATATCGGCGCCGAGGGTAGATACACGATATTGAATATACTCACATACGCACACACTGCATGCTCGTGTATATGTAATATGTATATATAATAGACCGTATAATGGTGTACCAGTCGTACTTATATTTTATTTTATTTTTTTTTTTTTTTAAACACACACACGCTGTGACACGCCCTCTCTTTGTAACGTAAAAAACCGGAGATCGCGTAACTAATTTATGGTTTCATAAAGATGTTAATATTGTGTACGTATATACGACACACGTCGACGGGCGTTGGGGCAAACGTTTGTACGTGTACCTATATATAATAATAAAGCCATCTGGCCGGAAAAAAATCCGACCGTGACAAAAAGGCCGCGGCAAGTGCGCCGTGGACCACCGCGTTTTTGTCCTGTGATGATTGTATTACATATTATTTATGTTCTAGTATATATGTATGTATAATATACGGATGTGGAACGACAAACGGCGAATCTGTCAATTCGCATTATTATCGATTAGTAATATATATATATATAATATTGTGTACGCATATAGGTACGCCATACGCGAGATGTAACAGTTGATAAAAAAAAAATAATATTACATTATGCCGTCGAAAATCGTATAATAATAATATAGTCCGTATATTATACCTATTGTATACGCACGCTGCTGCTAGATCCGACCAAGCGTCTTTATTATGTCCCGGTGAATTTATTTAGTTAATTTATTTATTGCTCAAAATATTCCGATTTGGTTAGATATTTTCAGACCACCCGTCACGGATCGTGGAGCTCACGATCTTATTAGATCTTATTATTGTTATAGTATTTCGTTCAATTTAAGTGTGTACCCGTACCTTCTAAACAATCGCGATCTGCGATGCAAGGTGTAGCGGCCATTGATTATCTATGATAAACATTTTATCTATGATGACCTAGAGAGAGATCGAAGAATAGTTGGATGGACAGAATACGTCAAGATCTGGATGGACTGTATAAGTAACGGATCGAGAGGAAAGGATCCGAGACAGTGATTATTGGAGATCAGTGCAGACAGTGGTAGCCATAAAACACTTTCGGAGTTGTAAGGCTTTAATGTTAAATTGTGATAAATATAATTTGACATGCATATTGCATAGTGTGTAGTATCTATTGATTATCATAACGATACGACGCGACGTTCGAATGGCTCTTTCGTTATATTATGTGTGAAGTCAGGTATCATTTATATATAACATTATATAACGTGTGTGCACTGCAGTGTCTTTTTGAATTACAGCGGGGATTCTGCGAACTGATAAAAATCTTTTGTAAATATTTTGAATTATGTTTAATTAAATTTTAGCAGATACGATTTTTTAAAAAATAACTTAATATTGCAATATTCTTTTGTATTTTCGTTTTTTATTATTTTATATGAAATATAAAATTTATATAATCAAGCACAATAAGTATATTATGGCGTGACACAGAAGATAGAAAAATGATTGGGGTTGCATGGTTAAAGAGCTACTCATTAGTGACACTCAGCTTGGAATTAAGGTTAGAGGATTTAATTTTTAACTTAACGAGTTAAATTATTTTTCATGTTATGCAGAGTAAGCTAATAACTTATGAGGTAATTGATTTTATTATCATGTTAAGTTCATTTTTGTTCTAATATAAAACCCCAAGGATTAAAAATATATTTTGATTGTTAATAATCGGAAATATCAATAACTCATATGTATTCTAAAAAGCCACTTATTAAATTGTTCTGTTAAAGTGTTTTGCACTATTTCTAGACTCTGTAATAGTGATCAAAATAATGTTTATACATTATACATACTAATTTATACAAAATATGTAAAACGAGAAAATAAGGTATAGGTATAAAATGTACATTGCTATAACTTATAAATAATAAATAATAATTTTTATTAATAGTGTAATTGAATATTCACAGAATAAAATAAGAAAATGTATATTAAACAAAATAGTTATATGAGTGACCGCCAGTAACCGCCATTGAGAAAAGAAAAATGTCACTAATTTATCCAGTATCCCATACATGTTTATCTACTCTTTAAATTAATAGTTATTATTGCCTATATTTTTCTTATAATAAAATAAATAATTGTATTATTATTATAAAAAGATTCATTTATATATTTATATATATTGATTTGATTAATTTATAACTAAGTTAAGTAACTTTTTTCAAGTAATCAACTTGTAACTTTAACAAGTTAAAAAAAATTTAACTTACCCAACCTTGCAGGTTAGAAACAGAGGATGGGTTATTTGTAATTTTACGAATTATAATATTTTGGAATGCTTGTATTTTACGAGTATTTAAATTTTATTTTTTAAAGGTTGTGAATTTATTTTACTCGAAATACTCTTGTCACTGACTAGACTATACGTCTATGCTGATGACAAAGTCATATTATCAATACACAATAATCCATTAATTACCTCGGAAAATCTACAATCACATTTATTTTTTTTCTTTCTGAATAGTAAGTACGCGAAATGGCAAATTAAATAAAACCACAATAAATCCGTTCATACGACCTTCGTCTTAAAACATGAAATATGCCCTAATATTGTACCGTAAATATAATGTAACTATCATTTATCGACACTATTAAATACTTAGGTTTAAGTTTTGATAAAAGACTAACTTGGCAAAGTCATATTAAGAAAAGAGAATTAATACTCAATGCTCATTCCCGATCAATCTACTGTCTTTAAAATAAAAAATACATTTGTGACTCAAATACACAGAAATTACTTCTGACGTTGTTAAAATAACTTATAATATATACTTATTTGTTTTTATAACAGTACAATTAATATATATAAACACAATGGATAAACGTAAATTGTACCCAAAAAAGTGAGAAAATTATAAATTGTGCCAAATATACGATTAAGGTGTAAATTGCTGTACAGTAAATTGCACCCGGAGATTTTTTAAGTAGCATTATATTTATGACACAATTTGTGGTTTATTTTTCGCACATCAACTTTTGGTTATTAAACATATACTTTTAAATAATATTATTATATTAGTTTTTTCTCCAAAAGTTTTTAATAAATTATGATTTACACGGTTTTTCATTACATTACCACTTTAATTCATTAATTCGCGTTTTTATTTTTATTTTCGTAAATTATAGTTTCATTTTGTTTTTGGCTAAATCTATCGTTGCGTAGGATATCACTTTAGTGATAAACGTTCGGCTTTTACATCAACAAATGCACAGCAGTGTTTAAAAAAACTATCGATAAATTCTAGTGAGTTATAGTTACTATATGGGGCATGTGTGCAAATTACTAAGGGCTTAGTAAGAGATTCCTATACGAAACATAGTAGGTAAGTAGCTACATAATATATATTTCTAAGCGAAAAAAATACATTCGTACATAAGTTTCTAAGCGAAAAAAATACATTCGTACATAAGTTTCTAAGCAAAAAAATACACCCGTCCGTAAGTTCCCATACTTAAAAATTGAAAACTATTATACTTTAAATTTTTAATTGAGTCCATAGGATAGGTTATTATTATTTTTTATACGTATAATATGTGGACTACATACACATTATATTTATTATATGGACTGAATTCAATTGAAAATTGAATTAGACTTTTTTTATGCAACACAAAAATAAACAAATTTTAACCACGTGTAAGTTGTCAGTCCTAAGTCTGAATATAAAGTGGGAAAGAAATTTGTGTTCGTTATATTTTTTTTTTTCGTGTGAGAACTTACGTACTAGTATATTTTTTTCGTGATGGAACTTACGTATACCCAGGGGTGATTTTTACCCGTTATATCTCGTGTAAAAACATATATTTGTCCAATTACTATGTATGGGAGGACGGAATGGTCGAACGGACTAAAGCGTCGGTTCCAATGCGCACAGTCTCACCAGATCGAATCCCAGACACGGGCGGCGTCGACATCCCCCAACCGGGTATGGCAGAAGCCTACGGGTACTCAGTTAGAAATTCTGTCAAATAGGCGTCCGAACTAAGCCATACCGGACATAGCGCCATACGAAAAAAAAATTACTAGCAACCATTTGAGAAATTGAAAAATGCCTGGTGCAATTTACTATACTATTTTTTATTACCCGATCACTGTTGGTACGATTTTACAAACGTAATCCTACAAAATATCTATTTGATGTAATTTATTATAATGGTGATAGTAATCTCTGTTCTAGTATTTTTGTATCATCGTGTATTATTATGAACAAATGTTACATACTACACGACTTGGATTAGGTCTGCAGATAAAAAGTTTCCTCGAACGACTAAAAAAAATTATTTTTATTTAGATCCATATGCTATTGATACGCATTTTTTATTAATAAACCATCGTTTAATATGTTAAAAAAATTTCAAAAGTCATTAAGCTTCAGCCATTATAAAAATTACAAAACACACCTTAAGTTTTGTGTATATATTATTTGTTAACTTATCACTCAGTAATCAGTAATTACAATTTAAATAGTTGTGTATACCCACAATCATTTATAAAAACATTATTCAGTTTTAATTTATAAAATATATTAGTTGACGTATTCTAAAGTATATACTTTAGAAAATTATTATTAATTGACTAAATTCTATATAAAATGATAAAATTTCAGTAGAATAAGAACCTGAAAGAGAAGGCGGTGGTTGATTAAATAGGAAGTAATAGAAATGAAGATATTATAGAAATGGAAACGGAATTCCCAATTTGCATGTAATTCCGAATTTTACATCTATCCATCAATGATCGGGTAATTCATTTAAATCTAACCAGAGGGTGGTAGGCGGCTTATTTAAGGGTTTTGTGCTTTCAAGGACTATCCTTGTTTTAGATATATCAGAACCCTTTTCGGCTGTCCATTCTCCCTGGTGGTATAAACGAAGGCCACTCGCTATTATATGTATACGAGTTGACTCCTAGTTACGTAACCACATTACGTCATTGCTGTACATATTATATATATATGATGATTGATGGCCGTTCCCTATGTGCATGGTAAATATGTTGTTATTATTTTTATTAAGGATAACTTATTACAATGATGTCTGTGAATATCATTACAAATAACTTTATGACAATACACATCGTAGTTTAATTTTTAAACACAACTTTGAGAAGAAAACTGCTATCTGCTGTGAATAGGAAGGTATTGAACGTATTTTGTTATTTCGTATTATGTCTATCGCAAATACGCACATTGCGATTTTACATCACTCATTTAGTAGCAAAATTGTTCATCTATATTACCTACATGTTGCATAAGTTTTTAATAATTAATAAATTGCTTACCTGAAATCAAACAAAAATTATTTAAATTGTTTTCGCGTTCTTTAATAAATTAGATATTTTTTAAAAGCGGATTAGTTATTTTCCTCAATGAATTTAACAATTATTTGTACTTTTTAAAGCTTAAACGGTATAAATATTTTTATAAATACCTAATAATAACTGGCTGGGTGTACGATGATAAATACGATGTGTTACTCTATATGTGTGATACTAAAATTGATAAACAAAAATCTCGCGATGCGCCAGATTTTGCCCTTTAAGGAACAATTAATTTGTTTCTACATCGTTCGTCTTGCGGAAAAATATAATATAATATTGACTGTATCGACTATTACATAGCTACATTTTCACCTTATGGTAATATTATATACTACAGGGATTAATTCAAATTTATTTATCAGTAATTTTTTTACGTGGTGTATTTTTAAAAGGCCAAGGGGTGGGAAAATAAAAAACTAGTAGGGCGTGTGCCTCTCTTGAATCCAAAGAAACGCAAAAGTTTTTAATTTCGTTTTGACTGGCGCTACGGGGCTATGTAGTATAGGTACCTATTGCATTATTTTTATTATATATCGTGTATTGTCGGCGACGGTGGTAGTAGCGAGCAGAGTGGAAATAAAACCACCAGAAATTGCGAGTTCAACCGTCGGCTCGAAGTCTTTTCTCCTCTCTCACATCCACCTTACACCCATCACCATAACTCTCCGTTATTTTTGTTCGTCGTATATTTTGCCAGTTGATTAAATTTGTGTTTATTCCCTTCATGGTCGCTATATTGTGTTAGGTTGGAGAGAGTGGCGGAGATAAATGAAGGAAAATACCAAAAATTAGATTCCCTTGAAATAAATCCAGTTAAGATGTAAGTCCCCTTCCCAGGGGGTATTAACACCCAGCGAAACAACTATGAATGAAAAATAAAAACTCCGGTCTTTTGCAGTCAATGAAAAATGTATCAAATCGCGATAAAAATATACGGAGGTAACCTTCACGTAAAAATCGGCAAAACTCTAAAATATAAATACTTTAAAGTTAAAAGCGACGTTTTTGTTATATTATAATATTTTATATACATTTATTATATTATTGTGTTTGAAGTTGAAACGACAAATTAGCCCGAACAAACCACAATGATATGAATAATTACCGGTACGTGTATTATAGATATTGTATAGTTCCTACGTGTATTTATTATAGATAAGTTTATATATGCATATCGTGTTATTATGATTTATAATTCTGTAATTTTTTTTTTTTTGTAATATATGTATATACCGTAATGAAAAGAAAACTTTTTAACAACAATAACAACGACGACATTTCTATGACAATTGTAAATACCTATACCTAATACATAATAATATGTAGTATTATTTATTATAGTGAACAAATACGCGCTGTTTCGATTCAGAACGTGAACAAGTGGTATACAATAATATTATGTACACCGTATAGTTATTATAAATTTTACAGAGAACGTTTCTTAAAGAAAATACACTGTTCTCCATACGAATTCACTGAAACTAATAATTATGAACGGTAAAAAGTAATATTCGACCATATAATATATTGTTATACATTTCGAATAGATAGTAGACACATAATACACACTTTGTACAGAATATATTTAAATATTTCTCAATTGTGAATTAATGATCGATTTACGAATTGTCAAAATCCAATACGTCTTAAAAGTTTAAAGCTATACGCCGTTATAATATTATAATGTGTAGAGAACCTTGCTCGTTGCAAAAACGACTTCGGCCGAGATCGGTTTTAAAATTTTATAATAATAGGTTACACGTACAAGAACGCACGCCTCTAATACACACCCACTCTTGCAGTAGCCCACCTATATACAGTGGCCCACCCAAAACGGTGGCCTACCCATGCACCGAAGAGCGCCTCCGCTAATTAATTATTACATTATTCAAGTAACCTTTACAGATAGTCACGTATCAATGACATCGATAATTCAAGAATAGAGAGACAAAAGTGTGTCCAATAGTTAAATCGATAACTCTGATGTAGCTACAGATTATACTGTCCGAAAATGCAATAAAATGCTAGGTATTCTAGCATGTTATATAAAATAACTATATGATTTGTAACCAGTATGATCGGTACATATGATTTAAGCAAAAACGAATTGTTTTACGGTAATTGTTTGCATTTATAATATAAAACAATATTATAAATAAAATTTGATTAAAATTTATGTGAATAAACGTGTGATTATAATATATTATGCTTAATAATTTTATCCATATAATCAGTTCATATTATTTAAATTTATAAAAAACAGTAAGTATTCTAAATATTGCTTGTTTATTCCTCTACCAGAACTACATTATAATTAAAGTACCTTTCAAATTTGACAAACACTATGGTTAATTAATAAGTAACAATCATATTAAATATTGAAATATTTACAAAAAATTTACAATTTTAAAATTCTCATAAATCGCTTCAAAATTAAAATTTAAAAAAAAAAACTTATCGATGTGCTTTACATAAGAGCCTAACCTTTAAGTTTAATATTTATAGATCAATATTCAATCAAATATTAAAAATAACGGAGTAAAACTGAATCTTCTTAACGCATATAATTTGCCATGGTATGCACACATGCGGGGGAAAAATTCTGTCAATCACAATTTTTGCATAATAAAACAACGAAGAGCAGACGTTTGTAGCTGTGCCTATAGTTATATTATATTATTATAATATCCTGAACCCCGGCCGTCTGCATTCAACGTCATCTCGACGAGAGTTGCATATAATAATATGTCAACACTGAACATATTGTGTACGGGACATGTGATAGTATATAATGTATAATATTATTATAAATCTATATATATATACCTGTAATATAGAATATGTTGTGGACGTGATCAAAGGGCGAGCGCACTAGAAAATAGGGAAGCGAAAGTTCAAACGCGATCACCGGGCCGCCTGAACTGTCAGTGACGGGTCTTTGTCGGAGGATTAACGTCGACTAAAAGGTACGTCGTATAGTCGTCGCCGTCATCGTCCTTGTCGTTGTAGTCGTCGTAGTATTCTTCTGCAACAGGCATGCACACGTATGCGTTATGTATAATACAACGCAGGGCCGTCCTTTTGGCAGGGCAAACGTGTCCTTCGTCATGGGCTCCACGCCCGAACAGGCCCCGCAATTTTTCACATATTACCTATATATTATATGTACAATATTCGATAATATGCAATATACACAAACTAATTTTAAACTGTGCATTTTTTAGAAAATTATATAGGTTATATTTTAAACTTATTTTGTTTATTCGAAATTTAAAAAATTACAACCATGAAAAATTGGGCGATGTTCAAATATCGTATTTGTTATCGTTTTGGCAATGATATTTATTAAGAAAACGTTATAAATTATGACTGTCGTGATCATTTTGAAATGTATTAAAAATTTACAATTATAAAATACTTATTGTGGCTCGGCGCAGTGTGTTGGCTGCTACCAGTCGCGTTCTGTGACTGAGAGTAAACAACGCCCGCTACCACTAGTTCTCGGATGGGTGACCATTCGGTTTTTGTAGTAGTAAAAACCTTGAAATACATGTGTTAAAACCCTACAGCATCTTCCCCCACAGTTCCACAGGCTAATGACTTTAGTTGTCGAAGCCTTAATTCCAAAAAAAAAAAAAAAAAAATGCTCATTAAAATACATTATAGTATATTTTTCTTTAATTTTGATAATAAGTAAATTCAACTAGAGAAATTACAACATTACAAATGTCTTATATTAATACGATTAAATTACATTTATTATACCTATTATAAAAATCTCAGCCCTGATTTTTACATCGTGTTTATGAGCTATAAAAAAATTGTGGAGAAAATTAGTGTAGCGGCATGATAGGGCGGTTTATAGATTACACTGCGTGTAGAAGAAGAAACAATAGTGTTCAATTTTTTTTAATATCTCGTCTCACACGCAGTTCAATTTTGTGGAAAAAAAAACACATTAGACGATAAATATTAGATATAAGTATCTACCTACTCGAAACGATAACAATATAAATATATACTACCCATATAAAGTATATTATATATTGTACGCACGCCGATCTGTATATAGATCAGATGAATTGTACATAATATAAACGGGTTGTATTGAAAATGTTATGTCGGATTTAAAAGTAGGTAGGTATATATATATATATATATATATAATTATGTTATGTGAACCGATAGCACTGGATCGCGGGCGGCAGCTGATATGTTACGTTATTATTATATATTATTATTATTACGTTATATTATTGTTCACTCTTTGGAGGATATCAAACGAAATAAAGAAAAAAAAAACGTCTCGTATCGAGATTATCGTGCGGGCGGGTTCGATCTGTTGAACGTTTCTCGTTATACACGTATGCCTACGGACGGCTAGAACTGCTGCCACATTATTATATACCTACACAAGCGGTTTAATTCTGTATATATTACGCATGACTATCGTTTTCGATACGTATTAAAAATAAAAAAAAAAAATATGATCCAACGGCGGCGGCAGTCGAAATATTATTGAGTAGGTACGTACCGTGTCCGCGGACAGTAGTCGCCATATATAATGTTATAGGGTCGACTACCCGCAGCTATACGCATATTATACACGTACACCTATATTTTATCATGATAATATACTGTGGTGACTATGAGATAAAAGGAATAAAAAAAAAAAAAACAATTTAATTTCATCGGAAATGCGTTGCCGCGTAATGGTATAAATATATGTAATAATTGTATACGCGCGGCGATCCATAAGCACGCGTATAACATTATATTATCACAATACGCGTTATTGACGGATGGTAGCCCGTTGTATATTTATTATTCCATATAATAATATTATAAACCTAACGTGTAAATATAGGTACACATAACCCCGTTTGTATGGACGACTTGTGTGTAATAATGACACAACGCGCACATATACATGCCGACAACGTATACCAATCGATATTATATATACATATTATGCATTGATCGTCTACATAGGTAGGTATCACTCACGTGATTATATATTACACGCATACACACTGTTTAATGCCGTGCATTATATTATTACGAGTGGTACCTGTGGGTACGCGTCCCGAGACGAAATTTCGACGTCTCTGCACCGCGTATTATATTGTTTTCGAATTCCATTTTGATGTACCTAATATTATAATGATATCGTGTTACGCGCGGATAATTCGTTCGGGTCCGAATCACCAAATGATGCCGTCTATGACGTATGCGAGGTATAATGGTTATTACATGCTTACGAATTGGTATAATTCATATTGAATATATATTATATATGTTCCCCACCCGTCCACACCCGTTCATACGTATATATCTACCTATATACCGAGGGCATTCTCGATCATTTAAATTCGTATACATATAAAATACACAGAAGCTAAAACTCACCGTGTTTCTATATAAACGAGCGGGAAAATTATCGGCTATTGAAATATTTAAAAAAAAATTTAATACGATCGGTTTACTTAATAATTATATATATAATACAATCGTATGAAAACAGGACAAATATCATACAAATAGTTCACTCGCAGTGCGTCTGCATTACCTGCGTGTAATATTGTAAACCTTCGGAAAAGTCAGTTGTAGGTACCTATATCATTATTACGCAATATTAATATTGTGCTTTGTCATAATATGTATACTCGTATTATGTAACTTTACAGTAAAATCATTCTAAATCGATTCTCTTGAATGTCTTCTGCCGCTCTACATCAATATATAGTCTGTATACGGTATTAGAATATGGCACCGTATATAGTCTGCAGAGCACCATAGACTTCGATATTTTGCAAAGTCAATTCTCCACTTGCAAAACAATTCATCTTCTCTCTTAAAAAAATTTCTTTTTCCACTGTTTTTTTGTTCGGTTATGTTGCTGAGCTCTGAAGTGAAATGTAAATCCAAGTATATAGTATTAATTCGAGTATTATCGTCGTTATCAACAACATTAAGATAAAATATTACCATACGGACCCAACGGTCTTATCTTATAACACCGCGAACCCAACTCATGTTTAATTGAAGCGATTAAATATCCAGGGACCCAAATCGTGTTTTCCAGATTTTTTTTCAAAATTTGTCCCTCTAAATTGGATGATGTGTCTTGCAACAGATTAATAACAATGTAAATGTCCTATATGATTAGTAATTTGTCGTTTTCGTAGTATTTAAATGCTAATCTTCTGTTTAATTTGTTATGAATGTGGGAGACTGGAACATTATAATGTTTACTTTTAAAAAGACGTTAGGTGTTAGTATAAAATAAAAATATAGTAGTCGTCGTTGTCCCATAGTCCGATTATACGCATATAATGTGAATTTTTAAACTGTATTGATATAGTATGATATATATGACATATGTATATACATTTTATGAAATGTTTAAGTTATAAGTCAATATCTAAGTTATAGAATAGGTTAAATTTAATATATTCTGCGCTAAAGCTATAGGTACAACCATTCAGTATAACATTTTTAAATACTACCTATAATTGTTCTATTATTATTATTTTATATGGTTCTATTTTTAATTTTCTTAACTGTTATCAATGATTATTTTATTACTCTCTCTTTTCACATAAGCTTTGTTAAAGATTAATAACTAATTTATCTTCTTTGTAATATCTATGTTCCTTTATAATAATAATTATTATATAATATTTTATTTTAAAATAATAATACGTTAAATAAGAAAGTATAGTATAGTATTTAAATATATATCAAGTCACCGAAATACTTCACAAGATTTTCAAAACATTTAATATTAACTCGATCGATTGTTTTAAAATAAACTTGAAATTGAAGTTATTATTTCAATAAAACTGGTTAAGTTAAAATTTTTTTGATGACTTTTTAACTAGAAAATGGCCACCTTTGTTTAACGTAACATCCATATTAAGTCTGAATACCACCTTCTCTGTATCTTATATTATTTTCCATCGTCAAATCTTATTTATTTAACTCGTCACCCCCTGGCCACGTTACAGCTGTGCAGCTAGCTGAGCAAAAAACATCCCCGGGGAATCGTAAATACTATTGTTGTATTTAACATCATATTTGTATACGGCAGAGAAGTACTATTTATAAGCTTTGGAAAACATGACAAAATCACGAGTGACTGTATCTATTCCGAGTACTGGTCGATCACGGTGCCCGCGGCGGCGGCCAATCTATTGCGTGTTTAAAAGACTTTACGATCTTTACGAACGTGTATATAAAATAGAAAATACGTCTTGACTGACACGCAAATCACAAAATCGTTGCGACGTGTTGTTGGTGGTTGAGTTTGTAAGTCCGAAAATCCCGTCCGTCCGGCCATCCCCGCGGGTTCTCGGCGTTTTCGAAAGTCTACCATAGCAATTCACGAGTTCGCAATTGATTTTCTTCGTATTTTTCAATTAAAAAAGAACCGATATTTTGGTATTCCATCCGAATAATTCCATATGTGAAAAATTATCAAACATCGTCTGGCAGAGTCGAAGAAGAAGACGAGTAATAACAATATCGTGTATCGGCTTATTTCGTGCAGCGTTCTGCGTAAAATAACACGTACAATTATACCATTGTACCAATACCAACATTACTGTAGTCGCCGAGATTTCGCAAATCATATATCAGACGACCCAGCTGCGTAAATCGGACTTCGGGTATAACGCAGCCAGCACGGGATAGTAATTATCGCTTTTGCCGCATGACGCCCAAAACGCGATGGTCGTCGTATAAGAGGCGCATAACGGCATATACGACGCCGATCGTCCGGTCTGCAGCCATGACCAGTGATAACTAGCAACAACTAATATAACCGATGTGACGGGTATAATAATTCATAGCATATACGCGTGGTATATTATTTTCGTTTACTACCTATCACAGGTACGGCGTATAGTTACGGACGGTAATAATGACTTTACCCGCGGTGAGCGGGTGGACTTGCCTCAGAAAAATGCCGAGCATCCGCCGCCGAGCCACTCTAAACCGTGTCACCACGAGGACTTGACATCGTATACGATTATTAATGTGTCATGTACAAACGGCCTCCGCACCGCACGGGCGCGTACTTTGCACGACAATGCGCATACCCCGCGCGAGCGAGCGTACAGCTTCCGCCCGCCGAAACAATCGATCTGCTGCGTGTTTGCGGTCACCGGGGACGACGAGAAATAATTGTACGTGTGCGCGCGCCGCCGCCTTTCCGTTTGTTTGATTGAACGTTAAATGGACGTTGACGCCGACGTTGTTTGCTTGTCACCGTCGGTTTACTGGTTAATCTCTCAGCGCGCTCGAACGTCTGAAAAGGATTATTATTATTATTGTCGCCGCGGAGGGGACGCCGCGAATTTTGCACCTCCGTCTCAAAACTACGACCACATAATAATAATGTGACGTAAGGACACACACACATATATATATATATGTGTGTGTACGCAATATGTATTGCGGTTTCGCGTGTGTCGCGGTGTCTGGTGGTCGCAGAGTCCGCGGGCGAGTTAAACACGAGAGATGTGCTTTTCGGCGACGACTTTGGCCGGAGGCTTCGGACGTGACGGTTTTCCGATTGGTGTCGACATATGGAATATACTACAACACACATTACACTCGCGCGTCTTGTCGTCATATAAATCCGTGTGCGATAATTGCTGACCCGCCATATCGTGCGTCGAGTCGACGAACCAATCCACAGCGACGGGTCTTGCGGAAAAGCCTAATCGCGCAAAAGTTAGACTTTTTCGTTTATATATACATACGTTTAACGCCGCTGCGCCCGCAGTCACGCAGTTCGGATGCTTGATAAAAGTTCGGCTGTGGTTCAAGTCTACGAAACGAAACACTAATTGAAAAATAAAACGTACGCAAAATCCCGTTGTTATAGACATATCGATTTGAATGGCGGAAATTATTTTCAACGTTTAATCAAATTTCAAATGTAACATTTCCGAAGATAAGTCCTATGTGGCTATTCCAGCCATAAGCACTAAAGCGATTAAAATAGACACTCGTTTCGGTGTACGAATAACTATTGTGCACTTTTACACTATACTAACATGCACCGAGTACGGATATTACTTCGGTTACATTGAAAGCGATAGTCGTGATATGTTATAAGATTTTTCCTGAGATATCAAACGCGTGCGCTGGCGTTTTTATATGAATCTCAGTAGTATGTTTTGGTATGTTCTATCACTTGGCTATTAGGGTCAGGAGGGCCAAGGGCTAGAACATACCAAAACATACTACTAATCACACTATTATTTTATGTATGGTAAACGGTATAATTATTGGAGTACAAAAACAGTAAACGTGTAATAATAAGTAAAGGACTGAGATTTTAATGCTCTAGGAAAAAAAACCATCGTTTACAGATTTTAAGTTTATAAATAGGAAAATGCAAAATACAAAATTACACATTGTTTTAATGAATGTATAATCAGGCTATGTGTTTTTGAGAGAAAAGAGCAAAGAAGGGTTGAAAGTGCATAATTTAGATACTTTCTTATAATGTTACGCTTTTAACAAAGTTTGTTATTATATTTATAAAATCAATTTAAAGTTTGCGCTATACTAGTGATAGAAAAATATATTAATAAGAAATGGTTAAAAAAAAACTTTATAGGAGTTTACCAAACAAATTTTAAAGGCGAACTTTGACAGCATCTGTTTGATATAATTGAGATTTAAATTTCAACCGTTATAAAACTTACGTTTAGCATCATGATTATGTCTCTCCCTATTCTTGTGTGCATTTTAGACGATGATTACATCTTTTGGTTACTTGACACTTGTAGGTACCCATACAAAAACAATAGATCAATAATTATACACTATATTGTTGCGTAAATGTGGTTGGTGGTCGTATTAGTCCCCACGGCATAATAATAATATAAGTATACAGTCTGTTCTGTGGCGGTATGAACATTTTATACATAAGTGAAACTACCCACCCCCACTCACACCCACACATACAAAAAAAATCTGTCTATGTATAATTTTTTTTTTTTACTTTAAAATTTTAAAATATCAATTAACATGCAATCTATAACTTCCGATGATAAAAACTTAAAACCTTACAGATATATCAAAAATTATCTTCTCGGTTTCCTTATTATTACACATATAAACAATATATCATGCGTTTTAATATCTATATGTGCCGAGTCCTAGTGTAAATTAGTAAAATAACCTTAATGCTAATTTATCGCACTGAAATGAAATCCCACCCATCTAATATTGTTTTGGGCAATTTTATGTTCGTGACGCCATCCACTGAGTATGCTTGTAACAATATCGATTATGGAATAGGTCATATCAAAATATATTTCGTCCCCGCGCGCGAATTGTCGACAGGCGTGTACAGGTAAGTTATTTAGAATGGACATCGATGCCATTAATTATGAACATACATCATACTGCAGTTTCTGAACATATATATATACAGTGTGATTTAAAATTTATGCTACAGCCATTTTATTTCATAAATATTCAAAATACAGAAAAATATATGATACGAAAGTTTCTTGATTTAGAAACATCTAAAATGATTTGTACATTTTATATTTTTTACAATATATTAGTAGAGTTTTAGGAAGTCAACTTTAGAAACTCAAATGGGAACCTATACTTTTTTTGCAAACAAAATATGAATACATTTTTTTTAATACTTATGAGTGCTTGAACAACATACAAAACTCTATGCTCGAGAGATATTTAAAGTTTTTTATAAACTTCTAAAGTTGACCACCAAAAAGCCCTCTAAAATGATTTATTTCACTTTTTTCAAAATAGAGAAATATACGATAAAAAAGTTTTTTTATTTAGAAACATAAAATGATTTGTACATTTTATAATTTTTTATAATATTCTAGGGAGGTTTTGGTCGGCCAAATTTAGAAATTTATAAAAATTTTAAATATTTTTCAAGCATAGAATTTTGCATGTTGTTAATGCACTTTGTACACTTTGTTAACATTTGAGCTTCTGAAGTTGATTCCCTAAAACCCCCCAAAATTAATCGTTAAAAATGTATAATATGTACTAATCATTTTAGATGTTTCTATATGAAAAAACTTTCGAAGCATACGTTTTTCTGTATTTTGAATATTTATGTGATAAAACGGCCGTAATACACAGTTTGAATCACTCTGTATAATATAGTTACGACGGAAGTAGCGGCAGTTATCTCAAAAATAATCGGCCGTTCGATTCACATCGACGAGCGGATAATAATTAGTGTCCACTGTAGAGAGGTCTCGCTGCAAGTCAGCGAACTGTATGCCTACCGCGACTACATAAAATTTATTATATGTATAATATTATACATACATATATAATATGGTATGTGCGTATAATATGCTGAGCGCACACAACACGACCGAGACGGGAACACGCGCCTGGGGGCCCAATTTGTTGCGGTTATAACGAGCGGTCCTATCATTCCTATATATATATATATATATATATAATATTATAAACGTGTGTGTATATGTGATGTGTATAGAAAAAAACGGCTACGACGACGACGACGAACTAGAAATATTACCATACACGCGGGGCGCGGCGGCGTACATGACTCCGACAAAAGAACCGGTCGATTTTTTTATTATTATTATTATCATTATTATTGTTGTTGTTGTTGTTAATACGGGTTTTTTTCCGTCCGTACGCGTCAACCACCCGCGAGTTTAAAGGGACAAATTATCAATTTTAAAACGACTGTATAATATGCACTGGGGCGTGCATACCGCGAGGACGGTTGTTATTATCAGATCCGCGTGCGAATTCGCCCTCCCGCAAACATGAGGTTTGCCTCGTTAGCCGATGACTCACACCCACACCAGTCGCATTGCATATTGGATATAATATTTTATACGCGCGCGCGCGCGCGTGTGTGCGCGAGCGCGGCGGCACGCCGGGTACTAACCATTGTGGGCGGTTGTTTTCTAGATTTTATTTTTTACTCCGTACGACTCTCTTTTGTACTCGTGTCACACTTGACGAACAAAAGGACGGTTTTTTCATTATTATTATTATTATTATTATTATTGTTATTCGGAATAGGCGCTCGATAAGAAAAAAAAAAATAACCGCGCACGCCAAACTACGGGGAACACCGAAGAAACGTCACGATCCGTTCGAAAAGGGTGAGTCCGCCTAGGATTCCCGCTGCCAAATTATTTATATTTTATAATAATATGGTGTACCTATACCTACAACATTATAATATTATATTATATAGAACTTCGGCGATAATCGCTAACAAGTAAAAAACCGTAGGCGGTATCGATCACTGATATTATATTTTACTACGATTCCGGACAGCTTTGCGTGTTGTGTCGAAATTCGTTCCATCCGTTTACGCAATAACGCATGCTGTAATTTTTCAAATTGTACTTGATTGCCGAATGTCGGGTATACCTCTCAAACACTTGAAGGTACGCATAATATTCTACACTAATTGTAAATACCTACATATGTTTATATACAATGGAGATGTTTTGAACGAATTTGATTATGATTATTACTAACTACTATTTACTAATATCGCGCGAGTTAATCATAATATTTGTTAATTTTCAATTTCATATTGCACGGATTCAAAAGTCACGGTAGGTGATCTTTGCGATATCGTGTGGAAACTGATCGTCACGAAAAAATCAGCGATATTTTGTTGCGAAAAAACATACCATATACAGCTATTAAATGTGACGTATTTATTTTTCATTTTATGGTTTCGGAGTACTAAACAACGTCATGCTGTAATAACACGAAGACTCCTTACTGGAGCGACACCAGTCACGATGTATAGCCGTGTATAACGCGTATTATGTATATGATTATATACTATACCTACGGTTGTGGTACCGTGGTGTATAAGTTACTATCTATAAAAGGCGTCTTGCATGCGCGCGATTACTTATAAATGAGTGTAATCGACGGAAATAACTACTCGGCATTGAGATGTACATCAAACCAGTTCTCTGGTTTTCAATTTTTGAACAAAAAATGGTAACTATTCAGTTAGTTAAATCACTTCTTATAATAAATTTGTTTTATTTTAAGGTAAATGTGCACAAATTGATCGTAATCAAATATTTGTTTGAAATAGAAAGGCAAAAAAAATAAGCCACATTAGCTGTAATTTGTGTAATATATATAAAATAGAATTGAAATATTACTATTGTTTTTAAATAAACGCTTAAGGAACACATTTGATAGATCTATACGGAAATCGGACATAGACTGTACGACTGATATTAGGTTCATGTGTATAACAAGTCGATATGATGATGAAATAATCCAATTGAAGTTTTAAATGGATACCTACGTCTTTACGTGGGTTGTGATTTGTAGATATGTTATATAGAACTATAGAAGATATAGAATCGTACCTATATAAGAAATCTAGCTACCTTGCCTACCCACTCAAACGAAAACAAAACGTATTATTAGTAGTAGTATTTATTCAGTAAACGCCTATACGATCATATATTAGCTGAACGCATAAGATCAATATTGGTCAGTTTTTATATACAATATGACTCTTTTACTAATTTTCTCAAAACGTACCTATTAAATTTTTCAAAAATATTTTTTTCTTATATAATTTTAAAACTTAATAATATTACAAAACAAATTGGTTCTTAATTATAAGTATATTGGTATACCAACCTGGCAACCTAATTAAAGTATAGAAGAATGGAGTATAAAATATAGAAACGTTTGTTTTTTCTATACAATTACATAATAAACATAACTATTATTACAATTATTATCTTTTTGGTAATTGCATTTAAATACAATGTCCATGTAGAAAGTTAAGACTTGATCAACACCGGTTCATTGTAATATGATACCGACGGGGAATTTAATTGTAATTTTAGTATTACCGATAAGGCGCCTGTATACAGAACTCGTAAGTCTACAAATTATTTAGCTGTGATTTTATACATTGTTCAAAGCTAAAAAGTAGAGTGATCAAAGTACAGTCAATGTTTTATGTATTGGGCACTTGTTGGCAGAGTTATAGGCAATATAATCTGAACAGAGTCCGATTTACCTTAGTGGCTGAGTAAATATTTTAATCCCAGTTTTTTGTTTTTAATTTTAACTTAAATAACATTTCACAGTGTTTTTCGATTATTTGAGATTTTTTCGATGACTATTGGTGAATATTTTCAATTTAAACCTCATGTCATTTAATTAGAGCTCTTATTATCCATGAACACGAATTACACGTGTACACGTGAAATTAAAAATTTCGTGATGAAAACCGTGTAATCCGTAGTTCACGTAATTCACGTGAATTTCGTGTATTTAAAAGAAATTTATAATTGCAGAAATAATGAAGACTTACTAATATAATTTATTAAACGTTTAATATAAATTATAAAAAATTACTAGTAATACTACTGGTACTATGTACTATTTAATTATATGATTATGGTTGAATAGGATAATACTGAATAAGAAATAGAAATGGAATATGTAGTGCACATGCATAAACGTTATGCGGTACAATGAGAGATAACTTATAAAATGTAGAGTTTTGGTACGTTTATAAATAAATGAGTATACGTATTATGTACTATATAGGTAATACCTAGTAGGTATCGACTAAAGATGCGATAATACGTAATATCTATCTAATTCAACTAAAGTCATTGTTAAAACCGATAAAAAATTTAAAAATAAGACGAATCACGGATCACGTGAATATAAATCACGGAATTCCCGTATTTTGTAAATTCACGTGAATGTCATCACGGAATTCACGTGTCACGTGAAATACGTGTATATCCAATATAAATATCCGTGTATCCGTGACACGGATACACGGCTGCAATAAAACACGTGTTCTACTGAAACCTCTACATTTAATACCAAACCATATTTCTATTTGATATAATATTTAACTTACCTAACCTTATATATTAATAATATACAATATTTTCAATAAATGACATTGCAAGTATTTTCCGAAAAAGATAATTCATAATTAAACTGATTTTTAGCTACTTTATCTAGCTACTTTATAATCACTCCGATCCGAATAATAACTATGATAAAAATGTCATCGAGTAATTTTAAATATTATCTACTCTGAGAAAAAAAAATAATGAAAGTTTATAATAATATACGACACATTAAAACAAATACATACGGCAATTTTCAAAAACTAAGTCCGAAAGTGAGTAAACCACTTTATTAGAGTGAATCATTGCTGAATGTGTTAGTGATATAACGTTATTAAAAAAATAGGTACACCTATACGGCTATATATATATGTTTGAAAGTATTTATTATTATCGTATTCTCAGAATGATTATTATTTATACCTATGTGTAATATAATTTGCTAGTTATAAAATTGAAACTATTTTGAAATAAATTATAAATTATGTTACATATATAATACATTTTTTGTAGTTTTAAAGCTCAATATAAGTATGCGTGCTATTTACATTATACATCACGTTTATTTATTTTTACCCTTATCCTTAATCTCTGAACATCATAATAAATTAATTGCCCATACCTTAAGCCTTAAAATAACGAGTAATAATAACAAACAAGTAACTTAAGTAGGTACTCTACACCAAGATTATATCATCAATAATGTCATATTTACTACATACATGTGATGTATGAATGACATAAAATATCGTTTAAACGGAGATCAAAACATTATATTACTGTTTAGAAATTAAAATTATAAAATAATGTATCCATATAAGACATGTGCAGGGAGTCGTTACTATATGGAATTATGTGCACAGTGTATCACGCACATATTACGTCCATGGTTCCAATCTGATCCTGTGAAATGTAATAGTTTTTCGAAAACATAAATAATACGATGATTATAAATTCTAATGTATAATGATGTATAGTCGATGATCTCTGGTGAAATCGGAATAGTATGTTGTGCGACATGCTTCGGTAGTAGACATATAATATATTATAATATATCTAAATTGGAATGAGAGAAGATTTTCGTGCGTACGCGTGTATCATGGGGCGCGACCCCAGTTAGAGGAACGCCCTGCAGTTGTGTGGGGTAGCCGCGATATAAGCCATGAACCTCGGATTGGACCATTAAAAAGTACAACAGCAGGGGAGAGATAGACCCCCGGTGCCCAGGTAGATCAAAACACCAAACGTCAGCAGAGCAACCAACCAGAATGAAGCTGACTCTGGCCAAGCCAACATTATCAATTACGATGAGTTCAGCAAGCGGACATAATATTACCGCACCTGAGGATTCGGAGACCCAGGCGATGGTGGGTTGGGGGAACGGGGCTCACCACGGGTGTCTCAACTCTCGCAAGCGCCCAGAGTGTAGATGTTCAGGAGCAGGCATCTACCGCCAAAAAGGGCGTTGGTAATTCTACTGCTGGTGTAAATGGCAAGTACCTATGGGTCTCTACCGATGGGAGAAAAATCCATCGATGTGTTTGCAATGCGTTTATGAAGTATTACTGTGACGCAAACTACGTATATTAACTGAATGCAATTTACTGAGCAAAAATTATACCACAAACATTTTCTGGCCTGTTTTTATGAAACATGTAACATGACAAATAATTGTATTCCATTGGAGTATTAAAGATATACCCGCAGCAGTAGAACTTTTTTTTTTAAATTGGTGTTTAATTATCGGAGAGTAATTTATTATTACATTAAATCGTTAAATCATATGTCTAAAAACAAACACATAAGTTGAGTTTATTGACAGGTAAATCTTTAATTGTAACCCTATTATATAAATAGTATATCCAGCTTTTATCAATGAAGCTCAGTATTTCTCAGCAATAAGAAAAAATAAATAATACCTTCCTTTTGTTTAAAATGTGATTGCTCTAAGTGACCTTTACGAACGAATTGATTCACTTCACACTTTGAATAAAACACTTTAATACTTAAATAAATAAGAATGTTGAATGATAAAAAAAAAGTTAAGCCTATAAATCTATGACCATCTTTATGTACACTGTGCACAAATACAAATAACTGTATTGATATAGAAACTTTTTATTCACCGTGATTCGAAAAACCCCATTCGTATGATATTCGTTAATGATAAACGCAAAAACATTGTACAACATTATAATAATTAATGTTCTTTTCAATTATTCATTACAACCGCTCGCACTACTCACTCGTAATATTTTATTAATATTCAGTATTTGTTGATATCTATCAGAATTATCAGAATTTCCATTTTAAAATAGTGGACATGCGGTGTCATTGGTGCAAGGTAACATATTATGATAACGCCAGGTATCGAAAGTAAAGTTTTGATTGGCCGTCACTCTCATAAAAATAAAACCCATGATAATAAAATAATAATATGTATAATGTTTATATATAAAAATATGATTTATATCATATTTTTTGTTTAGGTGTGCGATCGTGAATTTCAAAAATATATTCTATTCTATTGGATAATAGTTTATTATAAAGTTTTTTTAGGTATTGCGGTTTTACTATTTTGTATTTAAACTTTGTAGAAAATATTGTTCGTTCAGAGGAAATCAAAGTTCACTGAAAGAGAATTTCTTGTTTGAAGAGTCTTTGAGTAAAAATCCGACCTGATGGTTTAGACAATGTTTCATGGGGGGAGGGAAAAAGAATCTGAACAAGCATACTTGACGATTTATTTTGACTTACCAACCTCGGGCGGCTTTTTATTTCCACTCCGTTTTTCTGAGGGTGAATAAAATTTAATTTTTAAACTACCCTTTTTGGCTACAGTGGCAGAAATGAAATGCTCTCTGAAGTCCTTCAAACCTATAAAAACACTTTTAAAATATTTTTTTTTATTTTTTAATATACAAATTACAAATACTATAAAAATTAATGCGAAAACTTGATCAACTAATAAAGTTTTTAAGTGCCACGAACAAAACAAACATTATCATATAATATACTTATATATCTATATATATTCGTCATAAAATAAAATTACCTATTGTCTCACCGACCAATGAAATACCAGTCGCTTAATATTATCATGCCTTACAAAAAATCTAAGCCACGTGCAATATCGTGCGTGTTTTTTTCGATCGAATATATTTTAATAATATATCGTGACCGCGTATAAAATAGGTAGGTACTTTATAAATAAATAATATTATAGTTTCGTGTTGTATAGTTTTTTTTGTTTTGTTTTCTCTTACGTCTTGTTGTCTCACCATAAAAAATATTATACCGAAATTCTTAGATTACATTTTGCCGATTATTATGTCGATATAGGTCTACTCACATTTTGATTCGGGAGGCGTAAAGTCTAAAATGATATTCAGTGCTATAGACTTTATTTAAAATCAAAAATTACAATTTTTATCGTTGAAACAATCATTTGTCAACACAAAATAGTTGTACTCATATATATTATATAATTGCAACATATAAAAATGCATTTAAATCACACAAACAAATATTTTTGTAAAAATCAAATGTATTATTAGTTATTGCAGGCACTACAGTTCTAAATTAACTAAACTATTTTTTCCTACATCGTAGTCTATATTTGGTACTTTTATTTATTTATTTGTTTAGTGTTGTTCTTGTTCATATTGTATAATAATGAAATCAAAGTTTTCGTTTGTTTGGAGTTTTTTACGTAAAAAATTTAACTTTTTACAAAATGTTGTCGTTTACTGAACAAAACGTTTGAAATTACGTTCCCAACAATTAGCAAAATTTACGGCTTTGGTCCCTGCAGGAAGTAGACCGTAAAATGCGACGCGCACCCTAATAGTGTATCCTATATGATGATTATTGCGGCGCTGATGACATATTGACACACGAAACGAGTCGGTGCGTCAATCGTTCTGGTCAGAAGGGATAAAAATAACTTAAACTAAATAAAACGAAAAAAAACCCGTCCTGGGAGACCGCCCGCCCGCGCGCATTATCATTATATTATTATTATTATTATTATTCTTATTATGATATCGACGGCGGTGGCCCGTGCCCGCGTTAATGACGTTTTTAATTTACTCGAACCACGCGTGTTGTTTGTCATATTATATACATATATAATACGCGCTCTCCTCTCGTGACACACACACACACACACACACACATATATATATATATATCATTCGACCCCCTCATCCACGATATCACACACGGCCAATTTGTCAATACACAAGAGCGTAAGAGACGAAAAAGCGTAAAAAATATATATACAAAAAAGCACACACCCATACGTATACATAGTGTTGTTTTCTGGCAGGACTTAGGCGGCGGCGGCGGCGGCGGCGGCGGCTAATCCGATTCGAGTCCTCGGGGCACAGAACTAATATATATATATACATTAAACACACACGAATCGAGACGGCGATGACGGACCAACGTGGCCGGATGAACAGAGGGAGAGAGAGAGAGAGAGAGAGACAGACAGACGGACAGAAACAGAGCCAATGAGTGTGGAAGAGTGAGAGCGGCGGGAAAAAAAGACCGTGTACCATATAATACATATATATATATATTATTAAATGTGCGTATAAATTGTAACCACCGCGAAGGGCTAATCATCGAGAAAAAAGTGAGTGAGAGAGGGAGAGAAAGAGAGAGAGAGACCACCGAGGAAACAGTGGGCGAGAGGGTGAGAGAAAAAAGGGTCTAGGGTTCGCCTGTGCGCGCGCGTGTGTGTGCGCGCACAACAAAAGAGTTTTATTTACATTCCCGGGACCTCCCGTGTCATGCGAAAAAGCACCCACGTCAAGTACTACCCTCCACTAGCGCACTGTGTTTTGTTAAAGACTTAACGGCTGTATATATACGTGTGTGTGTGTGTGTGTGTGTACGAGTATATAAAATATAATACGCGCACGCCGTGTTCCATTACTCGACGTGGCAGAGAAATCGCTCACAGACAGTCAACACACACACACACACACACACACACACGCACGCACGCACGCATATATTATAATCCCTCAAACGGTACTCGCACACGAACACAAATCCACTAGATTCAATTACTTATCAACTCTTTTTCTTTTTCGCTTATCCATATAATATTGTTCCCCTCCGACGACGATCATGTCTTTCGCGATTTCTATATATAACAATATAATAATTTACTGTATCGTCGTTAGTGCCGAGTTTCGTTACTATATACGTATATATATATTGCTATTCACTTACCTATGCACCCATACATATTCACTTCCAATGCTCGTCAATCACCACTAAAATAATAATATATTGTTTGGTGCGAGACATTATGACGAAATACGAGGCTATAGGTACATCGTTTATCAAAAAACGACAACTGATCTATATTCATATATATATATATATAGAGAGAGGTACGTGAAAATATATATAAACGTAATAATTTACAATTACGACGGAGCAATACCGCCGCCAGTGTGCGATGTATCACGTCGTATCGAAAGTTCACAAATAGCGCAACTGTATATGGAATATTGAATTTACGGAAATGCGAAATTCCCAGTACGAAATCGTACCGCAATCAAAATTCAGCTGCGAGTTGACATAACTGTTTCAATATAGGACGTATATTGAGTTCTCATCATCCTTCAATTTGAATTTTTATTCATGCCTCAAGAGAGTTTAAATCTTTCGAAATATACCTATTATATGCATCCAGCTACGATTTATAAACCACCCGAAAAGAAAAAGAAAAAGCTCAAATATTCAACTTAAAAAATAAAATACATGATTTTTAAATAGATCACTTGACGATGACTGTACCCACGCGGAATATTACAATGACGTGATTTAATTTTTATACTACAGCTAGTAAGTATTTATAACATGATGGTAAAATATAATGGTCGTTGGCAATTGCGTTTTCCTTCTGTCGTACACCGCGCATTTATTTTACATATTACTAGTACAAAGTATAATATGAGCACGCCATACAATTAATTTGTTATTTATTCGAACGCGAAACGCGAAAAGGGATTATCCGCGAATAATGAAAACCCGGACCCCAAATCATGATAATATTTTATAATACGTAGGTATACGTATATATATCTATTACAGTGCTTACCGCCCGACGATATTATATTATACTTGGACGCGATTCGCTGCCTCGCTACCACGGTCGTACCCCTGCAGCACCCCGACCACGGGGTAGCCGGTCCCTTTAATATTATTATTATCATCATCATCGTTATTACCATTTACTCAAATATATGACATGACTACTAGTCGAGGGATCCGACGTCTACGTATTGCATGTATATCAAGTGTACCCTGCAATTTGTTGTGGGGTACGAAGGAGGGAGGATCCTCCGTAATATATTATACGAGTGAACATGACATGATAATACGTGTAATATTATGTATGGGTAGGTACTCTGAGCGATGTGGCGGAGGAGCCGTTTTTGTTTCCCCCTCGAAAACAGTCGGGGTAAAATATATATTCATATATATATAATAATCATTTACTGTAATATGCATTGTGCGCACCGTATCATCGACAGACTATAATATATATTATAATAGTTATAGGGGTGCAGCAATTCTGTGTGTATATTTACTATATACTATAATATCTCTATCCCTTTATTAGGTACATAAAAAAAAGTTATCCACATTTTATTTTCCCTAAACTATAATTGCCAACCAAAACATACATTTATAATAATAATTATTAATAAAATTGGTAGGTACCTACTTAAAACTTTTATTTATTTAAAAAAAAGTTTTGTATATTTAATCTTCCATATATATTATTTTATTTTTAAACATTTTAAATTACAAATATTAAATTTTAAGATGCATAAGGGAGTGCCGTTAGGTTGTGACGCCAAACCTCCGAAAGGGGGTGGGCAGTGGGACGACAGGGGTTGGTGAACGAAGTGAGCCCTCTGACAGAGCCCTTAATAGATACATATAATAATATAAGCTAGTTACAAACTATATAATATTATGTGTAATGTGTATAATGTATAATATATAAGTGTTCCTATTTGTCATATATATATGCTTTCTTCTACAATGGCCACTTCTTAACGAATACAGCGCATGTATAAGTGTCGAAAAGATACTCGACGATATACGTATTTATGTTTAATATAGTTGCGGGTATAATTTATACAATAGTTATTTTATTGCGTGCGACCGTATAGACTATTTACATACTATCATGTATAGAGTCAAACACATGTTACGAAACGGATTTCTGTCACGATTCCATTATATATGGTTCTAATGCGGGAGGCCCGCTAGCCATAATCAAATAAAATGGGTATAATTGCATAAATTGTCTTCACGAAATAAACACAGTCGAAACGTGTGAGAAACCAATAAATTAAAGTATGTAGTTATTGGCACCTTAGTCCTTTTTTTCCTTTTTTTTTGCCAGTTATTGGCAGAATGGCATCTAACCTGTTTCATTACGAAATAAAATATGTAGCACAATAACACAAAGATTGATAAAAAAAACAGTAACAGCTAGTGGAAGGTTATAATTTAAAAAAATATCTCTACAATTCATAATCATTCACTATTTATACAAAATACAAAATAACTTGGTGTCAATAACAAGTGCCAATAACTTCACATTATGAGTGAAATATAATAGGTATCATATATTATAATATAATTAATGAACAATTTTGTTTTCGCTACTTCAGGAGTCGATGCGTTCTCGATTGCAAAAAATATTCTACCTTGTTGAATCAATATTTACATTTGTCGTATATATGTACCTATTATAATTGTAAGTAAAATATAGACTTTTACTGCAGATGCAAAAATTAATTCTTTAAAAACAATCGGATCTTTTTTAAATGTTAATAAAATTATATCTTATTTAGAAAAAAATTGAAATGTATAAATTAATCGTATATAAATAATTTAATGTATTTTAAATAATATTAACTAGGGATAAGATTTATATGCAATAAAGAATGGTAAAATATGCATTTAGATTTATTAAAAATATCCAAAAACATGCAACAAAAATTGTGATTAAATATGACACAAAATACAAAAACTAAATTTTTAAATTCTAAAATATTAAAATATTAATATAAACTATTAGTGTTATTTAAAAGTATTACATAAAACAATGATGTGGTGTTTAATTTTTTTAAAAATAAAAGATCTTCTTTCAGATCTTAGTATATTTTCATACATGCTAAAACTACATTCAACATCACATTACGTAATTTTTGCGTTTTCGATTTTCCCATGGAGTTAGATTGTAGTGAAAATCTTCATCCAGATTACTTCCATTTTTACATTTTACATACTTAATATACCTATATAAATACTAGAGTATTTTTTTTTTTGGGGGGGGGGATTTTTAACATTTTATTTTTTTTATCAACCACCGCTGCTAAAATATACCATAAAACATGCATTTTAGGTGTTTATTGTTGAAATATGCAATAATATACATTTTCATTCAAAATATCCAAAAATACACAAAATAAAATAATCACCATTTGTCATTATCATGACGTAATTCATGAACATTTCAAACAAAAATAGTAATCGGAAGTTGCAAAAAAAATATGCCAATGCATTTAAATCCTAGCGTTACTAATAACCTTGTGTAAGGATGCCCAAAACTTCAAAATATAATATAAATGTCTAAAAATACAGCCTACAAGCCTATACAGTATTCGACAGTAGTCCCATACATATTAAATTAAATCGGGGTAACGATCAACTAATTTGAATATTTTTTTTAATGTTAATTTAGTTATAATTATACATACCGCACGCGAATGCATTTTCACAATTATTGCAATGGTTAATATTTTAAAACCACTGCAGCGGCATCCGAATAGTATACTGCGTATGCCGTACATACATCATGATGACTTGGCACTCCAATACAAAATATAAGTATCCTAGCGGGATCCTGGCCGCATTTCCATTAAACTTTTGGGAATTTCCATTTCTCTAGCGATCGTCTTCTCTGTATAATAATAATAATAATAATAACAATGGTCGGCCCGTTTCCTTCACGCTCCCAACAACAACGGCGACACACAATGATAATAATAACGATAATAATGTACAACAATATATTTTATTGTACATAATATAGGCATACGAGTTTTGAGTGAAACAGATGATTTCAGAGTTCCACCAGTTGGGGCACCAGGCGAATGGTGGCTGCACGTATCGACCGAGACACCGAGTTAAGCAATTGTTTTCGTACAAGACTCAAATACACGTATTATTATATATTGTTATTATATTTCGCGTGTGCAGCATATACATTCGAATCGAGCGGATAAACCGCGTTAAGGAAACACGCTCGCGACTACATGTATAGATTCGATGCATGCGCGACGCTGAGGGAATAATATTCTCGCCGATTTACATATGCGAGATAAATCCAGTGCCGGCGCGACTATATATTATAGAATGATGCTCGGGGGTGTCCATATACACAACGCCTATATATTATTAGGTTGGCCAGATTATATTTTATGAAATTCGAGACAACGAATTCCAACTTGACCCAACCATTACTTTACGTTATACGCCTATTACCGTTTTTATTTGTTCATTAATATCATTTAATTTTATACGCGTACTGAAACGAGGACGAGCAAGAAGGACAATGAGGAGTCAACAATGGTCAAGTTTTAGATGAATTAGTTTGTTATTATTTTCTTGCGATTTGCAAATAAATTAAACCAGAGACTGCGAGGACCTTGTATAATATTTTTTGTTCCGGTTTTGCCGTTTTTAAAATTTCAAAATTGCGGTTTTGGCTGTTATCCACTTTAATTAGTTCCAATATAACTTATATAGGCGCATGATTAAAAAAATAATAATAACGAATAACATATAAGAGCCACCAACCTTTTGATGATTCTTTGTTAGCTATTAATGCATTAACATAAAAATGCGTTAAGTAGGTACATTCATATTATCGGTTCCGGTTTAGGTTTTTATAATATTTAAATAAGGATTTTGGTTAAGGTTGAGAAAAGCTATACCTCGCACGTAAAAAAGAGACTGAGATATACAATTATTTCAACATTTTTAGAAAAAAAATATGGAATATTTTAATAATAATACCCACGTATAGCCAATTATTAACCATATGATAATTTATTTTCAAAGATAATATTATAAACTTAAAAAATAATTATGTACATGCTAATCATTTATCTACATTTTGACGGAAATATCGCCTATCACCACAATATCGATAAGTTTTCTGAAAAATTGGCTTTTTTGACTTACGAGGTATGGGTACCTTTACAACTTCTCCACCGATGTACGTAATGCAAATGTACGCGGAACAGACACGCCGTGAGACTGCGAACGGATTTATCATACTTAAATGGTTTTTAAATTAAACATTAAACGAACGACAAGCCGTCTCCTGTATACCTACCTACGTATTTTAATAAATGGATCGTTAGAAAATAATTATGATATAAACTTATCCGTCAAGCGCCAATTTGAACACACGTTATTATTATTGACGCAGTATACGATAATAAAATTATTGTTCGTTTTATGACGTGGGCAAAGTTGAATATAAATTTTGTATACGGTTTAAATAATATATGACTACAAAAAAAATATTCAAAAAAAATTTTCAAAAATATTTATTGTCGACGTCCTGAAGTGCACATAGTATGTGAGAGAAGTGCACGTATCATCATGAGTGTTAAAAATATGTGATAAGCATCGAACCAATAAAATATTTATTTATTTACACCTATGTGTGAATTATATACCTTGGCTATACCAAATTTTAGCTCAAATTTGTGAGCCAGTTTAATTATTTTAATTTGTGTGCATTTACCGCATCTTTGAATGGTCGGCAATTCTACCAATGCGGTAAAGTTTGTAAAATATGAACATTCGAATTGTGGGTGTTCGTGTAACACGTAGGTACATTGTATGAAAAAAAATGAATGAAATTGTCACCATTCAATAATATATGTCCTTATATATTTTATATCCACATTGGTATATTTATCTTTGCTACAGCAGCGCACGTCATCAACATTGAATGACGTTCGGGCGTCAAGAAATTTTTATAAAAACAATTCTTGCTTAAAATAGGCATGTATCTATTGAATCATCACTGATCGACTAACGTTTTGCCGAAGAATAAATTCACATGTTCTTCGTTTCAGATCCCCTCCAAATTTCGCTTTATTTAAGTAACCAGCTATAACAGAGATCAGACGCGTATATTGGCATCGTTTTAAATTCTAACGTAATCCTTATCAGTTTGCAGCGAAATCGATCAAAATTTATTAATACCTATATACGCTATTTTCTTCCGATCAAAAAATTGTATCGTCGATCTGTACATAATCTATACGTGATCCGTCAAAACGACGATAATTATGTATAAAACGCACTGATCATTATGATTTAGCAATTTTGTATTGTAAAAAAAATTGCATTATAATATACTCAATAATAATTGTTATTATTATATCAACGTATTGCGATGTACTTTTGGTTAATTCTTCAATCCGTTTTGTCGATCCGCGCCCGCACACAATGTCAATATTAATAACATATAATAATGTAATAGGTACATATAGTGGTTTCTTTTACAGATATGTTGGTACGTACATTTTGGCGAACTGTTGTTTTCTGTAAAACGTTTAAAATAAAAAATTATACATTATGGACGGGAAGTACAGGTACTCATTTACTTACCAGCTATGGTATTATTTATGTAACACATTTTTGAAAAACAGCCAATATTCCCTCAGGCTGCAGTGGTTTTAATATAAGGCATGCGATGACTTTTCGTCCCGCTATCGTGATAACTTTTCTCGTCTGCACGAAATAAATAAAAATGCATAATTCTCTGCGTGTACACGCCATTGGTTTTACGTAACTCCACCCGTCAGTATATACTGCAGTTGCAGTACCTAGGTTCCAAGAAGACTTTTCCAATACAACGATGTTTGTGTTTATATACCTACCTATAATGTTATTATGTTAATGCTCGGTTATATTATTTTAATTCGATTACAAAAAGTGATTTGCCGTCAATAATCGCAAACTGCATTCAATTGATTAATTAAAATTAATTGTATAGTCGTACCACTCGTACCCGGTTTATAATAATATAGTTACTTTTACTTTATAGTCACATAAGCACGAATGAAATCTGTTTCAAAATTGTTTTAAATTTATTTTTCTCACGATAGTCATCGTGTGGATATCTACTACTATCATATATTATATTGTGCAATTCTAGGTCAAAATATCCAATTAAAATATTTACTTATTTTTAATAATATTTTAATAGCAATCATTTCTTATTAATTCGTTTTAGTTACAAAAAAATATATATAAAAAATATTTTTATTTTAATATTTCTTAATTTATGAGTGTTAAATCTCCTAAAAAATATATAATTTATTAAATCTCGTGATTTTATACAAACGTTGAAACGTGTAACGATTATAATACAATACATTGTGTTTTGAAAATCCAAAACCTATGACATATAATATAATTATTAGATACTAGTATTTATAAATATATCAGTATTTTTGTTATTCATAATTTGGTTAGCCAACTTATTAGATTGCATAGTATTTATCAATAACTACTCACATCCTGTATTTTTTTTTTTACTGAATACAACGTACACAGTATTTTATTATAACACGGTTAATAACTACCATGCAGATACTGATATCCATGTCATAAGATGTTTACAATTTTGCAACGCAAAATTATGACAGCAGTAGCCAATATTCTGTCTAACCTAACCACTTTACATCTTATATATATATTATACGCCCATACATTTTTTTTTAATTATGAACATTTGTTGGTGCAGTTCGAAGTTCGTCATGTGATAATATATATATACATACAATATATATATATATAATATACATCATTCGATTGAACATTAAATAATTGTGCATAATTCAAACAATTAATTAAAAAACAGTAACATTAATCTATATTAGAATAAATATTCCATTTTTTATAGGTACCTACACGGCTATACTATACATCATACTAATACTTATAATAAAATTATACGTTACAAATTAAATTTCGAGTACACACGTTGTGTTTGAAGTAGTGGCGATGAGTTATTAATACATTTGTGTACGTGATTTGCAGCCATTTCAGACTTTTAACAAAGATATAATAAATTACTGAAGATTACACACAAGTAAACATTAAAATATAATACTATGATATTCGAATAAAAATCGAGTTATAGAAGAAAAGCTTTGCTTATCCAAATTTTTATTTTGTTGTTTTTTTTTTACTAAAAGTCTAACTATTTTTCATATTTCCTCTTAAACGTTGCGTACGCATGCAACACACGCAGACGCGCAAAAGTGAAATGTTGACTTTTTTGCAATATAAAAAACATAAAGCAAAAACAAAAAAATATAAATAAATAAATAAAAACGAGAAGAACTACACAACTTGACGGGTAGCAGCATGGATGGAGACGGTGAATGGAGCCCGCGATACGAGGGTCGAGACGGCAGGAAAAGAAGTATACAACAAAATAATAATAATAAAAATAAATGAGATATAAAAAAAAAATAAGAAAAACTACAAAAACAATCTTTGTGCAGTATGCGAAGAGGGAATGGGAGTATATACTTCTTATTATACAGGGTGCGCAGACGCGTTTTGGGGATTGGAAACAAGAGATAGAAAGAGCTAAAACTTTGTCAGAGTTGGAGGGTTGGCGTACGAACGCGAAAAGAGAGACGGTTACCGACTGGCCGACGGGTGGGTAGGTATAGGATAGGGGAGTGATAACAAAGCTTAAATTTGAGGAGAAGAGATGACGGAGGAAAGACTCTCTCTCTCTCTCTCTCTCTCTCTCTTCACACACATACACACGTATACACTATACAATTCATCAGGTCGAGAAGGGGTTGGAGGGGGGTGCAAAGGACTACATATAGTGTTATATATATATATATGTATATTTGACGGTGGCGGCGACGACGACTATGAAGACGGCGATGGTGGTTTCCTTGTTTCATATAAGTATATACATATATATATATATATAATACTTAGAAGGGGTGAAATATACAGTCGCCCCGGGGGCCAGCGAGCGTGGTCGGGTCTGAGGGGAATCCGCCAGGGTTCGGGCGCGCGAGAATATAAGGGACGACTACGACTACGGCGGCGGCGACGACGACGACGACAACGACGGTCCCGGCGGGGTAGTGCCGGCGGTTCCCCATTGGTCGGGGCTCGTAAAAGTTTCGCAGCCCCGGGCTTCGCACCCGCCATTCACCTCCTCCCGACGCGGTAACCCTCTGCACTGAATCTCGTCACGCGCATGCGCTCGTCGACTGCCACAGCGGCGGTGGCTGCCTTTTCGGCACGAGCGATATATACTTATGACTAATATCGCATGTGTTTACATATTATAAAATACATATATATATATATATATATATTCATACGGTATACACTATACGCAAAAAGGGTTTGCTTCTGTTTTTGACGCGAAATTAGCAAAAATACAAAAATGATAATACACAAATATTACATAGGTAATATAATAATATGACATGTTTATACACTAAAAATAAAAATATCAATTTAATTAAATACCTATACCCGTGTATAAACATAATTTATCAAAAATTAAAACACGTAAAAATATGCAGTAAAAAATGTATTTAATATAAATTCAATATTATACATATATAATTTAATGTATGCACCTAACGTCCTAACCCACGATTAAGACTTGACGATTGATAGGTTTCACATAATATACTTGTACTGGAGAAATTTAAAGTGAAATTTGAATATGTTTAATTGTCGTGAAGATCCTTACAATTGCTTATTGGAGTAGATTATATATATATATATTACACATATATAATATAGGAATTATGATTTAATAAGAACATATACATTCTCAAACCGTATATAGACGTTTTCACGGATTTTCGAAATCGTAAATAGGTAATTTAAAATATAATACCTAATGGTATTATGCTTGTGACGGGATAAAGAGTCGAACAAATTATACAAAGCGCGTGCTTTAAAATTTTATGTACAATGTACGTACGTATAATATAATATCTATAATATGTACTGTGTACACAACGTATGCTCTTGCAGCAATTTTGCGAGACGTGCTCCACTCGAGAGTTTCGAGCAGCGTTAAAATAATAATAAATATAAGATCACTGCAAGCAGGAAGTACCGTAGTCGGTCACCCTACGTATACACGTGTCAATTTTCTTATGTGTGATATTAACATAATAATAATTAATAATAATAACCTTAAACGTGTTACACACGGTGTGCAAAATTTATAACTACGCTACAGTTGGCGGTCTTAATAATTCACGAATACACCACCACCACCATGCACATATCGGCGGAAACATATTCAGATTTAGAATTTTCAGTTAAACTGAATTCGTGTAAGGACGGTAAAACATATCGTGTAGGTAAATTATATTTACAGATATATATATTATATTATGTTATGCAGCCGTGTTTCGCATGAGCACGTTGACTGTGGGAAATATTCGCAATTAAACGATTGACGAAAAATGCACGGAATTAATGATAATTTTATGATTTCGTCGTTTGCTCGCAGACCGCAGATGGCGGTGATTACGTTTTAAGTACCTATAAAGCGTCTGCCGTCTGCGCCGAGAAAGCGGACGGAATCGATTTTACTCGAAATGAATATCACTTAAAAAAACGGCGCCTGTCATTAAATCCCTATTTGCGCTGTCCTGGTAGGTATTATATTCACACGCGCCGTAATGCATAATTAGACGAACACTTCAACACTACCGAGGTTGTTGTGTATGCTCTAACGACCACAAACAATACAAATTATTTAGAAGATTACTATGGACGTTTAAAATAGTTTTTTTTTTTTTTTGCGGTCAGCGCATAATACCAATATTTAACAACTTTTAACAAATCGGGGGAAAACTAACATTGTTATTTTATATTTGAATAATAAGTAATATCTACAATAACATTGGTCTAAATAATGTCTTATTGTCTAATGAAAAGAAATATTTTAAATCGTATCGACTCCGGTTGAATATATTGCTATTATTATAGTTGCGGACTACCGACAGTTAAGCGAGTTCTTTTGGAAAAGCGTCGCGCGCAGAAATTCGCCTTCTAATGATCGTATATTATATTATATCGTGCCGATGATGTACGTTTACTTTGTGGATTTTAGTCGAATCGTTTGAAATATAAAAATCAAGATCTTTGGTGGTCTCCTCGTATATATAGAAGGTTATATACGCATGGTTACCAGAACCGTATAGTTGCTATAAAATATTGTCATTGAACAGAAAGAAAAAAACTTATAGTCAAATACCGTTTGACAATAGGGGCGATTTTTTCCTCTTCTCGTACCGCGTGTATTTTAATCACACGAGAAAATAATAGATAATATATTCTTATGTCTCCGCGGAACCCACACACGTTTTGTTTGCTCTACTCCACTTGCGTCTCGCCGCTATTATATACACATATGCCTCAACCTATAATATTATATCGATTGTCACGTCTGTTTCCTCTCCGCCGGAGTGAGACGTTTGCGACGACGAAATGTATATGTATATACGATAATAAAACCGTGTGTATTATGTTATAATCATATGATATAATAATAATATTATAATGGCCAAAGATAAATAAACATAAATCCAACATTGCCAGCCGCTGTTCTACCTATTATATTGTTATTGTGTATAGATGATCATCCACATTGTGTAATTCGTCCGTTCGGCCATTGTGCGCGATCGTCGCAAATATTTTATATACCTACCTCTATTGTACAAATTATTATCGCCAGTCGTTGTCATCGGTCGCCTACTAAGACGGCGATTGCTTGGTGCAGTTCAAATGGCAAGATAATCTACTCGATTTTGGTTTTCCCCTGTCGCGCATCGTGTCTCTCATCGTTCTTTTCCGTGTACACGCGAATCCTAATAATAATATAAAAAAAAAAAACTCGGATTTATTTTCGTACAATTTATATTTATTCATTCATTTATTCTACGTTTTATTCTTTTTTACTCGCAGGTTTCTACTTAAAATCTCGGGCCAACCACAAAGGGGTCGATATACGTGTTTTATTTCCATACTTATATTCAGTGGCGGATTTTCAACATTTTTCTAGAGTGAATACTATTTTAATGCATCTACTTATTTAATCATTTATATATATATATATATATTAATAATATACGTCATGTCAATTGACACCAAGTGACTTTTTTTTAATAGTTGTGTAATAGATAATAATATGTAAATAACCATGTATAATATAATGTATCTAAATTTAAAATTATATATAATAAATATAATAAATATATATATATATCTTTGGCAGAAGGGTCTAGTACCCCCTAGACCCCCCCCCCCTATATAACCACCACTGCTTATATTATACTGTGTGCATTCCATTCGAACGGAAACCGTATATACTTATTTACATAGTATCTACCTATTCACCATAGGCGCAATGCGCTTCTATATTTATTTATATTTTTGAAAATATTATCATATTACATAGGAACCTAACAAAAATATTTCGAACACTGTATCGGATATATATTTTGATACTTCGGTGTAAATGTGTGCGTGTATCGTTTGCACCTCATCGCGGGTACAACATCTCGGCTCCAGAACCGCCGGAGGTCATAACCTTCGAAGCGGTAATAAAACATTTTATTATTGATAAACTGCAGCTCTGGTGAGATAGTATTCGATGGAAATTAAATATAAATCAATCCTCGCGGAACGTTATTGAATGTAATAATATAATAATGGAAAGATAAATCACGCGGTATTATTATACAATAATATATTGGTGGTATCTAAATAATATACCAAAACACGATGATCAATAACCAAAATATTATTTTCCACGTGTCTTATAAAAATTGAACAAATTGTAGTTTTATATTTTACAAACAGAGAAACAAAAAATTCTATTAAACAAACATTATATTTTATGAAAAAAAAAATGCAAACCGCATTATAACCGTGAATACTCTCTACGGTTATCGAACTTACCGGAAAATCCACATAATCGAAATTAATATTATATAAATATTTAGCCAATTAAATAATTTTCTGATATTTAAATAAATAAAAAAAACAAATTAATAAAAATATAAATATTTTTAAATAATCATATTAACAAATGATAAAACATCGATAACCAAGAACAGACAAGAATAAATTCAAATTTTTCCGTCAAAAATATAAACAATTTTAGAAATGTAACATCTTCATTGAGTTAAACTAATGATTTTTCTAGTTTAAATAACGAAAATTCGATGAAGTAATGTATATAGTTAATAATTTATTGTATTATATTTCAACAAAATAAGAATCGTAGGTATTTATTTTACCATTACAATAATAATTGATCAATATAGTTACGCATTAAACTAGTAAACGAGTAAATATTGTTCTCAAGCAAATTTCGTTAAAAAATAAATAATATTGATCCGGAACAAATTATTTAGAAAAAAATTTTTCAATAATGAAATAAACACGAAACACGTTTCTAAAACCAGTGATCCTTGATTTTTTTTTTCCGTCAGGAAACCATTTTGTCTTTGAATTTTCAAGTCACTCAGTGTCAGGTTCCCGGCCCCAAGGCTTTCAACCACCTACCAATGTATAATTTGTATACGCAGGAAAAGTTTTTAATGAAATAATAATGAAAGAAAGTATAATAGGTGTAATAATAGAGCTATAGATAAGATTTATGCATATACGCATAAAGATAATAATTTGAAGAAAAAATTCGTCAATTACTACAGTCCGCGGTTTGTTTTCTTATTAAATTAAATACGACTCCATTCACTAATGATATATATAGTATATATACACATAAACAACAAACAGAAACAAAACAAACAATCAAACCGTTTGCACACAGTCTTGACGATCTACAGCAGACTATTATATATATTATATTATACGAGTAAATAGCAATAGGGAACATATCAAAACGACTGAAGATTTGCAATCGATCCGTCTGCACTCTGCACGTATACCATCACTAGAGCTAACAAATTATTTCGCGCCGACATTTGAGTCAAGAAACAGTTGTTGTCGTTTGAAAAATATTTCACGAGAAACTGCAAGCAAACAATGGCAATGTCACCAAATCTTCCAAATGTAGTATTTGGTTTTTATAAATCTGTCGGACAATCTGATAAGTCTGAAACGCGCTGCGATCGTGCGGTGTAGATCTTAATGATCTATCTGTATAATATTAAAATTACATTTTTTTTTCCGAAACATTGTTTTATACTTACTCTACCGGCTAAAAAAATATATATTAACGATTGAATTTAATCAAATCATTAATTTCGCTTCTCCTACACTTACTAAATTATATAATATTATATTAGTATGCTAACCTAATGAGTATTCGTGTCTTGTCACACACAGCGTTAATTTGCTCGTTGATTTCATCTTTATCAACTTTATAATGTGTATTTATAGTTTATACTATAACACTTTCATGCAACAATAAAAAATTATTTAAAAAAAATGATCATGTATATAAATATGTTAACTAACAATTTTTTACCAACTCAATCATACAATTAAATTACTCTCATCTAGGTTTTTAATCTATCACCGTTTGGTATGCAAAACATGAACGGATTCATTGAAGTCTATTTTGAACTTTTGAATAATGCTTAGTTCAGATAAATATAAAAATATAAAACACACCAATGTTTAGCCAAATTGATAACCATTCGATCTATCCTTCAGATAACATTTAGAGAAATATTTCAATATTTAACGTGTTATGAATTTTTAAAATATTACAATTTAAAAATTCTCATAACTCACTTAAAGATTTAAATATTATAAAATTACAGATTATGTTCTTACCTTTAAGTTTGATAATAGGACAATTCACTTTATTATTAAAGGTTACTGCACAACATTTGAACCGCTGAAAAATAAATTTGCTATATCTTGTACGTTTGTAAGACGGAGACGACATAATATGTGGGTGTGGTATCCTCTTAAACGACAAAATCATATTATAATTTATAGGTGTACTGTGAGAATAAAATATTGTTTTTAATCGTGCGTTTGGAGGTAAACGCGAAGAGTACAGCTCGGGGGCGAATACGACGCGAGCGTGTGTATGTGTACGTGTGTATCTGCAGCAAGCTGTAGATAACATAATACACCTACATATAGGTATGATAATGTATAATATATTATGTTTGGAGAGTTTTCTGTTTTCACAAAAAATTACAATTTCGCGTGCGCAAAATCCACAACAAAACGAAAACAGACGAGACGTTACATCGTGGGTAGTTGTATTATAGGTAGCTGGTAAAGTGTCGTTTCTGCCGCTGGCAACGATATACAATATAATAACAACAGCGATAAAGGTGCAAGCATATAATATAATAGATAGCACGGGTGTAATAAAAACGTCAATTGTAAGTATTCGGCCTCATAATTTTTACCGATAAAATTACGTAGGTATAGTAAACACAGCCCGATTTAATCTGCGGCCGACCAAAATTGTATTTTATCGTATACTACGTCGAAAGTTACAGGAAAGCTTCCTTAAAAAAAATACAAAAATAGTGAAATATAAATTAACGAATATACCCGCGTAGAATAAATATGGCTTATGCTAATTAACAATAAATAATTTAAGAATTACATAAATTTAATTTTGTAATAAAAAATAAACTTAACTAAATACGTTCATAAGCTAAGTTAAACGAAATGGCAAACATTTTTGGAAGGCATATTGGTATCCATTGCGGAATAATGTTAAATAATTTTTAAAAAATAATAACAAATTGAACCACTATATAATTTAAAGATTTGAACTTGTTAACAAATTACATTTTTACGATCTAAGTAAACGGCTGACCATAATAATTACCTTAATTTTAGCACTTATTAATATATTTCATCAGTATAGTATGCACCAATGATATAAATATATAAAACATTGTTTATTCTATTCGACGACGAATCTACAAATGTATAATGAAAATAAATTCTGTTAAAAAAATCATTATGCACGTCCTACAATATATTTCTAGTTGTTATGAATTATAATGATGTACATCAAACAGATAATGAATCGGTCACTCGGACGTAACCTCAGTCGCCTATATTATGCCTTAACATTAAACTGTTTGAAGCCCAAAGTGCCCAGACGTTTAAGGCCTCCGAAAGGCTTGATATCCGTACCGGGTACGTAACATGTCACGCTGTATCGCATTCGATGAGTTTTGCGGTATCCGTGTGCAGCATTATATTATATTATACCGATGGCGATCTGCAACCCGAGGAAGTATTGAGCCTGCTCCCCTCCTCCGCCCATCCCCCCCCCCCCCCCCCCCGGGGTTGACTCCGGAAGTTTACTATTCTATCTATTTACGCACGTCCGGTGACAATAAAACACAATATTATAGTAAAAGCGCGCACGCACCCGCACGCACGCCACGTCACGTCGCCGTGCCCGCGGGGCGGAGATAGGCCGTCCCTTTGGCCCCGAGCACTCCGCCCAGAGCGTCGCGCAACCGCTACCGCGGTAGCCTCTCCAGCGGCGACCGGAAAACGTTTGTGTCGCGCAATTGTCGTGCCGCGTCCGTCCGTAGTAGCTCCAGGGCCGACGGCGCACATTATACGGTTGCAGTCCACGCATCGCCCGCTGCCCGCACGCGCGTTTTCGACTGACATCGTCATCCGTGTACAATATCTGCTGCGCGGTTATCGTGCCGTCATCGTTGTGAATAATATTACAATCGTTGGCGAATTTTTTTCCGAAACCTCCCGCGAATTTATTTTTCCGAAATACCGCAAATTTCTATTCTCCGATATCTTCCGCGAATATCACTGCGCACACATACGGTTTTCCGCGGCACACATGACAAAAACGTCACCCGCGAACGACTACAACTGCTACAGCTTCACCATCATTCTGCAGGTACGTACCTACCCGGCCGCAACGAACGTAACGAATACGTTTTTGTCCGCGATTTTCTACAATCGAAGTTTTATGGGCAACGCGTTCATTTAAATTAATCTATATTTATATATAAATCTGCGATTGAGAACACCAGCTTGTAGGAGGCTTCTGGAACAAATAATCATGTGCGCATATTTAAGAGAAGGGCACAAGGGCTCGAGCCCAAGGCTGTATATTTTAGAGTTTATATACACTACCCTGCTTAGGCCTTCTGCAATATGTTTATACAAGCATGCCACCCCTTTAAATATCAACATTATGAAGGGGGTAAAAATTATTAAATGTATGTTTTTACTCGCAATATTTGATGTTCTAAGAATAAAAACGTTTGATAGTTCTGTTTACTAAGGTCGATTATTGACAAAAGTGACGAAACATTTTTACTATATCGAATCATAAAAAAAATATTTAATAACAATATTTGGATTTTACTGTTAATTATATATTTCTTAAATAGTAATTTTATAAATAAATAATTTACTGCCCCCGGGACGACGCTGGATACCACGGCCGCCTTATCGTTATCGGAATATTATTATTGTCGTGAACACGGTCGACGATTCGACGCGCACGCTCGTCACCGTCGATTTCGTATTTCTTACGATTTACACGCCAATCACTTCAAGTCCCGCGATCAATGGACAAGGTTACAGCGACGACCCCCCCAATGGCGTATTTTTAAGCTTCTAGGCGTTCTAATTCGTAGGTATCCGTAATAGCACTACTTACCCATGTACATATAGTATAATATGTTTGTATAGATAAATGTATAATTATTAATTTATTCCTAACCGACGAGTCCAAACGGATTTCACTAATTTTTTTCTTATGGATTATTTTCAGATATATGTGTATAATGAATAATATTATAAACACATAATGTCTGACGCGCTTGATCTCGTACCCATGTATTATTATATTATATAGTTTGTGTTTCTGATGAAACGTTTTGAAAAGGTCAGTTTCTTTTCAATTTTTGTCTATTTCCCAGGCTTTGTCGCCCCGAGCGTTTTTATTGATTTCATTTCGACCTAATAAATACGGCACGAAACAGATATCGATTAAAATATAGATTTGTAATAAGCTAATATAATGGTTTTGCTACTTGTTAACAAAAAAAAAAAAAAAAACAACAATTTTAGAAAACTACTTTCGACCATATTCCATAATTTGTGCAACGGAGGTATATAACGTTATTTAAATGATACAGTCACGCACCAAGAACTGATATTTTAAAATTTCGAGGTCTATACCTGTTAAACCCACGGATTCTAGATTTTTACAGATCGTGTTTTTTTTTTACGTCGTTAAAGAGCACAAAGATCCGGAGATGTGCGCTTAATATATTTTTGAAACGATACATATTATTGTAATATGATTTAGGTATGCTTAAACAACAAATTTAAAACAAAGCTATAATTGTTTTTTTATTGAATAATTTTTTTGATAAAAAGTTTTACTCTTGTGCAGTGTATTAAATAAACGGTTTTAATGCATTGTACTATATGTCTATACTTATAGACGTAGGTATATTATTATGTTGTGATAAAATTAAATTTTTTTTATGCTTTCGGAAATTATTATTTTAATTTTATTCGTTTCTATACAACTTAAATCGATATTATAATTTACGATTTATATCATAAATATATACTACTAAGTAGATATCAATAATATGTTATATTTATTATATATGTTTGTTTAAAATTATCATAAAATATCATATTATTATCATATCTATTCTATACCTATTATTATTCACATAATTTTATAATATATATTATACTATTAAACTATATCTTTTATATAACACCATAATAAAAGATTCATTAATTGAGATTACATTATGTCTATTTGGCATGTACCAACATTTTTGAATAGATATCGTCTGATTCGTTACCATTTAAAATTGTTCATAAATTAACAAATCGTTAAAAGTGTATTTTGTAATCAAATAAACGCTGTACCCAGCGTTGTATATTAAATAATATTATAATATCTTTTTTTTTATTTTCATTATTAAATATGAGAGTCTGATTATTTTTAATAAGTATCCTTTTTATATATTATAGCAAGTAGAATTGTCAAAAATAAATTGATTCTGTAATTGAGTTTATAATGGTTTTTTAATTTATGTACATAGAAATTTTGAATGAAAGAATTATTGTGTTATTTATTAACATCCTAATGTAAAATATGAATAATATATTGTACTTCAATCATATTTTTTTCTTTAACTCAAAGTTCAAATTATTATGGATATAATTATAATAGAATTTTCAAATGCAATTAAAAAAATGTTGTTTGTTTATGAAAATATAATGTATGGTAATGAGAGTAATGATTCGTTATACCCATATATTGTATACTACATAGTGTAAGAATTATTTTATACTGTAAGAGTTATATTCGTTATTTATTTTATTTTATTTTATTTCTATTGTGAATTTAAATTACAGTAAAACACTTAACTTAGGGTAAAATAAAATTAAAATTTCGTTTGTGTCAATTTTTGAGATAACATTTTTTTAAACTCTGAGGCGTTTCAATACTTCATTGTTTTACGTTACCAACTTGACTGATAATTATAATAAAAATATAATAAAAAAAAAAAAAAATGATTTTGTCCAAGTAACGACACTTTCAAATCATTTTTTGTTGAAAATTTAAACAAAAAAGTTTAACATTTCTTAAAACCATTTTAATAAAATTATAAAACTGTTAACATTTTAGTCGTTCCTGAAAAATTTAATTTTTGTGGGTGACCTTTCTACCACCAATTGTTTGATTAATTACAAAATAACTTAATACTTGAAAACTATAAAAACTATTTTAATATTAAAACAAATGTATATTGGAAGTACTTTAAAGTTAAAGTGCTTTAAACACATTAATAAATTCATATTCATTTAGGCAAACAATACCGTAACAAGTAAAAAAAAAAATAACGATGGTATACGTATAATTGTAAAATTTTAATTAATTAATTATCAATTTTTTATTGGCTGATAATAATCACAAAAACTTTATTATTTATGATTTATTTTTTTTAAATAATATAATTATTACTTTTTCCAATAAATCAATTATTAACTTTTAATTTTATCTTGTTTTATAATTTCTTATATATATATATATATATATATATATATATATATTACTATATCATTTAATGTTGGTTATCAGATGTTTCAATGCTTGTTTAAAATTAATGCAGTCATCCAATGTTTATTTTCAGTTTACTTTCTTTAATTATAGAAGAATTTAGATTATTCTAAATGTCAAGTACGCACATGGATTATACGTACACTCAAACATATATTAAAAAAATCATAAGCAAATTTACAATTGTTGAGAATAAATGCTATTAAGATTTTAAAAATGTTGTAATCATATTCATTTAACTAACTTAAATTTATGCATGGTACTAATGAACGATTATTTTTAGTATTTTTATTCATTTTAATTTTTTTTTTACAAATCCTCTAATCAAAAACCTAACGCCTATTACCATACCCGTTAATCCCCCCAGGCGTCTTAAATGATGTCGAGACCTTTTACATGACTAACATATGCTAAACTTTTCAATTAAAAGTGTCACCATCACTGGGTGGCTTCTTTCATCAAAATTAGAGTTATTTAGTTACGCATATTATAATATAGTGCTAAAACAATATTATGAATCATGAAAAAAATATTTTTGTTTAAAATAATTGATAGTAATTATTTTATCTCAATTATTTTATAAAATGGGAATGATAGTATTTTATTGTGTTTTATATACATACAGGTATTACCTTTACTGCGATAATATATTATATATTATATTTTAAGTATCAAAATATTATCTAAAAATATTTATGAACCTTAATTAATTAAACAGTATTTGGATTTTTGAACTGCAGAATTTTAGAGTAGAAACATTAAAATGTGTAGATATTTTTAAGTTACTAGACCGGTTTAGCTTTTAAATTTGAGTATAAGTATAGGTGCCTGTCATTTTTTTTTTATATGAAAATATATAGTATAAACGTACTTTATACTCATATTCCATTTGACGTTATTTAACGAAATAGCATAATATAATAATATAATGTTTCTTGAGTGAAAAGTTATTATTATACTTTATAACATTAGAATGATTTACGTTGTATCAGTTGCTATAAATATATACTTATTACTTATCTATACTATATAAATTAGTTTATCATTAAATACAAAATCTATGTCTAATATATAATTATTAATATGAATAATTCATATCTCATTAGTTATATAATCTAATCTATTATTATATTAATTTTTTGTACAATATTCGGCGTTCATGCATTAATACATTATGTTACATAAATATTCAAACATTTTTTAAAAACTTACAAGTGCATACTGGTATTTTTATAAAATAATTTTAAAAATAGACTTTATAATATGATTAGTTCGAACCATTTCGAAAAAAAATCTGCAACGTTTATTAAATATCGTACATTAAAATATATTAGAATCGAATATCATATTTATATACAGTACCTATCTATATTATAGCTTTTATTGGCAGTATCGCATTTCTGAATATTATTAAAATTTTACGTAATACATTTTATACTCTTATTTTTAAAGTCTTAAACTACACGACACAAAAACGTGTAATATAATGTTAGGCGCATACTGTACATATAAAACTCATTATTCATTAGGTACGTCACAGTGGCAGATTTAAGGTTGAAACGATAGTCGGAAAAAATATAAGAGGGAGCTCGTGTAAAACATATTATTTATGAGTCTTCAACAATACGTGTTTTAAAATTTATAGGTAAATGAGATACCTAAGTCAATATATGTGTGCAAATTTTAAAGTAATTACATAAATAATATTGTATATATTATTATTATAGTTATATTAGCTTATTACACTATAATATTACATTTTAACGTTAAATGGATACCAATAATGTAAATACCTATAACTCATAAGAGGTGAAAAAACGAATGTCGTTTCTTCTATTTTGGCGCAAAAAGTCATTGTTAGAAATCGTCCGCAACAGTATATAGGTATTTAGTATATAATATGATTCAAAATTGTGTCGTGCCCGAGCGGAAAATTTTTCGGAGAAAGTCGTCCGGGACGAACGAATTTTATACAATATGTACATATTATATTCAACTGTTATCGTGTAACGTACTATATGGTCGCATATAAAACGATATAATCGCTGTCCCGCGGGTAACTTATACGGCTTAATATTATTATACACACGGCGGTTAATAACAATAGCGAGCTGGCGTGGTGGGCAGATTTGGCGAGTGAAAAGAATGTTCGAAATATTTGGAATTCCTCGGCGGTATGTAGAAAAAAAAAAAAAAACTCGGAAATCACTTATTATTATTTTAAATAAACCGACGCATTAATATATACAATACATATATCATTAAAATACTAGTGTATATAATATTATAATAGGTCGGCGGGGTATTTAATATACATCATACCTATATACACGAGCGCGTACCTATAATATTATAACGTTATTATTTAGAGCACGTATATGATGTGTGTGTGTGTGTGTGTGTGTGTGTGTTACTACTGGACGGCGGCGACGGCGCGTGTAATAATAATTATACGGTTCGGACGCGTGTTTTACACGACGTATACATTCTTGGGATGCCTCGTGTGGATACCGTCTGCGGAGACGACTTATAATATACTGCCCGGAAAGCCGAGCACGCGAGATGGGCCCGGCTATGGTACATAATATTATAATAGTGCTGCAGTGTGCGCGCGCGTACCTCCGCCTCCGCGTGTGGGAGATTTGGATTTATCGATCGTTTCGTGAAAAAAAAAAAAAAATCGTTTTCATTTCAACAAAATTCCCATATCGTGTCGATAATGACGCGACGAACGCCGTCCGATCGGTGCAATGTATATGCCATATATATACGTGTATAATAATATTATGCAGACATCGGCGTTTGTGTGTGTACCCAGCATGGCTCGGAGGCTGTTTTTTTTTTTTTTTGTTATTTTTATTCTTATAAACATTATAATACATATATATATATAAATAAATAATAATATTATAAAAATCATCTCATCCAGAACCGTACCGGAGGGTAACCACTAACCGCGCCGTAACGGGCCGCGCGTCGTATAATTTCGAATTAAACGGTTTGCGCGCGCGTCGATTAACTCCCGCTGCTGCAGATATACCTAATAATAATATAATAGATCAATATTATAGTACCAGCTATTCAACCCCGTCGGTCGCGTGATTTCGGCAAAAAAAAAAAAAACACGACCGTTCGCCTTCTCCACCTCGAAAGCACGCCGATAACATTGTGCAAGGTATAATATATATATAATTATATATAGGTACGCATTTATGTACATAATATATCATTATATTATATTTACACGCCACCACAGCAGCTCTTTCCGCGGGCGCGATCGTTGATTAACCGCACGAAAACGCGTAATATAGGCGTTATTATTATTAATATTATGGAATACACCATGATATCGTTATGAAAAATGAGCGTGCGATCTAATATTATTTAGGAACCTGTACGTGGGGTAGTCTTCCAAGTGCGAGCACGCAAAAATATACAAATAATTTTTGTCCACCGGCCAACATAATATACGCACGTGGGTGCATATTATTGAGATTACGGTATAATAAAATTCCACGTATCCATATAGTATAATAAATTATTATAACACGACTGTACGAAAAGCGGTGGCAGATTTGGAGGAAAATGTGGTTGTATCACTTACATTAAACCCTACTCGAGAGTTGAGATTTGTATTCTAATACATATATATATATATATATATATATATATATATATATATATATATATACATGTATTTTCGCGATTAAATTAAATTAAATAAAAAATTACTATTACCATTGATTATACATAGTGTAATATTATCTATAATCTATACTGTTTACAATCAATGATATAACTGTTAAAAAAAAAATATCCTAAAAGTTAATAAATGTAGGGCTTTGAGAAAGGCCCCCTATATCCATCAACATTGTTATTAAGACTTTTGTTTATAGATACGTCACTGAGTTGTAAACATGCTCAAGACATCAGAAGAAATTTATATTTTAAATCGCAAAGTCTTTTATATGTAGTATATTTTAATAAAAAAATAAATCGTTAAGTAATTTATAATTTGTCTTAATATTTTGTTAAATTTAGTTACATTAAACTCGACAAAAATGGGTACGAAGTACAGTGAATTCATTGTGTACAATATGTGGGTATTATTTACAGCCCCTAAAGCTTATATTCGATCCGACGTCAATAGTATGTGTTATATTTAAATGCGTGAAATCCATTCAAATGGAACAATTTGCTGTGGTGTTCATGACTATATTATTGCGAGACGAATACTAAGTTATTCATATAATTAATTTAATATAGTATTATTATACAATAGTATTACTCAGTACAATAATTCGACGTAAGAGTATAACGTGACTTAACGTTTAAACGACTATTTAAAATTGAAATAGGTACTCTAAAATTAGTAACGCACGTATAATGAATAGAATTTGAGTAACGAATTATAAAATATTTCGTAAATCAATACATTTGTGTATTAGGCGATTTAAGTAATTTATTTAGTTTAAATAACAATAAACTAATTTAGTTATTACAGATAATAGTCACTACAACGAATATGAAGGTTAAACTTACAAATTACAAGAATCATATACATATACTTTTCATAACATTAAATATATTTTATATTTATTCTAATTAGTGCTTAAAATTTAAATAGTATTCTTGTATTAATACAATATTTTAACAATTCTTACCTTGATAATAAACTGCAATGGCCATCACAGCATCTAACCTATATAATGTTATATTTAGACAGAGTTAGGCTGTACTCGTCTATAGTGTGACTTCCGATTTACAATATAAAATTTATATTGCCCTTACAATCGTAGTCATTTTTAGTGTCAACCAATTAAATTTCGTTAATAATGCAATGCAACGGCCCGATTAGTTAAATGACTGTTATGCATTGTACATTTATGATATAAAAACAAATAAAACAACTGTCTTTTCACCGCAAATGTACTCAACAAGCTTAAGTATCTCCTTACTGATCATTAAGTTGTTTATACCATATTTTATTTTTTTTTTTATTTTACGTTATATTACGCCATTACGGGCTAATGCCCAAGGTACAGTTTAGAAAATATATTGGAACAATATATCAGACATACATTAAAAATTACATTGAAGTATTGCCATATATGTATATTTAATATTTGTAAACGGTGTATTATGTTATGTAATCTATGTGTAAAATATAAATAAATATTTGTAAATCACTACCAATGACCAGTGGCCACTACTACCTAGTGCTACCTGATTACTTTAAATAAAAAATATCAATGCGGTACTCAATTAATATTATTATTATGAACTCTTTGCTATTTTTAATTGTTTCGCAATGTCGATAAAATATAGTATTTCGTTTTATCTGCGTACGATTTTGGATATATATATATATATATATATATATATTATGAAATATGAAGTTTCTATAATAGTATAATCCATATTCAAGTTAAATATTTCATGTTTTACTCTAAAAATTGAAAAATACAAATCTTTTATTCCAATAGTTGTTATGCGTCCTGACTTAAACTATTTTAGTTTTACTTTAAATACGTGAGCATGATAATGATATAATCAATTTTATGAATTATTAGTTAAATTATAAAATATGACACGTTTTTCAGACATCATTATATAGTCTACGTATTAAGTAAAACAAACAATTTAGAATTACTACGATAAAATATGTATTACGAGCATATAATTGTACGCACATTTTATTTTAAGTTTATTAGGTAGGTACCTACATATATGTAGTTTTATTTCGATACTCATCTGTAATCATCAATTATAACTTGCAATAACACCCAAGTATTCCTTGATACGTACTAATTATAAATAATATAATACGTGTTATTGTAAATTATAACTTATAACTGTTAATTATTGTTATTGATGAGTATCAAAATAAAACTAAATAGGTATAATATACACTATATTATACAGTTGTATTTAAAGATTTAAAAGTTTGCTAATCTATTATTTACCAACTCCACTTCATAATGCTGGAGGTGTAATAATTATTGGAATAATATACACACACACACACACACACACACATAATGTATGTATAATTATATATTTTTATAATATACAATATGTCCACTTCGTTGTGATACATTTATGACGGTTTTGACGTTAATCATATATTTATTATTTATATATTGTTTTGGCATGATAGATATATATATTATACATATACTTAAATTGGTAGTGTGTGAGCTCGAAGAGTGTGTATATATATATATATAGTTTATATTGTCTTATCGGACTATGAGATCGACGACGGCAAAACATAGGCGTTACTTAAAAAAAAAAGTTATTTTTTAATACGCGCACGAAGTATACACAGATTGTTACAGATGTGCGCATATTATACGTACGTACCTATATTTAGAGGTATCGCAACAGTCGTTCGCCGTTGCCGCCGTCGTTTTTCAGCGTACCTGTAATAAACTGTAAGGACGCAAGATTTATCATTATCATATAATTTTTTTTTATGTCAACTTTTAATTATACGGTGTCGTCATTTTTGGTTTTCCATTTAGGATACCTTCCAAAGTCGTACCTACCTGTAGTTACAATTTCCTAGGTACCGCTATACCCTGCATCACGATTCACGACGTGTGTTATATTATTATAATTTGTACCACTTTCGGTATGTCGAAAGATAACTACAGGAAACGACGGACGAAATTCGCAAATTCATAATAATAATAAAAATAATATGTAACTTTGATCTAGCTAAAAGAATATACGGAAGAAAAAAAACCGGGTCCATCCGACCTAGTTATAATGCACTATTATTATCTTATAATATAAGTAGATGATCAATATATTTCGTTGAATAAATGTCAAATGATAAAAAAGTAAAACGCAGTTATATGTTTTTTAGGTATTATTATTATTCGATTAACGGTACACGGAACCGAGAAGAAAAATTAAAAATGTTTCCAACGCAACTATTTATAAAATAAACTTTCACGTGTGGGTCTCAAAGTCAAACGTCGTCTTTTTCCACACCTAGTCAAACGACGACGTAGACATACATTTTATTAAGAGTACCATTACACACACACACACACACACACACACACACACACACACACTTGTATTTAAATGCGTTGTAATTACACGTGTGTGTGTGTTCTGCAGCATAGAAAATCGGCCAGATTGGTAACGTGTCGTGAGGAAGGGACGCAAAGGGTAAATAAAAATATAGATATATAATAAACATAATATACTATATGCCCACGATGAAACGTAATTAAAACGTCCCGACCAAAGGGCGCATTTCGTTCGTGCAAAAGTGACGTACACAAACGGAGGCGGCAAGTCGGGGTGCGGTTGGTCAGGCTTTTGAATTATTAAACCTTCCACAATCAACACGCGCGCACACACACTCGCTAAATACACACACACACTCTTGCCCTCACCTCTTCGCGCGTATTTCGCTGGGGAGCGGTCGGAGAAGCAATTAAATTCCAAAACGGTTTCGTCCCTCCCCCCTTCCCGAACTAAAACTACCCTTTTGCCTAGCGATCTTAGTATATATATATATTTATTTCGATGCATCTCTCTGTCTCTTTTTACTTACACTTGTCTCATTTTCCCCACATTTTTGGGATTGTGTGTGTGCTAGAGTGTGCGGTCACCGAGGAAATTCCAATTTCCACGGGATAAACTCTATTTTATGGCCAATTTATTTCCGGCGCTCGTCCGCCGGAAACATTGCGCTCGAATACGAGCACACCCCTCTTTATAATATATAACCACCGATTTCAGAGAGAAATCGTATTTTATGTAGCGGTAAAAATGTGTCCAAGGAACGGTAAAAATAAAAAAATGATAAACGTTATTCTATACGCGTGATACTATAATATATTATATAGGTACCTGTTAGGATCATTAAGCGTTGATTTAAAGTTTATTTAAATTAAATGAGATTATTAAAAAGTAATAATCGTAAATCCAAAATTATACGATTTAACCGGAGTTGTATTTGGTAAAATAAAACAAAAGCACACTGAGAAATTTTATTCGAGTAATTTTAGATTCTGAGCAGAACGATGAATGTGTTGGTTTTAAAATCATATGTATTTTTTGTGTTTGATATCACTTTTAAAATCAATAAAAGTACTTGAATTTTAAACATTGAGAGCGGTTTCTTGTAGTAAATTAGATTAATCAAAACCAAAATGTTTATTACTTCTTAAAATAATTAAGAAAAACTATTAAAAAATTATAAAAAGAACGAAAATATTTATACAGTTTCCTATCAAATTGATTTTGTTTTTCTGTTCCGAAATTAATAATAACCGCAGAGACTTAACATTTTTACCAAAAATTTAAATTGGCCTTTTCCTAGATATGATAAAGTTTTATTTATTTTGGGTATTATTTTAGTGTTATGTATATACACTTTTGGAATGTTTGACTTTTTATTTATTACCTTGTCAAAACTCTTGATATTTTAAAACATCTTTTCTCGTAAGTTTTTCTTACAGCAATTAAAAAATATCAAAAATATATGAGCACACATTCTTTTTTGAGTGTTTGAAGTTTCAGTGTTCAAATATTTTGTCAAAACTACAGGAATTTTAAATTATTTTGTAGTTACAAATTCATAAGATTTTAAATTTTGAAAGATATAGCTTAAAAATGTAATACAAGATTCAAATTATTCGTACAGCATTTAAAAATGTTAAAATACATAGACATATTTTTTTTTATAAACATTTGAAGTAAAAAATTGATATTTACACGAAAAATAACAATTTGTCTTTAAATGATTTAAGTTATTTTGTCGTGATCCAAGAAAAATTTTAAGAGATTAAGATCTTAAGAGATTTGAAACTTTTTCCCATTAAATATATTATTATTTTCTATACGCAATACAATCTTTAATATATTTAGATCAATATTAAACTATTTGCCTATAAAACGTAAATATTGACTTAAAAGATATATGCAATAATACTTTACATGTGTGTGATAAAATATTAAAATAATTAGTACATAATATTATATGCGATGTTTTTGGCAAAAATTAGTTCAACCTACCGTATTACAAATAAAAAAATAAATGACTCAAAGTTATATTAATAAATTAGAAAATATCCTTATACTGACAGTTTGATACTGCACCGTTTTCACTCAAAATATGTATTGGTTCGTCATTGAATTTAAATTTAACATATCCATTGCAGTAACCAACTCATGTTATGAGATAGGTACATTCAAAACCTAATAAAAAGTAAATCAAAATCTTCGGTTTTTTTCTTCTTCATTTTTTGAATTTTACACTTTTACAATTTTGCATTCAATTTGCTAACAAATCAAAACAATTGATACGGTAAAAATATATTTTTGTTAAACCAAATTGTTTTGTGTTTATACATTATTATATGATAAGATATAGGTGATAATAATATAATGGGATCCTATAATCATAATATATTATAATAATATAATAGGATACAGTTACCCTACGGAGGTGAAACGATACATTTTAACTATATATTTAGTACAAATGTATCGTTAACATGATACAAATCGACAACATTGTAATTATTTTTGTCAATATTGAGGAACACCGTCTATATGGATTTCTATAGAATATTTATTTTATAATATTTATTGTTGATTGTTATTTTACAAATTATATTTTAAATAATACACATCCTTTGCTCACTTGTTGGCCGAACTGTCAAACATTATTTATTTATATTAGTCTAGTATAAATTTACACCTTGTATTGAATGAATCGAATATGAATACATATGTATATGTACCTATGTTAATTATAATAAGAAAAAATATGTGACGCTCGTGTAATGTTGGTTGAAATAGAAGAAGAATTTCATCAAATCGAACGTCATTTAATAACAACAAACCATTACTTTAATATTTAGTATTGTGTATTAACGAATATAACGATTGCTGTTTAACTCGTATCGTTATTTAGTCGACGTTACACGATTTCATTTAATATTCTTAAGTTTTACTATTACACGCGAAATCATTCTAGAGTTTTGAACTAAGAAAATATAATAATATATAATATCAATTACGAATATTATTATATACACATATAGCATTATTACAATATATCATATGCAACGTCAAGAGTATATAATACCTATATATATATATATATATATGGGCAATAGTGTTCGGGTGATACACAAAACTAAATGTATAGCCGTTAGGTAATAATTTATTTACATGCGTCGCATACTCATCATTAAAAAAATAAATCCGATAATAATTTACAATCTCAATTTTTTCCTTGTGATCGTGTATGATGTTATAATGTAGTAATGTACAAAACATACAATCGGAGAATTAAAAATAAACTGTAACACGCGCGCATAAAGAGTAATAACATTTCAATTTGGACAAGCAAAGTGAACCGCCTCGAGGAAATACAATCGTTTAACTTCTTAATGTTGGAACTGTTAATGAGATTTCTCGGGCTCCGAGCTATGTAAATTCGTTAACGGTATACAATAATAATACAAAAACAGAATGTGCCATTTTGGAGCGGTCAGTGCAGGTTCTCTAAACCGCTCATTGATAAAAGATTATTATATATTACCCCTCCGACCGCGCGTTATACATCACATACACACATATATTAGATAACCCGCAGACATTTAATTGGAAAATATGTATTTTCTAGCCTAGACGAACGCCCACGCGTTTCGTTCTTAATAAATCAATTATTATACTTTGTCGATTATGTATTATTATTATTAAGGTATAACATCACTTTATTAGACACATGCTCACATTCCAAACAATATGATTTGTAATTTTATAATGTGGATTATTATGATATTGCCGATGATGAAGTTCGGATCGGGTTTGAGTGTTTACAAAAATCTGGGTTCATTATGCGCTTTATACATCGTAATTTTATACATTTATAATTGACTAGAGTATTAGAAAATCAATATTAAAACCACTCATTAAAATTATAAATTAAATTTCACGCATCATGAACACTTGCGTCTCGTTCGACAATAATAATATACGAGTAGTATACAAATGGTTCATTACAAACGTATTAGACGTAAATATTAAAAAAATGTTCTAAATAAATGACTGATTGATTTTTGATACACATAATCTACGTAATATTATGCATGTAGTCGAAATAGTTCGTTGTGCACATATGTCGAACACTGCGTATTATTCTCGGGCATAGAAACATAAATATTTGTTTTGTATATATATAACAAAATTGCTGCGATGTTTTCGGTATAGACAGCATGCAGCCCAGCAATTATAAATAATACTAAAATATCTTTTACAGTACACGTTACACACAGTCACGAGTATATGTGACCGCGTCACGTTGCAAGCCTAATCCGAAAGTGAAAAATCAAAAGAAAACGATAAAACACCCAAATTATTAAGCTAACTCGCATTCGTATAGTTTAATATTATAGGCGTGATGTCGTATATGTCATGAAAAACTATACACATGTTATAATAATAGCAGAGTGTAAAATGTATAATATTATTATGGGTGGTAATGTACAGATACTCCCACACACACACACACAACCACTCGTATACCTTTAACACCTGTATTTAATTGTTATTGTGTGGTCGGACGAGGAGGTGAAGATGAGGATCTACTATGTATGGTACAACGTACCTACATAAATCACGAGTAGAGATAAGGAAACAGATTCGCTCGTTATCAGCATCTGGACTGTACATAAATACAACACGCATTACGCCATATATTATATTATTATATATAATAGGTACTAATATATAATAATCAATATGACGTATTACACCATTGTGGCTGGTTTTCTGTGTTTGATAGTATACTATAGGATGTTTTGAGTATTTTCTAACTTGCACCAGCTATAGATTTCGAAAACTTGCGTTAATCCTATTTAAACTTGGAAACAACTGAGTTATTGACAGTGATGCATGGGTGGACATATTGCTCCTATCATTGATATTTTTATAATATTATGAACTTTATTGCTAATGTTGCCATCATTCACCACCAATCATTATGTTTATGGGAATTTGTATTTTCTATGTAGGTACAGCAACTAAAATGGATCGAAATTTCTATTGATTATAGTATAAATACATAATATACGGGCTTCGTCCAAATGACCAAATCTATCTATATATAATATATAGGTAATAAGTAATAACTAATAACAATAAGAGCCACCCATACCTGCATATATATTTAATATTATATATAGATACCTACGTACTTTTTTTAACAGTGCTCCTACAAAAATTGATGATATATCGACTTAACTTGTTATTATGGTTTGTCAATCTAGTTTTTTTTATATATTATAAATCTTTGGTGGCTGTGTACCTTCTCAATTTATAATATACACGAGGTGATTAATATATTGCAGAAGGCGTGTCATTCAGTGTCTGTTAAGTGTAAAATATATAAAATATATTATATCAGAACTGTCACACAAATGGATACTATGAGTTGAACGGATAGGACGCGAACACGAATATACAATTTATACTATTTGCTACTACCTAGTTAATAATATTGTTATTATATTTGGCTGGGCATAAAATATGTTGTAAAGGAAACGAACGGAGCCGTTCCGAGCATATATATAGGTACATTTACCTCGGTCGCAGTTATCATATAAGCATACATGTAGGTATACCTATACACACAGATAATAGTCGGCTTGTTTGATATAGGACGGATATATATAGAACTATAATAATATTATATTATACAATACACCTTCACCGATTCACCTCTGCTTAGCCGCTGTTGCACCGTTAGCATTTTTTTTTTTTTTTTTATATAATGATACGAATTTATCGATATTTATATAATATTACAACGTGTACTGTAAACTATAGGTATATTGTGTATTCGTGTTGGACGATCTTGGCCTAAGAGAAAGAAAAAAAAGGGGTTAAATGTGAAATGTACGATATGCATCGCGTTATTATTTATTGTTCCGAGGCGCGCGCGTGTGAGTGTATCGCGTTTTTTCTCTCATATTTATTACGGTTTTTTTTCTCTCCCAAAGATATCGTCTGTGCCCATATAATATACGCGTGTGTATATAATATACACTCGCATCAATCATACACTCACCCGCGATTGTTTATCGCGACGGCAAATCCCCAACGAAATAATACAACATATATTATATATAGGTAGTATACATAAGTAACGCGGCAACAAATCCAATCACGTGAAAACGTTTTCGTTTCGATAATAATTGTATTATACACACACACACACACACACACACACACACACATACACACATATATTTCGGGTTTCGGGTGAATAATGTAAAAAAGTAACCGACTGGCGCATAACACGCCATTATAATATATCATATCATAGATTATTGTTATTATTATTATATAGATATTATGGATTAGTAATATTATTATTATACGTTTGGATATTATAGTTTGACGAGAGAGATTTAACGTTTCCACTAACCACGACAAACAGCTGGCCATTTATTCAAAAAATGTTGTGCCCCCAGTTATGTACGTTGTGCATAGTTTATCGTTTATGTCGTCCCTAATTTCTAATATGTATAGGTATTAGGTACACTTATCTATTTTATTCTTAATTGGGAGGTAGGTATAGAGATTTTCAAAATTACTTATGGAGTATGGACATTTATTTCTTGTAATATAACAACAATAAATAAGTTAACTATTTAACAATTAAAATATATAATTATATTTTTTTAAAAAAATTATTATAGCATTTAAAAAAGAAATAAATGCACGATTTTTAATATTTACATACTATAAAAAGCGTCAATTGATATTATTGATACCTACATAAAGTTGAAATAAAATTAACTTATTATACAGTGGAGGTATAGAAAACATATAAAAAAAAATAATAAATAAACATGCCAAAAAAATTGTTATAGCATATTACTCTGCTAAAATAATATATTTGATACACTATGCCTGCCAATATTACTAGTATGTTGTAAATAATCCATTTCCTGCATGTCATTGTCATTTACCATTTACGACGATTGCATTTTATTATCTATTTATCATTTTATTATGTGGTTATACAATTAAAACGTTTTCAAAAAGAAAAAAATCGCGAAGCGAGATAAAATGAATAATACCACATATAAACAGTGGCATATCCTGGGTTTGAGAGGGGGCAAAGGAAACATTTACAAGCCCAGACACTATAATTGCGGTTTCATATTAGTATGATCTTTTAATTTACTAAACTACCTATATTCAGTTTGACGAAGTTATTAAACTTTAATGTCATTATTAAATATCAGTACCTATCTATAAATAGGTATTAGAGTAATTCACTGTATTACTGCAGTAGTACTGATGTTTGACAAATTGTTTGTACTTCTCCCCTCCCCAGAAATTCAGCACTGGATCCGCCACCGCATGTATATCGTATAAAAAAAATGTCAAGTCGACCGGAAAATCATCACGAAACACATTTCGACCCTGTGCGCCATAATGTGACGGCGATATATGAGATATGCAGCTGAATTTTGTTTATAAACGTAGACGAGCGGTGTTTGTGGTGACTCGCGGAATTCGGAGTGCGATCGAGCGCGCAGTATATAATATAATATACCTACCGACCGCGGTTTGATAAACTGCAGCCGGCGGCTACCATACCATCTCCCGACGCCGAAGGTGTCCCTCTCACCTTTGAGCTATTCGGTGTTTTCGCAAAATAAAATTATCTTTGCGTGGTTTTCGATGCACTCGTGAAAGTATGCCATAATAAACCTAACCTAAATTTTTATATTACATATACCTATATCTATGTATTTATTTTATGCGTAGGTACGTTAATAGTTCAGAGACTGCAGGGATTAAACCGAAACTAATTGGAATTTTTTGAAACTCAAAAAAAAAAAGTAACAATTTGAAGTTTAAATTTTGACGAAATTCGTCAAGTTGACAAACATTTGTAAATTATTTTGTAGACAAAAACGTATAGGTATAATGTTTAATTATTATAGCTATGGGCTTGAAAATGAAAAACAAGATTTCTCAAATAAAAGCAATTTATACTCTAAAACCAAAATATCTAAAAAAAAAAAAAACATACAAAAATTAGTTTTTAATAAACATTTAAGCTTGTCCTGTATAGATATTGTATGCAACATATACTATACGTTTTATATACAATAATAAGTATACGGCGTTTTTGTAAACCGTCGAAATGAATAATTTTTCAACATACGTATAATAATAATTAATATGTAAGAATAGGCGAGGGGATCGTAGATAGTCTTCGTCATCGTCGTGCGAGAGACGCGTCGTGTTTCATATAGGTTATACATAGGTACTCGTATGCGCGTCGCTGCAGCTATCGTTTGTCAGTCGAACGCCACTGCCGCGGCCGCGCCGCTGCGAAGGGGTTACTTTTTAATATTTTTTTCGTGATGGCTTCGGGGTCGAACACGTCTCGTACGGACGCCGCAACCGAATGCCGGACATATCATATTTGTTGCTCCGAATAAAAATGTACGACGTATACCTACAACGTATTATGATGTGTGTATGTGTGTATAATATTATATATAATATGTGAAAAAAACTCGTGTAATAACAACCTATACTAGACGAAGGCGGCCACTCGTCAAAATCGCATTTAATTTATTCCGCCCACCCCGTCGCCGCCGAGCCGCAACAGCCGCCGCCCAAGGCGACATAATTTTTACATAAAAACAAAAAATTCCAAACCACCACATCCACGTAAGCTACACACATACACGCGTATCAAGAGCACAATCGAGTATTTTTTTTTAAATTACAAAAAAATTTTCCACTAACGTAGCAACGTAGCTAACACATGCTTTATGGTTATTGATTCGCTTGGACTTGGTACATACAGTGTGGTTTATTTAACGTAAGACACTCAATGTTTCTAAAAATATTTACGTTTTTGATAATATTCTTATTACAAGGTATCACGTCATTACAAAAGAACATTTTTAACCTTATTATTTTTTAAGTTTTTTACTTTTTTTGAATTACAACATACAGTTTTAATTTTATAATCTAAAGCAAAATATTTTTCTGAATATTTTGATACATAAAAATTGAATTTTGGATGAGTTGTTTTTTGAATTATAAGTATTTGAAGTTTGATGAGCGGAATAGTGGACCAATATTTTGCGGGGTACTCGCTACCACCACACACTCCTCATCTAAACTTCAAATACTTATTACTCATAAACTATTCATCCAAAATTCGATTTTTATGTATCAAAATACTCAGAAAAATCTTCTACTTTAGATTATAAAATTAAAACTGTATGTTGTAATTCAAAAAAGTAAAAAACTTAAAAAATATTTAAAAAAAAATTTTTTTTTTAAATGATGTTTTGTAACGATTTTATACCATATAATAAAAATATTTCTAAAAATATAAATAATTTTTGAAATAATGAATGTCTTACGATAAATGGATCACTCTGTAGACTGGTTATAATTTTAAATGCGTATAAACACGCTGATATACATTTTAAATTGAAAAAATAATGTGTTTTGTATTTTATACTTGGACTATTGTTTATTGTTTTACATAAAAAATTCAAAAGATTTCAAACACAATTGTAATACCTAATTAATAACTGAAAACCAACATTTCATATTTTAAACGATTTGGTGATAGAGCTATTTTTGTTTTTGATATTTTACTAAAAACACTGCAGATTATAAAATTAGACTGAATAATTTATTGACCATATCGGCAATAAAACAAATAACTCGAAATTAAACACTACATTATAACAAGTAATATTTTAATATTATTTTATCCAATTCAACCAAAACAATTTTTTTGGTACGATTTAATTATATGTTAGAGGTATCCAACATAGTACTGTATATGAAGTATTTTATACACATACACAAACGCAAAATAATAAGTAATAGATCCCTAAATCTTAATTAAATATGTAGGTTTAAACTTTGTCCTAAGAAAACAAAAAGTTATTAAATGTTTTAAAACAAGCTATAAAATGAATTTGCCTACCGTCTATAAGTATAAACTATCAAAATAGGTACGTACACTTACAAACTCATTCAATTCTGGAGAAATCGTTTGTCATGTTCACCGTGAGATATTCTTCAAAGGTTGTTGCCTCCTCAAGACGGAAGAAGATTCCTTTTGAAAATTCTGACATCGTATCTATATTAAATATAGTGGCGACGCTCCGTTTAATTTAACACAGCAATATTAATTTTCACTATTCACCACAACGGTTCAAATGCCAGTCGTATTGGCTCCCAGTTTCAGCAGGGTTAACAAAATGCATCAGTGGTTCACCGTTTCGTTGATCGCCATGCATTATTCCTCTAAAATTTATAATTTAATTTCAAATTTATACTCTGATGTATAATATTCATAATTCAGTTATAAATTAGATATTTTTAAATTATAATATTATATTATTTTTAACGAAATGGGTATATGTCAAATTTAGCAGTATAGATCGCATAATGCACCTGTCTCCATATTTCGTATACATTATAAAACCACTTCACGACGACGATTGTGAAATAGGGTTCGAGTATAATATACTTGTATAATGCTATAATGTACATATAATATAACGTGTGTGTGCTCCGTTGTTGAGGATAACAGAGTATGTATAGGTACCTATAATAGCGAGGAATGAAATGGTAATTTAAAATTTTTTTTTATCAACGACGCGGGTGTTATATACACCATACTCAAAACTACCGTCCCCTCTTTTATTGTTCAACACTTCAGATAGATGTCTGAAAAAAACATATTATAATATTATGTATTATGCTATGAATACGTCTATAAAAACGAAATATATCGGCCGATTTGATTCGATAGTACTATATATAATATGGCTGGAATAACATGTACACGATAATAATAATCGTAATAATAATAACTATTCAAACATGAAACTTGTACGTTCTAATCACCGATAACAATCTAAAACATGTTCCTGTGTAAAAATATTATATGTGTATCGTCGTGGTCGTCTTGGTCGTCGTTGTCGTTCCTATATATGTATAATATAATATAATAAAATATAGTGATAGCGCGCGCAGAGGTTTTCCTCTGTATAAAGTTCAAACGATTATTAAATTTAATTATACGTCTACGGTAATAATACGAAAAATTATCGCGGTATACGAGAGAGTGTATAGTGTGCATGAAATAAAAAAAAAAAAAAAATTAAAATACGATTCGTTATGTGATACAATCATCGGATTGTTTATTACACATTGCACAGTAAAATATATTATAGTAATAACCCATTATATAGACGGTGGGATCATTATTCAATAATCTTATTTTTTCGAAATCTTTATCTCACTTTGATTTCACGTACCTGCGTCATGCCCTTTAAATATAAAATATAAATATATCCGCAACGATGGCAATCCATCAAACTGCTGCGTTCTATAATTCCATACTTCGAACATAAAAATATAGACGTACTATAACACCTATATCAATTTATTGATATATATATATATATTTACTGTGGCAATACGGTATTGTACCAGTTCCGTTTTGAGCAAGTGAAAAATTGATTGTGGACATTATAGGAATTAATGAATACATTTTTCTTTTCAAAATATATAGATGCATGCGCGTCGCGCGAGATGAGTTCTGAAATTCAAATTGTTGGTATCGCTCATCATCTCTATAACAGTAATATTAACCGTGTAACGCTGGTAGTATATATATATACTACTTACATTATATTGTGGTATAGTCACTCCAACAGGGGCAGTGGGACGATATTATATACGTATATAATAATACATCTCCATGTATAATATATTATAGATACTCGAATACTGGCCTCGTGCCATTATTATTATTGTTCCACACACACACACTCATACAAACTCACAATAATAATTTACGTATATATATATATATATATATATATTATACAATAATATCCGCCTGCAAGATGACGCGTGTCGGTCGTCGAGCACGGTCCACTTAACTCGAGCCACAAAAAGGGGTAGACTACGGTGACGATACCTCAACGTAAACACCGTGTATCCTATATGTGTCAGTGTGTGTGTGTGTGTGTGTGTGTGTGTGTGTGTGTGTGTGTATGTGTATTATACATAGGTAATAATAATAATAATATACTCGACCGCCGCCGAGTGTTGACAAAACGGCTGCTGTAGCTCTTCCACGACGTGGAACCTCGTGCCGAACGAGTTGTTTCATCGTGTCGGCTCGATCGTACGTTTTCATTAAAACGCATCACAATGACATAAATCTGGTCGGTCCCCCGCGGACTATATTGATTCTATACTGCAATAAACCGTATACGATTCACTGTTAACCCCTCTGCGACGTAAACACGGGCTTTTCCCGCCACCCCCGCAGCTGCAGTCTGCAGCACTACCACCGGGGTCTCCGCGATAAATACGTTTTTCGCTCAAAGACAATGACGATGATTCGTAGTTCGTTAAAGTCTCTGCGCATATAACCGTTTTAGGCATATGGAAACGGGCGTAGATATAATATTATTATAATACATACTATACATAAAATAAAATTCCTTTTAATATCTCATTGGTCTCTCGTCGCGATTACGTTTTCGGGTTTTTTTTTCGGTTTTCGAGCGTGCGGCTGCTTTAGATACACCGCGCACACGTCACGCACGTACGACGACGAAAAGTCGATTTCCGTTCGCGTGCAGTATTTATAATAATAATATTATAATATCGTACGTTTTTTTTTTGTGTATATACACGTCGTATTATCGCCGTTGCGTTTGATCGGTCCCGCGAGAGTCGTTACAAGCACGCGCCCCGTGATCCGTCGCATTTAATGAGTGCGTGTGGCCCGACGACGACGGCGGCGGCGCGACATATCGGTCTGACGTACATTATAACCACTAACCACACTATACTATTATTATACGCTTCCATGATCACCTATACGTGTTTATGTTTCATGCATATTTATATAGGTAGTGCGTACAATTTCGTCTCGCGATTTTTTTTTTTTTCCATACTCGTTTCCGACGTCTTTTGCCATCCGTGCATAGCCCAAACACGTATCATTAAAATATTTTAATAAAATACGAATCGCGGCTACCGTTTATTTTTTTGAGTCATGATAATGTGCCCGGGCCGAGTTATTTGCCGAAATCAAATTCGCCCGCCCCGCATTAAAATAATAACAATAATAATGATACACATATAGTATTATTAAAATATGTGTACAACACTGAGTTGGAATGCGCGTGTTCGAGACACGGACGATTATCATATTATAATATACACAGTATGTATATCGAGCCGAAACTATGCGGCGCGCGCGAGACGCAACGACGACGACGACGAAGGCGGCCGCGCGCGGACGAGCGGATCGTGTATAATTATTGCGTTTAACACGCGTCCCGCGCTCTAGATGTTTCTATTTCAGCGTAGGCATCATAATATATTATACTATGTGATTTTGTTCACTTCGACAAATTCCGATAGTCCCAAATACAAGTTTCGGAATCGAGTTTCGGTGAAATCGATTGCGTGCGCAAAGTACCTACAACATAATAACGTTATGGCTGGTACCTATTATATAGTATTAAATTATTATACGTCTAGCATAACGCCATTGCTTCAGAATTTCAGAAACGATTGTTAAAAAAATGTCGATAGAAACGGCGAGTAACACTAAATTGAGAGAATAATAAAATATGCAGTATACGTAAAAAAATATATATATATTAAGTTAAAGGTATAAAGGTACCAATATAGTAACACGTTCAACGTTTTGAAAATTGGGCGATGCAAATTAAACTTAACTTCGTGTATTGTAATATATTTTATCTACGAAACCAAGCTGCAAGAAAATAAAAACAAAAATTGAAATCGGCTGAAATTACGGCACCAGCGCCTATATAGGTATTGTATAATATAAATATTATACATAATAGTAATTTAATAACAATGTATTATCTAAGAATAGTAACACAAAAACACATACTTAATGTCTCAATCAGTAGCAACAACAGTGGTGCAGTGGCCAAACCAACTCACCAAACCCAAAGTAATTAAAACCTCAAGCATCCATGGCTGACTGGCAATTTGTATCTTTTCAGACATTAGGATCTAAAAATTAATAGGTTATGAAAATTACGGATCTAGACCACTCAGTGTCAAAATTGCATGGAAGCTATTTCCGTCAATTCATATAGTCATAACTCGTAAGACATCAAAATAAACCTACAAATTCTAGTTGGTTATTTATGTGAATCGCCACTTATAGCAACTGATGAACACGACTTTTTTAATATTTTAAAATTTCTCATACATTCAAATATATTTAACTTATCTGTATATATTGTTAGTAATTTAGTTGAAAGCAAATAATATTTAAACTTGTGGCATTTACAGTAAAAAAAAAAAAAGTAATAACAAACTGTCAAAAGACAGAAACATTAAAATATTATATTTGTACGGTTTATGTTCGTAGAGGTATACATTATATATAAACTTTAAAACTTATTAAACTGTATGAATATTCAATGATGAAAATTATAACAATTCGACATTTATAAGATATTTGCATATTATGTTGGCTATCCCTGATTTTTAATAAACGAGAAAACAATTATTTTAATTATTTTCTTTTGACAATGCACATAATAATTTCGGCTCTCTAATATGACATTAAAATTATTTCCAAAATCGTAATAATTAGAAGAAAGTTTCTGTCTGGGACACAAACGTCGGTGTAAGACATGCAGCATAAAACGGATTTGGTCTTTCGGTTTCTCTAAACGTCGCCGCAACACTTGTATAACGCTAGTCCGTTCGTCGGTTGAAATTTTCGAAACATACATAAATGTAAGGTGTAGTGTACAACGTGTATAAACGTACCTATGGATATAGGTATATCACTCCGCCCCGGGCACGCGTATCGTGTTCATTAGTAAACGATTTTTATGGCTCGGTCTCCATATGTACGCGTACATATCCAGCACGCGGTCATTACCGAAGTTTGTTTATACACGTATACCTCCTATAGGTATATGTATGTATATTATAACGCGTACGTTTTGCTCATTATTACTATTAAGATTTTTTTACATTACTTTATTTTCTGTTTCCTCCCCGACCCGCGCGCAGGTTCCAGCGCTCGCCATCGCTATAATATTCTACACATATATATATACGAGCGGGATACAGCGTAGTCATTGCGGGTACTAAGGTACCTATATAATATATTATATAATATATTCTCTCGTGTTTTTCCACTCGTTCGTTCGACTTTTCTCTGCGTTTACACGCGGGCAGTATATTATATTGTACAATAATATCACGTACCTATATATATATATATATATATATATATATATAAGAGATACACCGCGTACTCCACGACGTATCATATAATATATTATACATATATATATACGCAAGTGTAGTTAACGGAATCGATCCTCGGACAGTTTGTTTTCCCGTCCCCTGGGGCCGCGTCTCATCGGAGAGCGTGCCCCGGCTGATTTAGGTGATTCGATTAGTGCGGAGAACCATATTATGTTGTATAATACTATACGAGCGTTCATATTATAATATATTATATTATAATACGAGCAGTGCGCGTATAATATGCACATGTCTCCGATATCTAAGTATAATTCTATATTATTATACGTATGTTCTAATAAATTTATTGTGTAAAACGCTATCGCATACTCATCATGATGAAAATAAATATTATTGTTTAACTATTATTGTTACGAATACGAAAATTTTGCGGTACAAATACCAGAGATGACGCGAATACACGTGGTCCACAAAATATTTCTGTACCTACCTAAACGAATGCGTTTCGAAAAATTTAATAATATTTCAATGATCTCATATTCTATGCCTGTGATAAAAGATTATTTTACGTCAAGTTTGAAATCTTCAACTATTTTAATGACAAATAAACTATTGGGTATGAATGAAAAGTTAAAAAAAACGAAGTTTATTGTATATCTAATGTTATTCACTAATTACTGAAGTATGTAAGTGCGATAATAAATTCAATAGTTTACGCAATTTGGTATTTTACCGAAAATAGCAGATTGAAGTTTAGATTCTCGTAATCAGTTTTTGTTGCATTTATATGTATATTGCTACAATGCATCATTAACAAATGTTTTTTGTAAATATAATTTTGGTTATTAGTTAAAAAACAATATTGAATATGTTGTATTAAAAGAAATAATATACAACGTGAGTTAATCTTTTTATTTTTTGTTTAATAATAAGTTAAACTTTAAACAGATGCCAAATAAATACATTTATTAAAATAAAGCGTTTTCGTTCAATATACTTAATATTTCATAAAATAACTTTATATCATACCTTTGCTGTAGTATAGACGCCCACCAGATATATCAACGAATGTAAGAATGAATGTCTGAGTAAATCACTGTGTTCCGTTGATATTTTTACATTTTAATAACAATAATAATTTGTTTATGGAAAAATTCTATATTAAAGTTACAAAATAATATAATAATAAATAAAAAAAGTTATTAAAGATAATTATTTTTATTTGCAAGTGGTTTTACGCATAAAATGTATTAATATTTCAATAACATTATATTGGACTTGAAATTATACCTACAATTCTAAGATTAAAAATAATTATGTTTATGGTATTTTTTTATCGATATAAAATATTGACGGGAGACTAGAGAGAATTTTTTTTATAACTAGCTACTTGTCATTTCGATGGTTTTGAGGTTATCACCTATCAATTGATATTTCATGCGAGCTCAAGACCAAAAGGGACTACCTCAAAATATTAAACCGTTTAAGAGAGTAATTTTAAAGTTCAAACTGTCATAATATTATCTTTTGTAATGATTGTCAAACATAAAAATTAACAATGTTGTTGTGCATTATAAGTATTGTAATTTGAGATGTTCTAAAAAAAAAGTTAACGTCTAAAAAATAAAAAATAATATAAATATGTCTATTAAGATCTAAAAAGTTCTACAGATAGAATATCTTTTACAGGCCCCGATTATGTGAATATATACATATTTATCCATTTAGTTAGCACCTTTGGTTCTGAGCCCACGATTTATAATTTATTAATATAAAAAAATGTTAATAATATAGACTCAATATCCCTCACACATCACAAGACTATTCACCAATCCTAAATCTTGTACAACTCCCCTAGTCTTGCTGACCGCAGACAATCGCGTACAACCTATCTTTCCTTTCAAATATCTTCACGGGTAAAACCGATCCATCTAATCTTCTGTTTCAAATTTCCTTCGAATCCCCACCAGTCTTTACTCATAAATCAGTCGTTTTCCCGACAATCTCCCAAATTAATTAGCTCATGCGCACTGCAAACCACGACCCAACTTTCGTCATCCATTGCACGTGTAATTATTACAAATTTATCTCAACGGCCAGTTGGGTTTCTTAGCCATTAGTTTAATGAACGTTAATCTAGTCTCAGTCCCGTAATATATTATGTCGGGCGAGTTTTTTGCTCGAAGAAAAAGTGATTCGCCACAAACAATAATATTTTGTTTCACGATGTTCCATTATTATAGACGTGCCCTGCGAACTATGATACGACCCCCCTCCGCGGGTCTTAATCCGTTTTACGCCATATTCGAAAATCCCCAAAAAGCGCACACATACACTGTGATACAATAGCCAGTGGCCACAACAATAATAATAATATACAATATCCGGTTGCGCATTACGTATACGGCGGACATAGTATAGTGTGCGTGACGTGTGTGTGTGTGTGGCGTACTAGTAGTTTTTTAGCTTCGACGCTCGTGGCCGATAATGTTACCGCGCGTCGTCGAGTGGTAGCGGAGTCGCGTGTCGCGCGTTACGCGGCGCGTGCCGCCTCTTCATTTCATAATACTGTATCGTCGTCGTATACATATAATATCATAATATGTGCACACGTAGGTAAGAGCGTATCGCTCGATGTGTGTGTGTGTGTGTAATTTTTGGCCTTTTGTCGCGGCGTTTTCAGCATTTTTCCACACCACTTGTGGAACAACAACGTCATAATAATATTGTATTGTAACAATACGCGGGCGAGCGCGTATAATATATAATATTATAGGAGAAAAAAAAAAAAAAAAACGTTACACAATACGTTATCATTATAATATACGTATATATGTGCGCGTGTATATATAACACACGACGTGCCTATTACTCCGAAGGGCGGATGTAGGTTAATTTAATATGTGGGAAAAGTGATGGAAAACATAATATGCGCGTGTGTACACGAGACGCCGCTGCACTCCTCCGGCGCACGCCCACTCGTCGTGTGTGTGTGTGTGTGTGTGTGTGTATATTAATTAACGACGCGCGCGCGCCAGCTCGTTAACGTTTCGCCTTTCAATTATTAGATTACACGTGATTTTCGTCTCGTTTATCATATAAGATCGTAGCCCCGCCATAGTCGCACATTACGTATATTTATTATTATACACCGCCTGCGTTTGCGTCGCCGCGGACCGCGAGTGTTTAATACGTCGTTATTTAGAGTTTACACTGTATGGGCATAACATAATATAATATATATATATACCAAAGTATAGTAGTTGTGTTTCATTACGCCCAGTGCTCGACTTGGCAAAATTAAAGTAGGGGGTCTCTGTTAACTATAAAAAAAGAGCGTCCCCGTCACTTATTAAACGTTACTAAGCCTTAAAAATAAAAGTAGGGGTACGCTAAAATTTCTGAAAAATTAGTTAGGGGACTCCGTCCCCCTGCGTCCCCCCCTCCCAAGTCGAGGACTGATTACGCCCCGCGCAATACTACGCGGTTACGAGTTCTCGCCTATGGTATTTTTTGTTCTATCGTATAACAGTTATAATAATATTAAGTACGACAAATATGATTTTTTGATCTGGAAATATTTTCAGTCGATTTAAAAAACTATCCCTTATATGGCCAGAGTACAATACGGTAAAGGGTTGTGGCCTAAACGTTGTAAGCATAGATCGAGCTTCCAAAGTCCCAAATCGACAAGCTGGTTCGGTTATATTGTACATTATACAACAACGGCGAAGTAAAATTATGGCCCCGAATCATTTTGTATACATTTGCTACATGTCGTGCGACTTGGTGGAATGTCACTTATCAGTAGTTCGCTTGCCTCGCTACGATTGTGACATGTACAGTCACGTTCGATTCGACTCGTTCCCATGCCATGATTTATGTGTAATAATAATAATACAGCAGACGGTTTTCGCGAAAATAGAGATGTATATTATGTACAGTAATATTAAATTTAAAATTTATATAATTATTTAGAAATATATTGTATAATAGGTATGTAGACATACAGTAATGTTATGCCAATATGATTGCACGGCCGTGCAGTGTATAAAGCTATAAAGCGGTGTCCCTGGCAGAATAATAACAAGAATTCAATTAAAAAAAGTAACTTGAAGTGCTGGCTTTCCAATAAAAAAAAAAAAAAAACCAGATACGCGTTTTTGTATTATTACGCATTACATCCAATCATCTATAATATGTATTAATATTGATTTGAACCGTTAACGATTAGTAAAATTAGTATACGATTAACATATTATGAAAAAAGAACCATTATTGTGTTGAAATTACCAATGATTATATGCGTGCATTTAAAAACTTGTCCTATACAATATTATATGCATTCAATATGTACATTTATGTAGGTTAGTACCTATGTCTTAGAATTTATTCAGAAAATGATAATTATTGTATTTATGTATATTATTATATGACGTGTACACTGTACCTATATACTATTGTAAAAAGCATTACATTATATTATAACTTATAAGCATACACAAAATTGATGTAAATACTATTGATTGATCTTTTTCTCACTCAAATTTATAATAATTTTTATAATATTTCAAAAATATTATTCTCACGATCTCTGACCACAATAAACATAAATTACCGATCATAATATAAAAATAATATCCATAGTGAAGTGCGAATGTTATAAATATTATATGTTTAGCTCACATAAGTGAAGTTTTTGGACGCATAATAATTAATATACTAGAGTCTTAGTCTTATAATTTAGCAATACGAGTTTATATATAATGATAATTTGATCTTTCTGCAGGTGCTCAGGTATTTAAAAAGAATTAATACAATTCATTATTCTATGGACCGAAGGAGATTAATCCGGCTTGGAGTATCAGCGTTTAATGCTGGGATTGATCATCTATTCAATGTAGGTCAAATATCGGGCCGACATCAACATTTGATGATCGCATCGTACATCACGCAAAGATCACAACCAGTCACTGTATTATTATGTAAATAACCTAATCAGCAGAGACGGTTAACTTATGGCACACGTGCGCCAGGTGGAATGCAAGCCGGATTATATGAATGGCATGTGAAATTAATGCTAATGAATATTGTGTATAAATTAAACGTTTTATGAAAAAAAAAAAAAAAAATTAAAAAAATAGAAACGTGAAATCCCAATAATTAAAACGCGATATCGTCGAATTAAACGCATATTATGATAATCGAAATTGGATTCGTAAAATATTTGTACGGCGTAGAAGTCAACATACGGCTTCTTAGTATTTTTCTCAAGAATATGCACACTGCCTTCAACTTTCTCTATATTGTTTAGTAATATATGTCGTATGTTGATATGTGTGCACATATGCAATGTAGCTGTTATACTTATTACCAATAATAATGCGTATAAATCTTCCAAAATGTGATGTTGGCTTTCGCCCCATCCGAAGACAAGTCTTATTATTTAAATATAGTTTAGCTGAAATATATTTATTTATTTTTCTTCAATCGAGCAGTTATTATTATCTATACTTATATAGTTATATTGCGGAACTTAATCCTACACTACAGGGTAATGTTCCGGTAAAAGTCCTTCTTAGACTTTGGGGCACCGATCATGTCCCCTCAATAATTTTGTATGTTTTGAACTTAAAATAGGCAACTGATCATGTAAAAATATTATTTTAATATTTTTTTTCAGTTTTATGATTATTAACTGCAATATTTTTTGTAGGTGGGTACCTACCGAAGCTATTTGTTTTAGATGTTCGTTATTACTACGAATATCTATGATTGCCACATTTACATAATAGCTCAGCTTCAGCCCCTCAAATTTTAAACGCTATTTAGACCTTTATTCTATAGGGCCCCATATTCTATTCGTGCCTGGCGTTTCTGGAATCCTATTGGGGCACATTTTATGCATTATAATTATTTATGTCATGTTATGCTATAATATATTATGATATACCTAAAACTGTATTATATAAACAGGTCGTTCTGTCGTCTTTTCGTCTAGAAAAAAAAAAAAAAAAAACGAAAAACCACTCGGAGGGTGTTATAAGTGGCCGGCGGCGGCGTTAGTTCGTTAAAACGCGTTTAAATACAGTTTAAAAATCGCTAACGATTCAGCGAATTTCGTCCTAACCCACGTGCTGCAGCGGTGCGCAAGCTACACAATACGTTATAATATACATACAATTGTTATTATTTTAGCCAATGCACGCGGCTCGGTGGCAGCAGCAGCTCTTCTCCAGATGACGCGATGAGGACTTGACCCTCGTCGTCTTGATATCATGCCACCGCCGCCCCGCCGGACAATGAGACCCACTAGAAGTGCAGCATCACTGCAGTGTGCCCATATACATAATACATATTGAAATGCTTATGATATTATATATTTTATATATACGAAATTTCCCGTTGTTTACATTGTTACGGATTTTTAATTAAACCCCATTATAAATTCGCGTGTATATATTATTATAATGGTGCTCGTTGGACGACCTAGGCTCGTTATATAAGACTTTATTATACGCGCGTGCACCGCGTTCGAGTGGCTTCCCCCGTGCACGGCTACTGCTCGTCGTTGGGAGCTTTTTGTCTCTCTTCTCTCATTCCTCGCTTTCTTCCGCTTATAATATTATATTTGTTTCCTACAAAAACAATGACCTCCTCTCCTCCCACTTTTTTTTTTTAAAGCTGTACAGCAGCGACCTACGAGACGGTGTAATGTGTGTGTGTGTGTGTGTGTGTTTGTGTTTATTATGTTGATGTTGAATCATTGAACAGCAACTTAGGTACCTACTCGAATAGTTACAAACGAAACTTGCATTATTATAGCACAAAATCTACGTCGAACGATTATTATTTGTGACAATTCTTTAGTTTTGAGTAGTCGAGAAACGTCTGCATTACGATTTAATATAGGTAGGTACGCGTATTGTTGAGTATAATATTATAAGCCTGCAGTGTATTTACCGACAATTGATATCTTATTTTGCCCGTTCATCTAGTCCGCAAATGGATGTCTAGTAATATTAATCTTATATAATATATGCGTATAATATATTATAATATTTATTTAAATACGAAGTATAGGTACACGTTTGTCAGATTTTATGGTTTTCAATTTATGATAAATGGTTTTTCAACACTATGTTCTTTACTATTATAATGTTTTGCATGTATATATAATAATTTTTTATATTATAATACCTTATAGTGTCCTTGGATAGCGATAACTACTGATAAGTTTATGTTTTATAAAATTGTCCGATGGAGATCAACCGTAGGTAAATTATCGATGTGTATAAGTATTTATTATTTATAATTTATGCGTTGTCCATATATTATTATAAAATGCAAGAGTATCTTTATACTTTATATTTGTAAGACTTTATAGTAATCCACGTGGACATCATTAATCGAACAATAAAATGTAAAAATTTTTTAATGTTTAAACAAATGAAAATTCAAACATGCATTATAATATTTCAAATTCAACCTATCCTTTTTATAATTTCTTTTAATTTTATTCATCAAGACAAGTGCATTTTGCACATTATACGCATATTTTTATAAATAACTGCATGCTGCATTTATAAATATATTTACTACATATACACTATATATATACTTTATTATAATTTTATACTACAATATTTTTATACGTATTTTTATATATATATATTGAATCATAACGTATAAAGATTGTAATTAGTAATTACCATTACGATATTACGTATACCTATTAATATTATATTATATAGTACCTAGCTATACCTAAGCGATCGACACAATTTTTTTACTTTAATCTGGAAATGTATACCCTACGGTCTTCAGTAATTTATAATTTATTCAAATGTTTAGTGTCAAGTTGTATTTTATCAGCATCATATGTGTTTATTACAAGTTCATAAGAAAATAATCAAAAGGATATAATTCCTAACATGTTCACTAAATCACTATACAGGTATAATGTAAACGACTACAGGAATATTTTATATAGACAAACTGCATTTAATTAACTTAGCAATAACTAATAAATTATAATTCATATTTATAAACTATAATAATAAATGATAATTGTGATGTACAATATTAATAAATAATATAACCAAATATATAGTAAATTCATTTAACTGATCTGATGTAGACACAAAAAAAAACTATAAGGGTATTTAAAAATTATAAGTCCACAAATATGTTGAGCATAATTATTATGTATTAAACAATTGTGAAAACTGGTAAACATAAAGTGATTCAAATGCTTTATAAACTAATTAAGGAATATTATCGCTTTATTAAAATGCACGAACAACATTTTACTGTTAAATTTACTGTAGTAAATTTTATATTTACATAAATTTACAATTATTTGAATTTATTTAGAATACAGTGTAACTTTTTCCAACCAATTTAAATGTTTTGAAATATTCTTAGCTTATTTTCAAACTGTATAAACACTTTTAATATTTTACGAAAAACAAAACTATTTAGAAATGTAATATATACCTTACGTATGGAAATTTAAAAAAACAAAGGAAGATACAACGTGTGTAAATCTACAACTGCAACACCACTTACCGTATTGAATATTTAAAGTGAATAAACCAATCGTAATAATTAATAAAAAAGAAATTTATATGTAATATATTGTTTTTATTTTTCGATCACAAAATAATTTAATAAGACATTTTCCAATTACTTTGTAAATGCATTAAAATAAAATATTATTTTATAGCAGTACAATTTTAATTTTCCTTAAATATCATAAAAATTGCCTAATTAAGGCCCCTTCAAAAGTGAGTGTATGCCATCCTTTTCATACATAATATTATCCATAAGGAATTTGTTGCGAATAACAAGCCACTAGAATAATTTTTTGTACTTGAATCCATTAAATTATAATATAATATATCAAATTATAGTCCGTTTCTATAGTCGTGTATTTTGTTAAATTGTTAAAGTAATTTTACCATAATATAATAGAAACTTGTACGTTAACACAAATTATATTATTATAGTTTAAAATGTACATGTGTTAATAATAATATAATGATATATTAATGAACGTCAATTCAACAAAAAAAAAAAAAAAGGAAATAATAATATTTAAGGCCACACAAAATCGTATACATGCATATAATCATAAATTCCAATTAAGTTATTTTAAAATATTTTATTATTAGTCGGTCCTGTGTTCTGCGATAAACAATTAAAATAAAAAAAAGTACTTGACTATATGAATACTTTGTTGTATTAGCATATAACGTCGGTGATATAAATGAAAACGTGTGAGAAAATTAAAAACATTTTGATATTTGAGCTATTTTTTTTTTTATTTCGCGGGCGCATCTTCCATAAATGAAAATGATTCTACTCTCTATATTGTGCGAAAGATCGGAATAACGTTATATCGTAAATATATTTCATATGTCATTATAATAGGTACGTGTTGCGTTTATTCTCCATAGATGGATTTGACGAGCTCGAGGGTGAAATCCTGTCGATCACTGCGGTGGAACCTCGACGGAGGCGACAGTGTACCAGGTATGGGTACTATACACACGTCACGTGTGAATATCAATATACATAAATAAATATTTTTTTTTTTTTTTTTATATAAATCGTGATCGCGAAAATCGCATACAGCAGAACTATTATACCTTGCAGTATACCGCGGTTATAAAAACCACAGTGTATTACCGCGGCCGTGGCGATGGCTGGAATGCACGGTGTGCACGGTGTACCTACATATTATATTATAATATATGCGCGCGATGTGGGGTGGCCGTGGGTAGAAGTAAATAGTTTCGAAAACAATCGAGAGGTCGTTTCCATTTTTTTTTCTCCTCCACCGAAATACTAAATAATAATAATAATGTATTCCTGTGGGAAAACCAAATCGTGACATCCCCGAGCTACCGATACACGTTCGATGGCTACCGATTATGGAAATTCGAAAAATTTTAAACACAGTGGTTTCGGGGGAAACGGGTAGGTACTATGTGTATATACTGCACGCGCATTTATATATGAATTTTAAAAATGTAAATCACGTGGGAACAATACGGACAATCGTATACACACACACACACACATATATATATATATATATATATATATATAAATAAGCGGCGAGTAAAAAAAAAAAAAAAAACACACACACACATATTTGTCTCGGGGCACATGCCGGCGTCAATCACACACACACAAGCCGACCGTGGCTACTGTTGAGCCCTATTATTATTGGCCAAACACGGAAATTATAGCAATCAGTAGCCGCCCGGCTACTGTTCACTTGGACATCTCCGCACCCCGTTCTGCGTGCGTAAATACGTATTATAATATCACACACACACACACACGAATTTATATAGTATATAGAGCGAGACGACTACGCGGACGGACGACTCTTCCGCTGTTTATACACACACACACACACACACACGATAACAGCAAATTACCTACTACTGTTTAGAATAATAATAATAATATATATATATATATATATATATAAATATATGATAATAAATTCGGTAGTCGGAGAACCGAAATGAAATGCGTACAATTAGAGCTGTATAGAGTAGTGTGGCGCTGGAAGGATCGTGCCGACCGCCCTGAGGGTTATTTGTATATATGTATACAAAATATAACGCCGCGCTGACACCCGTAATCATAATATCGTATACGTATAATATTGATATATACGTAAATATAATAATAATAATAATATTATACGCGCATATAATATATAAGAGTATGCGCTATACGTTTACAAACAAGAGAATTACATAAATTCGATTCGAACGTCATGATACAGCGGCTAATGCGGTCGTCATTCGAAATTCCGTCTCCGCCGCAGTCTAAGAATTGCGACTTTCATTCGAATCTGAAGTTGACGATATAAACAACATTTAAAGTTGCAAAAGTTATACATTTTTTATTATTTTTTTTCCCCCTCCTTTTTCTGCGGCAGAAAAAGAGGCTTTGCGTGAACAATACTATTCCACTGCTGCCGTCGTTTATTGATGTATACGAAATGGGCTACGATAGCATAAGACATACATGTACAAGTTGTGTATTTACGCTTGAGTATTAATTTTTTACAACAAAACTACACGAAATAATCATACAACCAGCACTCGCTGCAAATAAACAACACTTGAATTACAAATGTAATTATACCTGTTACTTACTGCTAGTATTGGAAATAATATTATACTATCGTAAAACGCGCGCGTGGCACTCGAATATTTTACGAATGTATTTTATAGTTATAAAAATTTGAAAGTAATCACGCGACACGCACTATCAGGTTTGACAAATTGCTGAATGTATATCGGATCAAATCTCAGTTGCTACATCGCACACCCAAAAACGTTTTCTTTTACGCGCGGCACCTTGGGGTCATAAATACATCAGATAATACTGTCATATGGTTGTTTAAAATATCGTCTGTGGTATTGAAAACGATTCACGCGTTGACTTGATTTGTTTTTTTGTTTTTTGAAAAAAATACTCTGATAATGATTCAAAGAAAAAATATGTATTTCATATTTTTATCACGTGATGCACAGTAGATATTGAGTGGATCACTTTCATGGATGTGTTCAATTTGTATTCGATGATATATGTCACTGTATACGAAAAACGATTCTGAGAGAGAAGAGCAAAGATGGTCTATTAGCCTACATAACTAAGTGTACCTATTTTAAGATATGATTGCTATTAAAATAATTCATTTTATTACTATTAAAAATACAGCAGGTTGAATTTATTTTTGCAGAAAACATTGCATTTAAAAAAATTAATTAAGTATATAAAATATAATAATATACTTTAAAAGTTTCAAGAACCTTCAAAAAATATTTTTAAATTTCAACTAAATAAATAACATTGTTATACTTTATTTAAATATTTAACTTCGTCCAAATTTGAACTTAAAATGTCTATAGAAAAATATTTTTTTAATACATTTTTTTGATTTTTTGGTTACACTATAAAATGCTTACAAAAAACATTGTTTTAAATTTTCAATCCTTAGGTATAAAATCTGAATATTTTATGAATTTTTAACTACAAAAAAATTTACAAATGTTCGATGATGAATTTCGGTTAAAATTCGAAGTTTAAATGCTTATAAAAAAAAAACTGTGCTTATGTATTTTTATTATTTCTAAACTACTATTTTAACAACTTTTGAAAAATCTTGTATTAAATTTTCAAGTTTTTCGACCGATTGAAAACATTCTTATTGGCAATAATTAAAAAAAAAAAAACCAGAAAATTTATTAGCTCAAAAAATTTCAAAATATTTTAAAATTATTTTAGTGTATAGAAAATGATAATCTAAACAATTTATGAAAATTTCAAACGTCTTTAATTATTCTTTTTTGAATTACATTAAAATAAGAAAACCGTTCCCGGAAAAAACGGGTGAATATCCAATATCTAATTTTCAAACGTTCATAAAAAATTAGTTTGACTTTCCGATATATATTTTTTTTTAGAAAAGTAGAAAAACTTCTAAAGAATCCTGTGTCGAATTTTCAATTTTAAAAATGCTCAATTTTTTTTAAATTTTTACTTAAAACAAGTTATAAAGAACATTGTAATAAACTGTAAAAAATTTTTATTGATAATAATAAAAACAACCCAAAAATTGATTATACCTAAAAATAGCTTAAAAAAAGTCAAAATATATTGAAAATTATATTGTGTATGGAAATTGCTTAAATAAAAATTTTGTAAAAATTTCATATATCTACTGTGATTACTTTTGATGTTTCACTAAAAAACAAAATCAATTTTGTCAAAAATTAGCTTTGCGTAAAATTTCCCGTTTTTCCCTTAATTCTTTTGTCGTTTTTCCCAACACGTATGAAAACTATGGAGAATTTTTTACTTTTGACCTTTCAAAGTACCAATTAGATTAATTTTTCTATCAGAAAAGATACCGATGAAGAAAATCGTAGCACTTTTACTGCCCTTAAACGTGGTAATAGACACAAAAAAATAAAAAATAAACCTTGTGAAATCAATACATTCCTTACTCCGCTTAAAATCAAAAATATAAAATTGTATACTTTAAATATAGCGCAAGTGTCTATTCATTTTATATAAAAAAATAAATGTCAAAATATTGATTAGAACAAAAGTTATTTCATTAGTCAATTCTTTCTGTTACAACCTGTATATTATTATATACAATACAAATTAGAAAGACCAAAGAAATATTGTTCATTTTAATTTCGGACGCAACCATAATTTTCGTTTCGTCAATATAATCAAGGTATACAAAATAATTATTAATTACTGTTGTACCGCGCATTCAACTATACAGTCTACAGTGTAAACTCTACACTTTAGTGTAAATACTAATTGACCAGATTATATTTACTACTCTCGTAGTGAGGTATTTATGTAATTCAAACAAAAACTTTATTCAAGCTATTGAAAACTCATATCTATGACTATGTTTAAATTAGTTAAAACACTTTGCGTTTACCTTCATTATTATCGTCCTTGACAGATGAATAATAATATTATATTATGACGGTTAATACATGTTTCCGTTTATCGAGAACATTCAAACGATTGTATTTTTGAAAATAATTGTAATTATCATTGTTCTTATAATATGTATTTTTTTTTTTTAACAAACGAACTGTGAATTAAAAACTCTTATATTGAGGGTACTTTGTTCAGTTGAATTGCCCTATCAGTTATTTACCATCTATTATCCGGATAAGACCTAATGGATTGTAAAACATATACATATATGAATAATATATATATACACCATTCGTATTACTGAAGGATTAGGAAGGGTGGTTTTTTCACACAATATTTCAATGAACAAATAGTGAATCAAACAATACGGTTTTTATTTCTATTCCTACATTTCTTTTATCATTTCGATAATTAATTTAACCATTTTGACATTTTACAGACTACAGTTAGGATTATGTTATATTTAAGTGTACTACTAAACACGCCTGTAATTTTTGTAATACAACTTGAAACTTCTCATTACAAAACTAAATCCAAAAGATTAAAACTGAATAATTATTTGAGATTAAAATAATTTGTTTAATATCCTTTGGTTAGTACTACCTATATAGGTTGGATGGTTCAAAACTACCTAGTTGACCCGTTTTTCTCAAGTATAACACTTTCAGTTGTACATGTTACATTTTAATAATATATGCGTACGTGCTGTGCGCATAGGTATGACTCAAATTTAGATATTTCTAGATAAAATATTAATATTATATATTTTCTAATAAATAATATTTAAGGCGTGTTATTTTTTAAAGCATAAAGAATTTTCAAAATGAGGATAATAAAACAAAACACTAGGTGTTGGTGTTATGTCATCCTAGTGTATAATGTTGAAAAACCAACAACATCATTGCGTAGGTACTTGGAATTTTAGATATTGATTTTATATTTTTACGGTGACAATAAGGGGTCACTATCATTTGGGACCTTAATGATCTGTGCGTGTTGAAAATTGAATACTAAACCAACTTTGAAGAGGGTAGGGGTGAGTTCAATCGGAGCGGACACTCGGAACGGAAAACCAAAGACGCCGCGAATAAAACGATTATGAGGCCATCAGTGGCGTCACCGTCACCGACGAGGGTGAGGCCGTGTGTATTTTCGTTCTCGCCCGAAAGATTCGAATTGCAAATCCAAAATTGATTTTTTACAAAACCAATCCGTCTGTGAAATTTAAATTTTATTCTGTAATACATATATATATATATATATTGTATATGTTTAAAGGGGTCGATCTCACCGACTTAGAGGGTTGTTGGATCAAGGCCGTGTGTAAATGACATGTAAACAACCGCATACGTGTACCTACGAAATGAGTCAATTAACTATGTACAAACATCAAAAGATCTCGTGTCGCGGGAAATTAATTGGAAAAAGGCTTGTGGCAAAAAAAAATATATTTATAAAAAAAAGCTTAATGGATTTTTGATTTTAATAACTGTTACAGGGCAGATGGTCGTCGTCAAAGCAATTAAATTAAATAAACTTTTTTAAGTGCACACAGCGGGTGGTTCAATCCGTTCTATTAATTTATTTGCATTATTGATAAGCTCCACGTGATAAGAATAAAAAAAAAACAAATAAATATTGGAAAATACATATAAAAATATAGCTATATTAAAGTAATAAAATAATGTAATGCTGTAGACTGTAATCATTGTATTTTGAGTGCGATTTCAAAAATTTAATGTCAATATATCACATTATAGAGGACAACAAAAATAAAACGCTTAACTGAAATACTTATAAAAAAGTATGAAAAATGTAAAATTAAAATTTTCGAAAGATTATTCGCGAACTCTAAAAAATATACTTTGTAAACAATATTAAAGATTTTGTTTCATTTTTTCATAGAATCTCTTCAGACAAATTAAATTAGTTTTTAACGGGTTACTAAGTAAGTAGTTTCATAATTAAATTCTATACTTTGTTTCAAAGGGATAAAATATTTCTTTAAACAAAAAAAACTTTTCTGAAAATAAAATAAAAATATGAACGACCCGGATTAATGAAACGATGATTATAATCAAAGTTTTGTTTCATATTATATTTGATTCCAATTAAATTTTAAATTACCATTATGGTATAATACGCATTTACTTACGCCTTTAACACACTACGCATCTATAAAATTTCAACAAATTAAAACCTATACTATTTTATTAACTTGATTATAAAATAAGTCATATTCTATGTTTCATTAATTAGTTAAACCATAAAAAAATTTATCATATAATATAAACATACGTATGTTTCTGATTGTGTTAACTTCAAACTATATGAGGTGAGACATTATAAAAATTAGCTTCAAGACTACAATATATTTAAATATTGTATTCTGCATTTTAAGTTATTTTGTTATAAGATTTACATCATTAATTTTTTTTTCATGCTACGTTTAAGTTTAATTTATAGTACGTTGTAATACGATAATTGTAATACCATATTGTAGGTATATAGAAGGCATTTCTCGATGGTATTCGCACATTAACATTATACCTTTTAGCACTGAAGTCGATAAGAGAAAAAATATATTTATTATATTGAATATATGCTATAAAAATTATGAATTATAATTAATAAAATATAAGTTTTGTTTATGGGGGTGTATGGGAAAAATTATAATTTATTATATTTATTTGGAATTAAAGTCTCAACATTTAAATAAAAAAAATTATTAATTATAAGTAGCGATGACTAATGCTAACTAAAAAGTTAAGTAGCACTTGTTGTTTAAAACGTATATAACTGTATTCGAAAACTTTGATCATAAATTTGAATAAAAGGTATTATTATAATAATAAAAATAGGAAAGTACATAAAGGATAATATATAAGTATGTAAATCGTATTTCACAATTGTATTTTGTATCCTATCTTAAAGTCACAAGTCAAGACAATAATACACCCATATATATTTTTATTGTATTAGAATCTTTTTTTATTTACTCCGAGTGTCGGATTGATAGTATATTTTAATGATCTACAAATAAATTATATTTTTTTTCAATAACTATCCATGTAATGAGACATATCGAATAATATTGTCATAAAACGCATAACGCTAAAAATATGGATTTCACAAGTGCCAAACGAATTATGTATTATCACGTTTAGAGCCAAGTGTATACGATATTATGATAGCGTTTGGTTTAGCTCTCACTCTCGACTCCGGATTTTTCATTCAATATACTATTATTACTAAATAAAACTGCAGGTATAAATGATTAATAAAAACAATTAAAAAAAAAAATTAAATTTAACAATTTAACAATTTCAAACATTAAAACAGCATAATTTGTATGCATTTATTAAATTATATTTTATAAGATATACACACTTAAAATTGACCGGATAACGTGACTATTTTACAATGGTTTAAATTAGGTTTTACAAATGAAGGTATCTAGGTGTACACATATTATAATAATATGTTAACACAACAATCAATACTAATAAATAATATTTATAACGGTTGAAGATGCGTATGAATAATTGTATGTCCCTACAAACAACCTGTGAATAATAGTTGGTGATATAATATAATGTGCGCTGGAACTTAATGAGATGCTCTGAGGAAACAGTCGACGCGTTTCATGACTGATATAGTGATATGACTGATGAGGCTCGCACAAAATCGTCGATCGTTCGTCTAAAAATGTCATTACACTACATACGCACTCACGGAAGAGAAAAATCGAGGAGAAAAATTATGGCGACCACCGCGTATTTCTATAAGACCGGACTAAAGACGCCTTTACAGCTCACAGTGAAACCAGAACCGTGATTTATTGATAAAATATTCTAAAGCTGTGATTGGTTGAACCACGAGGTAGTCGTTAATTTTCAGTTTTATACCTTAAGATAGATTTTTGCTATAGAACTTCCTCGTGGTTAACGTAACTCGCGAGCTTGTAACCATGGTATTTTTTGTTGGTCAGTCTGTGCCACGTCTGCCACGCCGTTCGATTCTCAATCAAACCGTTTCCTTGTCGTCGCCGTTCTATCTATGGTTAGATATAACATTCACAGGCTCGTCGTGCCTACTAGGACGCCTCTACCACCGTGTTATTTATAATGTATTTTAATTGCACATTACCCGAATAAAACCTCGATAAAAACGGTTGGGTGATCACTACGTCCACAAACTCCGAAAAAAAATATTCTTGACAGTAACGGCTCGATGGAGGTATATTCGAATCACACGATTCACAAAAATATTGGTGATTGTCCTATGGTTGGAAATTGTAATTTGAACAATTTTTAAAGGTTCATAATTAAATTATAAATATAATGTTTAGCCGTACACGTGTACTCTGCATAAGTCGTACAGTAATAGACAATTGTACCTTAAGCTAAATCATGGAGTAAAGAATTGAATTTATTAATTCTTTCGTCGATAACGTTATAATAGTCGTTACTTATTGCTTGAATTTTTGTTTCCGTGATTTACTGTACATACCAATTAAGAACCCATTATTTAACCACTTACAGCCTAAAAATTCATTCCTTGGAGAGCAGTGAAAAATTTTTTAGGGTGGGTGGTGTAACTCAGTATAAAAATATTAAATGTGATTCAAAGGAAAAAAGTTCAAGCCACCACTGATTCTTGATATCAAATGTATTAATAAATTCCGAAAATGTGAATAAACGATTATACGATGACGTCTTTGCCTCGATTCGTTTTCAAATCCACTCTTTCGATCACTCGTCAACTCATATTACATTGTATTATTATTTATTAATACATTGCACTTTATTGTGTTTTTTTAGAAAATATTGTTACCTGTATAAAAAAAAAAAAATTATAATACTTAAAAATAGATGGTTATTATGTCAATACTGTGGGACACTGCAAAGTATAATATGCTATTTATTTTTATCATAATTCATGACTTTAGTTGTTACAGTACGTTTCAATGTTTCGTTATGTCGAAAATAATAATTATAAACGCACTTCTTATATCATGACGTATTCTTTGTATATTTCTTATATATTATGTTGTCCATGTACGAGTTCTCTATTAAAATTCGAAATTAAGTTAGTTTACACACATCATTTGATACTACTTATTCATATTATTTTAAACATCGAATAAGGCCTTTTAGATAATACAAAACTTGAAGGTTATTAATAAAAATTATGTTCTCGATTTTGTTTTTAAAATGTAGTTGGTTTTATTCACAAAATAATTTTTGAGTACAGCGTGACGCCCGGAGCATTATAAAACGTATACCCCGCCCTATTCTGCCTTGTTATTGTTATTTGTTATCGTTTTGTTTTTGTTTTTATATTATTTATGTTTATGAAAGTTTTGGTTGCATTCAAAAACAGCACACTTATGATTTCGACATTAAAAAAGTCGATAGACGAAAACCACACATTTCAATCGGTTCGTTGTATAGAAAAATATCGCATCCTATTTTTTAATCTACAAACCTACCGATTCATTATGTATTATTACGTAATACATTTTTTACCGAATCAACCAAAAAGTTTGGCAGAACCACACGATATTTGGTTTTGAATTGCGGTATTCTCGTTTCTTATGGCACGCAAGATGAATGAAAATGATGTGTACATACAAAAAAGCAAAAAAAAAAAAAAAACGATACCGTTATTGTACCACGTATAGAAAATATTAAATTTGTACGTAACGTGATCGTGACGAGGAGAACCTATGGTAAACATACGTACTTAGCCGACGGTTACGGTCAATAGTGCGTGTGTGTGATTTTTGGATACGACGTCCTTGAGAAATTTTGCGGTATCGTCCTGCAATTATTTATCTAGAGAGCGTGCAGCTTTTGAATTCTCATAGAGACGATCTATTTATGATTCTAATAGGACGATCATAAATAATTACAATAACGACAAAAAGCAAACGACATGGCCGTACACCGATCAGTGTACATACTTGTCCGCAGATATCCCGAATATTATATATATATATATATATATAGGTATAGTGCGGCTGCCGTGCCGATGATTCGAATGCCCGCTAATAACAACAACGACGACGACAACGACAACAACAACAACAGTGTCATAATATCGGTGACGCGGTACAACGAACACGACAAAATGGCCGGAGAGCGGCATATTATATGTCGCGCGGGCGGCCGGCGCGCGCGCGCGACGCTCGTGCGGGACAAAGCGCGAGCGGGGGCCATATTGAGCTTTCGCGCGAGTGTACGCTGTCGCGCGGGCCGCGGTGCGAACTTCGCGCCGATCAATGCGCTCCGGGCGCAAACTCACCCACCCCCGCTACCCCAATCGCACCCGATCCTGGCCAACCGTCGCGCCCCGAGCGGCCGTCGCGCGTCCGGCGCACGTCAGTCAGCCCCTTGGCAACCGCACGCCGCGTTGCGTACACCACGCCAATGCCGCACTTTTCCGTCACGCCGGCGGCCCTTCCGAACCCGCTCGGCCACCCATTCCGTAATTCACACTGCCGCCTGTCCCCCCCCCCCCATCGGAAGCGAGTCGCGCGCCCGGCGGACCGCGTAATAAAATCTGCCGCCGCCGCCGCCGAATTGGATTGGCGAAAAAAAAGTCGCCAGTCCGATTTCATTAAAACGAATACTTCGTTACCGCCGCCCGCCAAGGTGCGTGCGGTGCGTGCGCTTTTCGCGTCGGTTTTCTCGCCCTTTCCACATTACCGCCACAGGCTGGCTTATCAATAGGTACCACCCCTAACGCGGTTTCGACGTAATACAGTCGAATTATCTGTAAAGTACCTTTTGCATAGGTATATCGAGCCGCCGTATAGATAAAAAATATCCGTATCCAACTTATAGTTTTTTTTTTTTTTTTTTTTATCGTCGCGGATCATCGACATCACGCACGCTTTTTTTTATAAAATAACTTGTTTTATTATTATTATTTTTTTTTTTTAAAACATTGTTTTATGTTATACCTATTTAGTACATATATTACGGATATTGTTGTTAAATCGCATTTTAGATTCTGAACGGGAGCAATTATAAGTTTTTTTTTTTTTTTTGTATGTGTCCAACTCATGGTTTCTGGTATCAAATTGTGTCTGGTTGGTACTTTGCAGGGGAGATCAAAAGTCATAAATTCTTAGTACTTAGTAATTTTTAAAATAATGATTTTGTTTTATAGGTATAACTCAAAAACAAATAATTTTTGATACTTGAAACTTCCAAAAAATGGTCATGTATCAATATTTTCAAAAATATTTTTGAGCTATTTATAGACATGTGAATTTTTTTTTAATAATTGTCGATAAGAAACTTTTTTCTCGGTCAAGAAACTTTATTCTTTTTATAATTTTATTTATGTATTGATATTGGTACCTCTAAATTCAACTAAACTTGTCAATATCAGTTTAATAAAATACGCATCACCTGTAAATATGCAAATTAAAATTTTTAAAATTGATTACTAATAAATGAACGACGTATGAAAAATTGAATTATTTAAACTGTATTCCAACTTACTGCAATATAATTACTGTAGTTATTAGCAATTACTATTAGTTCACGAAGGTCTATAACATAACTACCTATATCACTATATATATATGGAAATTAATTTATTAATTCCAAAATATTGTTCATTCACTGTGTGAGTCACATACATCTCAAATGTTAAAAAATTTTTATTTTTTTATTTTTTTTCTTTGTTTTTAATTTTATTTTTTGAAGCTAGTTTTGCTTCCATATCTAATACTTTTCTTATGCCCATAGATACATATTTCTTATACCAATTATTGTACAGTTCAAATTGTTGAGGCTTCTGCTTCGGGTATTTTAACATTACGGGTACAAACTCTATGGGGTCCAATGGATATTTCCTGAGTTTTAGCACCCGTTCAGTGGTCATTACTTCGGCCACAATGTCGGCTATCATCTGCCTTGAGTAACCGGCCAACATGTTGGCCAATGGTGTAACCGGAAATGTTCGGCTAACTACTGGATAGCTCATTAGTAAGTCGTTGAGAAATAGAAACATAGTACAGTCGTCAGGTACGGTGAACACGATGGTTTCAAATATATCTGACTGAAAATATATAATATATTTCAATTTAATTATTAGTAACAATATTATTTGGTCTAGACTCATAATGGTATTATTTATTATTCTGTTGAATCAAAATAAATTAAAACATAAAATTAATTCATATTCTATGTTATTATTTAATTTGTCTGTATTAAATGCCATAAATCATAATATTATATAGCTGATAATAGCTATCTCATTATATTAATACTTAATTACTTGTTGCTTGGATACAGAAATATTTGAACTATTATAAATTTATAAGTTATATTACTTGTATAGTGATATGATTTTGAAGATTGATTACATAGACAGTAAATAATAGGTGCATTTATTTTGTTTAAGTTTTATATTTACACATCTATATAAATTATAAACTGTAGAGTTATTTTTTATTATTTTCAATATCATTATTTTAGTGCGTGTTTCTCAACTCATATTATTATATTTCTCAATATACATTTTTCCTTTATGGTTCACTCATCCTTAGCAATCATCGTGAATATAGTTTTTCGACCAAATAATATATTAATATGTCATATATAATATATATAATATACTACATCAATGAGAAACAATTTTCAATAAAATTATTGAAAATCTCGAAACAAATATAGGTACTTATCCCTTAATATTTATCTGGACAATAAAAATTGCTTTTGGTTTAAATGAGACAAATGTATTTTTTTAGAAAAATATAAAGAAATATATTGTTTAAACAAAACAACGATGTGTTAAATATTTAAATACACAAATAAATTATATACTTAAAAATAAAATACTGAGACAAGTCATAGAGACAAAATTTTAATTTATTTTTATTAGTTTTATAGAAGTTAAAAATAGCCATATTTTTTTAAAAAAAATAAACGGAGACGTATTTTTTTTCATAATAATTATATGTACAACACGAAAAAATAAAATGCTATTACTAATAATATAAATAATTACATTTAATTTTTGAAACATTTTTCTTGGTCCGTACATTCGTGACATAATTAACCCCTTGCGAACGGCGAGCTCATAAGTGAGTGGAGTAGTGAATCATATTTATTTCGTATCATATAAAAAAAAAAATTAAAAAACAAGAATCGTTTAATCATAATTATAATGACCCAAGCTTTATAGGTCCGTGTAAATGCCGAGACAATGGATGTGATGGGATGTGGAGATTTTCCGTGTCATAGGTATGCGGTTAATGAATGGAATAATTATATGGTACACGGCTTTATACTCTATAGTGTAACGAGCACGTCGGGTTTCACAGGTTCCTCTATATGAGCATTTTTTTTTTCCATTCTCCATCCCTCTCGTCCACCCGTCGCCGTCGCCGTTTGGTAATATCACGAGTAAAAATCTCTGGACTTGGCACACCGCACACACGCACTGTGTTATTATTGTTCTTTTTATACACTCTTAGGTGCACACACACACACAAATATGTATTATACGTGTATATAATAATCGATAAAAAGCAAGACAACATAAAACATTGTCCTAGATGCTTGTCGCGATTCGACTGAAAACAGCCTCGTGGTTTGGTTCTAGTGAAATATCGATGGGCGGGCCTATACAGCGTGTAAGCAAAACTCACCTGAACAACGAATATCCGAGGATACCTCAAAACTGCTGTATTTAGGATGATATCCCCTCTTGTCCTTTTCCTTTAATATTTAATAATAGTTTTGAATAATAATAATAATTCGTATTATGCGTTAAAATACATTTAACTTTATCTAGCCGCATATGTGTATAGGTACGGGTTATGTATAGGTTACATCATTAGTACCGATAAAATTAAAATGTGTGCATTTAAACTTAAAATCAAATCAAAAATATATATAAAAAAAAAAAGATACAACGTTATAATAATAAATAAATCTAAAATAAACAGTTGTTGAAAATATTTTATTTGTATGTTTTATATATATTTATATTTATGTTTTATGTACATAATCAAAATCTCAATTTAATTTTTTCTATTTCCTACTTCTATGTTCTATATAGAGTGTCAACTATATACATCGACTTAAATAGTATATTACTAATAGACAATAGTTGGGCAACAAAATTTGAAACTTAAATTTAAAAAAGTATCAACTGAAAGAAGCTAAAATGTATGTGTAATGCATGTTAAATATTGTTATACTCTTTTTCTAACTTTTATATTTTAATTCTTCTAACATAGTATCTACATATATAAATTTCCCTAGTTATTATTATTAATTCATTATTGTACTTTATCGTCTGCTTTATTGATAAATATTAAATAACAATATGGTGCCGTGACTTTATTAATTATTAGCTAAAGCACTGTACGCACGTCCTAAATACTTTATCATACATAATCATTATTAATTTTTCATGAAAGTCAAACATTGTCACTAACTTCAATCTCACATTATTTGAAATTGATCAAAAGTTAATAATTAACTTATTGTTTTCATTCTTATAATAAATATTTATTTATTTTTTTATTTAATAATTATTATATAATATGCCTTGTTATAGTTTGCTTATGTTAAATTTTGAAATGAAAAAAAAATTTTTGCTTCATGAATCATAGAATAATATAATGCTATTAAATAATTATCACCAAACTTAATTTATAGTATTATAGATACATACTAATTTTGTTTTGACGGTTAACCAAGGGCTTGTTGCTTTTCCTATAAGTATTATACGATCAGATTGGCTTAAAGATTTCAAAAGCTTTTTCAACAACCTCACCATCAATTTTGGTTGATATACTTTTAAATCTTGTGGAATTTTCTTATAAAACGGAACATCAGCTAAATCCACTTCGATCACAACTGGTTGATATGTTTTAGCAAACTATAAAGATATATATGATTTTGTTTGTATTTAAATAAACATATCACGTAATATTACCTTAATAATATTTTTAACTAATTGATCTATTTTTGGAACTTCTGGATAATTTTCTGATACATTCTTAAGTGTTAGTTCGACCTTTAATGATCCAGTTTCTGTACATATTGCATTTGTCAACATTGATTTACCGGACTTTGGGGGACCAGCTATCAATAGTGATCGACTGAATTTGATATTTTTTAATGTACGAAGCTCTCCAAAGATCAAACCGATTACACAAAACTCTTTGATAATCTATTCAATTAAAAATTAATACTTAGACATATTTTAAATCGATTTTCTAATTGTTAATATTAGTAGTTTACTTTTTATGCTTGTAGTTGTTGAGAAATAATAATTGTGTTACTCAAAAAACCTTTAATAATTAATAACAATATAAAAAGTACCTACATAAGTATCAAAAAAAAAAAAAAATATATATATATATATATATATATATATAATTTCTGGAGAGTATAAATCTTAACAAATTGCGTTTGCTCGAACATTATCAGCCAAGTTAAATTTACTTACTTGACGTATATCACCTAAGCCATAGGGTGGATCTGTATTAAATGGTTCTTCTCTTAATACACAAGCGCTTAAAGACACTTCTCCTTGAAAATCTATAAATCTAGAGGTTACTGACTTTTTAATTAAGTTATTTTTAACCAATTCTTCAAGGACTTCATTTGGATTTGGTGTTGATTTTTTGTTTTCGGAAAGACTTTTTCTCGAAATGTTTGTATTGTTTTTTATTGGATTTTTATATTTCTTTTCTGTAAGTAATAAATTTATATAGTACATATTAAAAACAGAAAAAATATATAAATTATTTTAATAATGATTTTACTTAAATCTTGAGCATATGCCATTTTTAAAATATTTAATTCTTCCTTAATAGTTTCATCAACTATAGCTCTAAGTTCCACTTGAGCCTTTACAAAAATGTCAGATTTTATTAAATCTTCCCTAGGATGATTATTGATCTCATTATATAACATCCAATTACTATCATATTCATTAAACGTTTCTTTAAACCATTCCGATAATTCACTTAATTTCAAAACGATGCCCTGAATTTTAATTGCTGCAGTTAACTTTTCCTTATATTTTGCGTTTTCAATATTTTTTTCTTTTTCCTACATATACATATATATTTTATAGGTGTACTCTACGGATGTTGTTGTCTTTGTATATATATATATATGTAAATGAATAAAAGTATACACTACAATTTTATTTTTTTCTGCTAATTGTTTTATTAGTTCTTTTCTCTCTTTCGTTGGTTTATTTTCAAACTCTATAATTAACATTGCAAGTATTTCAGCCATTTCTATAGTCATCCATTTTCCTGTTTGAAAAATAGCCGAACCTCCAAGTGGTAATCGTTGTTTTAAAGCTGACTTATAATGTACATTCGGTATATTTAATTCATTTAAGATAGCAGTCGATAAAACTATATAGTATATACATATTAAAAATTATATCATAATTATATGTGAATAAATATTATTATCTTTACTTATCGGCGGTAATCCAATAATATTTTCATCATCGTCCGAGAACATGATAGGTTTTGCATTTGGCCATGACGGTAAATGGTGACACCTTTCGAAATATGTCCATACGTACGCTCTAAGCTCATCTTCGATTTCTTCTATTATTTCTTGTTTATTGCGTTGAACAAAATTTTCTTCCAATTTACTTATAGCTTTTTGATACTCTATATCTGCTTCAGATTGTTGTATTCGAATTATATCCTCTAGTTCACGATTAATATCAAAATTTAGTTTTTCACTAGTCATATACATACCTATTATAAACAATTTAAATGCATTTTTATATAATTCTGATGTGAACCATACAATTTATTATTTTTATTATAAAATAAAACATTAAAATAATATGTACAGCGAAACCTCCCTTAACGGACACCTCTAAATAGCGGACACCTTCGAAAAGCAGAGTTTTATAGGTACGGGGACATTTCCACTACTTTTATATAGGAAAACTCTGAATAACGGACACTTTAATGGCAAATTAATTTTGATTTTAATAATTTTTTTCGTAAATATTGAATAATCGTGAAATGCCTTAATAAATATCCATCTATCTATATAATTTAATTTTACTACTATACATTATTATACAATTATAGTTTATTTTATCCGTCCATTATCACGTCGATGAAAACATTTTTCTAATTTATGTTCTGTGAAGTTATCCTACTCGTATTTAGTTATGTTTGTGATTCCATTATATACGTACGTATTTGTAAACGTATTGTAGTATGCAATGGCTAGTAAACGAAAAAAATTAATTTTGAAAGAAAAAATTGAAATTCTTGAATTTTGAGCATGTAATGCAAATGCAGGTATTCGTGCTAAATTGCTATGCATCAAGGTCTTAAACAAGCTAAAGTAACAGATTTTTTTCAATAAATGTTAATTTTTTTTATAAAATTATTTTTATTTACATTTTCACTAATTTTTACATACATAATAATATCATAATTTTAAATAATAATATATACAATTAATATTTGCATTAAAATAATACAAATATACAAATATCATTATATTATAGAAATTATATAAATTATAAATGTTGTACATATGTAGTTATTAATTTCTTCAAGTTATTTTCGAGAATTTACCCTCCCCCCTCTAAATAGCAGACACCTCTAAATAACGGGCAAAATTAAGGCGACCGAGAATGTCCGGTATTTAGAGGTTTCACTTTGTAATAAATTTAGCTTTAATTCGAATATGATACATTAATTACTTCTCAGTTCTCAACAGTAGAGATAAATAAAATTAAATTTAAAAATAAATTAAGTTATAGTATTTTTATCGTTGACAAATTATAATTATAAATTATTACCAAGTTGAGTGTGTCGTATTAATTTTCTAGCATTGGTTTGTACCATTATTCGATAAAATCTCCAATATCGTTGAATCTTAATTGCCGCTTCTCGACCTTTCTCTTTACTAGGCTGTTTATACTTTCCAGAAATTATATTGCTTCTAGTTATTCTAGCAGATATTACTACATTAAACAAAATTAAAATGATTAAAAAATATGCAGTAATAAATTCCTATATCATGAATTTATACGCATATACATTCATTGACAGCTACACGATCTCTTACTGCTCTGATATGTTTTTGAATGAGTTTTATAGACAATTCTCTTGAATTATGTGCAATTGTAATTTTTTGAAATACAGGTACAGATTGAACATCGAATACAAATTTTTCTACATCAAAATAAGATTCTGATGATTCTCGACTGATAAATTGACTAATACTAGACCTCTTTACATCTTCTATTTTAATACTTTCGTTTTGCATTTCCCTTAATAAGTTATTGTTTTCTCCTAGTAAATTACGGTTATTTATTTCATCTATCTTATTGTTTATATCGTCTAAAAATGATTGTCTCTCATTTCGAAAACATCGAGGTACACTTAATTCAAATTGGTCATAGGTTATTTTCATGTTATTCAATTCTTCAATTATCGGTCTATATACCCGCATAAACATTTCAAAATGTACAAGATAATAATGAGAATGTTTTTCTTAAACATACGTGTATATTGAGAAATCTTCACCAATAAGAATTTGTTTGAGTTCAAGTATACGGCCAAAAGTGCACATTAATAACTTTTTTATAAAAACCCGTAACTGTGGTTGTATAATGCAGTTATGGCATGCCGTGAGTTCGTTACTAGTCACCATATATCTTAAAATATTTAAGAGAAAATTAATTGAATACAAAAATTATATAATATTTTTATATAAACACCTATACATTATACAGGTATATTCATTTTTAAGTAGGTATCAACAAAATTTTATAATCGTACTTTTATATTCAGTATTTACAAATCCAATAATTTTTGTATAGTTATACATATATATTATGATAAAATTCTGTATAAAATATTTAAAATATGTAAAATTTTATTTTAATATCAATAAATTACTGCAAATTGTTATAACACTATGTACCTATCTATAATTGGTGTTTTAAATGTTTCATTAGTTTTGTAAATTTTGTTTTCACTATGATGTAAATAATCAAAGCATCAGAAAAAATATATTTTATATATCAATAATAACATTAACATATTTATACATAATATTTATTGGCAAATAATAGGTTAATAATAAAATATTTTTTTTTTTTCATTGAACATAAGTTGTTTTGTAAGAAACTTAGCACACGACGCGCTATTATCAAAAAAATAAACAAATAATAATTATATTTACCTATTAATAATTAATAAAAGTTTTAAAATGGTAAAAACAAATCTTCACGTAGACTACTATATAAATGACGAACAAATATATATTATTATTGTCAAAATGTATTATCGATACTATAAAATGACTGTATAATATTTATATTTTTTGTTCATAATTTTAAATTATAAACGTACGCTTAACTGACACGTTCGTATCACATAGGTTTTTTTCTCGACTACCGTTTAATCAATCCGTTTTTAGCACATGGGGGGAGGGGAACATATTCCTGTGTGTTATCAAATATACCTAGTACATATCGGTACTATAACAATCGTATGTATATTTGTGTATATTACATATACATACATTAATAAACGGTTGTCACGACAATATAATAATAATTGTATACGAGCCGATGGCCAAACGGCTGTCGGGTTTCAGGGATTGAGACGACCGTCGAAAGTCTGAATAACGTTTGCGGCACTATATTGTGTGGGTACACGTCACACGCGAAGTATCAATTGTTCGATCTACCTGTTTTATACGGCGGGGAGGCAGCAGCCGCCGGTAAAACGGTTACCTACGGCTGTGCAATGTGGTATAAACCAAGACTCGGGAGCAATATAATATTATATATATAGATAATACCTAACGTAAAGCCTGGCCGCGGTGGCGCGCACCAGGTTTCTGTCGATGTTCGGGGCGGCGTCCACGAACGCCCGATCGTCACTCTCGATCTGTCGCAACCGCCCGACGGCGTCCTTCCACGCGGGCCCGGTGCTATAGCGGCGGTTGTCGACCATACCGTCGTCGTCGTCGTCGATACAATCGAAATCGTGTCGGGCGGTACAGTGCGCGTCACGTGCGTATAATGCTACCGCCTATCCTAAATCGTAAATTGTGCACCGTGCGACAACGACGAGAGCTCGATAATCGACGCAAGAGACGGCGATCAAATAATAATAATAATAATAACAATGACGATAGATAGTAAAACGAGACGAATCTACGCGACCAATCGTGCGAACACAAGCGCCTCCTACTCCGGCCGAGCGGTGATCAAAATATACATATTGTTTTGTATTGCGATATATCATAAGTGGTGTAGTAATGGTAATAATACAATAATACGCGCGGCGGCGACCGGTTACCTTGGCAACGGAGATTTTCGACGAGGTCCGTCGTCGGCCGCGCGAAAAGCTCGCCGCCCGGCGCGGTGAAACCAGTTGCGCGGCGGCTCCCACTCCGGGACGGTTAAACGCGCGCCACCGACCAATGCGCGGCCGAAGACTGTGTCCGTTTGACGTGTGTGCAATACGAAATCTCAATAAATAATAATGTAATATTGTAATAATATACGAGTCGTGTGCGCGTGCATAATATTATTATTATTATTATTATTATAAACAGTATGGCTGCGGCCGTTCCGGTTGTCAACCGGTACGTCGATCTCTGCGGTCGGGTCCTCCCGCTCGCGCCGTTCTTGGGCATACGCTGGTACGCGTTTATAAGTATTCTGCGTGGCGTTCAATGCAGTTTTGTTAAAGTCAATTTGGCTGTCCGTATTGTACGATTTAAAGACGATAATTTCATTTAATTATATATTATTGTACAGGGTTTTTTTTTTTTTTTTTTTTTCTATATTCCGATTTAAAATTGTAAATTTCGTGATAGAGCACGGACAATACTTGTGTTCCGATAGAAGGTAAATGTATTCTGATATTCGTGGTATCAAATACGTATTCGGAATTTTAAATTGCCATTTTTTTTTATCGTCTCTGCTCCTTATAAATTATAATGTTTAACAGTAAAAATTAAATGTATACGTGTATAAAATAATGAAACATCAAAAAAAAAAATTCAACAATAATAGCTACTGCTGCAAGAAGGGTAATGAAAGAAAGTACACTCGTCGACATCGATCGTTGAGTGGGGTATAATACACTGTATAATGGATGTATTCAACTTGAATTTCATCTCAAATCGTCTAAGAAAAATAATTCTTATAGTGATTTATACGGTTGAATCAGCCTCTGTTGCTGAGGACAATTTAAACTAACTACTGATAATAATGTTATAGATACGACTTTTTTATCAAACCAATCGCCTCATATACTTAGGTGAATACTGACTGTGAGTAGGTTTATGGTATGAATAATGCCTCAAATTGGTTCAAATATTTTTAAATGAAAATATTAAAATAATGGGGAAAAGTTTCAAATCTCTACAACAAATAACTAAAATCGTTTGATGAAAAAACACGGTTATTTTTCGTTTAAGTATTCAATGACTTTAAAACTGTATTTTCAAACAACCATAAAAAATTATCGTGACTCATTTTCAGCCACTTTACTCTGATTTCTTTCTTTATTCCAGTTACAATAACTAACGATACATCTCGCATTGCATTTTCTAGCCTTATGCATTTAAACTGAACATTTGTTTATGCATTTTAACTTTATTATACAAAAAAATTATTTCCAAATTTTTTTGATTTGGACAAATTATATATCAATATTTTAATATTAGAAAACCCATATTTTACTATCCAAAAATACTATGGCGTATACTCGTATATATAACATTGGTATTATTGCAATAATAGGAACATGTCCCTTATTAAATATTCTATATAATTAATATGATATACAATGTATATTATGCATATAGTATAATATTTTAACTCGTGAATTCTATATAATGATAATATTATTAACTATTAAAATGTTTCTATAGAATACGATATAAATAGTATAAATTAATTATAACTTCGCTAACATGAAATTTATTGTTTGCTCAAAGGATTCTCCTATAATGATTTTTAGATAACTATATACCACGATTTTAAAATAAAGCCTCGAAATTATTTTAATACGTTTTTCGTGCAGATTCATAATTAGATAAACTATTATTTTATTAGCTTGTACAATAAAAATATAAATGTAAAATTTATTTGTGAAAATATTAAGAATTATATGGTTTTGAAGTGATTTAACGACCTAAACATCAAAAATACAATTAAATTGATTCATACGATAAGACGAAATCATATTTTACTATAGCTCCCGTGAAAAATTAAATTCCAAACAAAGTATGAAATATGCATGGACAATATTATAACTTGTATGTAGTATAATGTTATATCATGTATATAAAATTATATATTATATTATTTTCCCATACATGTATATTCTGTGTACATTTAAAAATATGAAGTTGAAGTACTATGTACCTACCTACAGTTTATATATATATATAAATGTGTGTGGTGAATTTACAACGGCAAGCGCAGTGGAAATATATTTAAAACAATAATTTCACGCGCGCGACTACCCAACACGCACTGGTTTGACGCCGCAGGGTAAACCACCCGAGTTAATGCAAATTCGCCGTTTTCCATTCGAACAACGGTGGTAGTGGTGAATGCCGTTTCGAAATGTTTCTCAGTCGTCGTTACAGATGTCGTTGTTCCCATGCTCGCGGGCCCGTAATCTAGAGTAGTTGCGTTACGAAAAACTTCAGTCGACATTTTTTTAAAAAATATATCATGTCGGCTAATGCTTTTCCCAGTTCACGTTTAAGACATTGTTTGAAAACAGTTAAGAGCAATTATTTCCCAAATAATAACTCGTCAGTCATCAGTACTGCTGTATGTAACATTTGGATTTAATAATTTCATTCAAAATTCAAAACAGTCTAATTTTAATTAGTTCACGTCGTGAGCTACGTTGACGCAATTAGTGTTTGCGTTACCGTAAAAACTTGTATTATAATACATTAATTATTGGACAAACTTTAAGTACTTAGTTACGTTAACGCCTAACTGAATGTTCTGTATAAAATAAAAATAAATTACTCATACAAAACCTGTTTACAATGAAAAATGAAATACTTATTTAATGATTTTATGTTTTTATGTACAGCATGTACCTATGGTATATTAATATAATAGATACAACAAACATACCTATTATGTTTAATATCTAGTACCTACCAACAAAACAATAAAGCAAAAACACGAATTGTACATAACATAAGTATTTGAGAATAGTTTACATAAAATATCAAAAATTATAAGTATCTTATGACATATGGTCACATAATCATATTCGACGTATCAAGTGAAATCAATTAAATCAATTAAAAAGAATAATGTTGTAGATAGTTATTATATTTATTATTATTGATTTAAACAATACTTGTTAAATCATACAAATTGTACATATTTTAATGATTTAACTAAATTATTTTTAGAATTGAAAATTTTTGGCCGTCATTCAACGGAAGTATCATCAACACAGTCAAAAATGTTCAGTAAGTTTTACTTATTATTAAAATTAAAGATAAAAACATAAAAAAAAAATTTAAAACGTCAAATTAAGAAGTTAAATTTAATGTAAATATGATATACATAGGTATTTTATTTGAACGCGTTTTTTTTTTTTGATTTTAAGGATTTATCCTATTTCTGTTGTAAATTATCAGTATCAATAAACCTATATAGGAAAGCGGCAATAGGTGCTCAATCGGAGAGACAGGTGAATTCCAGAAGGCGTGTCGTCTATACAGGATATTATATATAGGAATGATAATTCTATTGTGCGGGACCTACAGAGGATGTGGAAATATGTTCATATATATATAACGACCCGTCTATTAATTATTGTTTATTCATAATCAAACAAAGCCGCTTTTTTTCCCCGTGTACATATATATATATATATACACTATAGGGCATTTGGGCCACGCAAATGATACGTTTGGCGGTCGCGCGGAGACAGTCAGATCGTACCGGGGGTGGAACCGACCCTTATAGACGGGCAATGATGATGATAGTCTTAAGTAAATGGCGTCAATTTTTTGGTCAGCTTGTCCCGACCTGCTATGCACACCCAACATTAGTGCGTTTTATATAACGCCCATAAGGATAAAAAAAAAAAAAAAAAAAAACATTGCTCTATAACCCCGACGTGCTTATGTCGTTATGTGACTTTATACCTGTAATTACTGATACACACACACACACACACACACACACACACACACATGCACACATAAAATACAGATATACTCATACACGCACGTTAAACCCCGAAGCCGTGGGAAACGGGTAATGTACCACTAAATCTTCTGACACTCTTATGGATCGAAAGTCGCGCGGTCTGTACGTATAGCACGTGTTCAAAACCATTTGCAAACGGCAATAATGTGATCCATAACTCTTAAATGGTAACGTGTTATTTACTTTTTTTATGAGTTTTCTTTTCAAAAATCCAATGCATAGTATATAATATAGGCATACACATATAGTATCTTACATAAAATATAATCGACATCATAATAAGTTCGGTGTGGTTCACAGTGTTTGATGCAAAAATGTCTAGTGCTTTCAATGCGGTGCCGGTGGCCTCTTCAATTACAACGGATTATATACTGAATCGTTTTCAACCGTTTATCATAAAACATTAAATAACGTGTAGGGTGCTCGTAGATCAATCGCGTGTTCGAACCTTTTATATATACTTTAAACATCGTTTACACAAATTACCCTTTTCAAAATATACTGCCTGTATAATATATCTTTTTCTGATTTCTAAAGGGTCCCAAAATTATTTGTCCAACTCATCAATTATTAGGATTGTTATTATTTTTATTTTTTTTTTTCAAAAACATTTTTTCTACAATTGTTGAAAAAATCAAGTACCTGTTGGTTTGGACGTTTATTTTTTGAATATCGTGCTATTTATACTATCTTCACAGTTAATACCGTATTGTTATGTATAAAATCAAATAGTGTAGGTTTATATATAATTATTTTTTTACAATGTAACAACAGCTTTGGCCATTGACTGTAAAAATAAATAACTAGTGAGTACATTACGTATTATATTATAGGCCTGACTGAATTGAAAAATAATGGAATATTTATTATTCTTAACATTAATGGAGTTTATCTTATTTTATGAAATTATTGGATGATTATAGTCAGGCCGAAGTTCCCAAAGTGCGCTAGTCAAGTAAAATATTGTTATTTTTTTATATGGGTAAAGTAGTTTTAGAATATTAAATTATTATAATATACATACATAGTAAATTATTTCAAAAAAAAAAAATATATTTAACGTATAAATATTTCGTTTTTGGAGTTCGCTTTTCTTATTGAATATTCTAATTGACTATTAATTTAGTTTATCGTTATCATTATTATTTTTATTTACCAAGATCATTATGCATGTACAACGAAACAGAAATATTAATAAGTTGAAAATCAAAAATACTAAAATTAAAAACAAGTCAATACACTCACTCCATTCAACTTACAAATAATTAACCAAAAAAAAAACTTTTATTTAAATTGAACTAATCAAACGTTTTATAATGTTATTATTAAAAATAGGTAGTTAACAAAAAAAAAAATCATTAGTATTTCGTGTGTGGCCAAAATTTAAAGATTTTCCAAAATAATCATATAATTAAAAGTTTTTTAAACTCTGTTTAAGGTATAAACTATATTATACAAATTAAAAAATATTTATTAGCTACATTATATGCCCCTTTTGTCTTTTTTACTACTCGTCGTAATACACTGATATCACACAAAATTGTAATGCGTCGTTTATCGTAACCTATGATTCAGTGAACACAGTTCTGTATTTTTAACTACTGCATTCTAAAAAGTGTAAGAATTGTATTAAACTAGTATTCAAAATTCATTAATATAATTATATAACATATTATTGTTTAAAATATTTTAACTTATAAATTATAACTATTCATTATTATATTAATACTAAAATACTTTTTAAAATATCTATTGGAATTTGGATTTATATATAGTACCTATTTAAAAATTATTAGTTATAATTTCAAGACAAGTATAAAGATGATTGTTTTCAGTTAATTAGTTGCTATTTTAATGTTTAAAGCATTAGACCTTTTGATCTTCTATACTGTAAACATATTAAAAACTGAAATTACTTACTAAGAAAAAAGAGTACCGATAACTGTAAAAATGCGTTCTGTAAGTAATTGATTAGGTAGAATTCCTTTTTATTTTTTATATGTTTATACTGTAGATACAGTATTTACTGCCGTTTGTCTTACTGTACGCAACAATAGAATAATTCTTACAAATTGGTAAATGTAATTATCATTTTAAAATATGTAACCAGCATGGGGTTGATTATTTAAAAGCGGCATAGGTACACAGAAGAAGGGTGGGAAACCGCTACTCTGGTGGTTTTTGGACACTTATAACGCATATGTTTAAGAACAAATTAACATTTTACTACCTCTAATACTAAAATGAGCCTCCAGAGATTATATTTATTTTAATTATAATCTTAGTTTAGGTACTTTGAATAATAGCAAAAAACGTGAGAAGAAAATATTGTATATAACTATTTGGTTATAAATAAATTAAAAAGGGATAACAATAAAACTATTTAAATGTAATATATATTAAATGCTATAAATGATTTTTTTTTAAGAAAATATAAAACACTTAACACTCAAGACAAACAATTAAAAAAAAACCTTTTAAATTTGAGATTATTATTTATTACAGATATTGAGAGATTTAACAGGTGATAACGTTAATATTTTAACTGTTATAACTAATATAACTTTTTATGATAATTTATATATTCGTTTTAATTTTAGAATAATTTTAGTGTATATAGTTCTATGTAAATTTAATAAATATATTGTGATTGTATGGTTTATACATTTATAGAAAACACGTTAAATATAAGACTATTTTGTGCAAAAATAAATTTAGAAATATTATTTATTATTTTTTTTAATTATAATTATCTTTTATAACTTCAACAGCGATTGTTATAAGCCTAGTTTTAGATTAGACACAGGTTATAAGTAAAACCGATTATAAAATAAACATTATTTACAATTTTAGATTTTGAGCGAAGCAAGGAGTGTATTCTTTTTACAATAATGCATGTTTTTTTCTTTTTATGTGCCTGTCACCACGTTTAAGGGCAGTAAAAGTGCTACGATTTTCTTCATCAGCATCTTTTCCCGTAGAAAAGTGAATCTAGTTGATACTTTGGAGGGTCAAAAGTAAAAAATTCTTCATAGTTTTCAAACGCGCCAGGAAAAATAACAAAAGAATTAAGGGAAAACGCGAATTTTTACTCTACTTTTAATTCTACCCTAATTTTTGACAAAATCGATTTTGTTTTTTGGCGTAACACCAAAAGTAATTACAGTAGATATATGAAATTTTAATTGAATGTTTATATAAGTATTTTTTACACGTCATAAAATTTTCAAAATATTTTGACTTTTTTGAGCAATTTATAAGCATAATAAATGTTTGGGTTTTTTTTTTATTGTTGCCAATAAAAATTTTTTTAGTCAGTTAAAAAACTTAAAAATTTAATACAGGGTTCTTCATAACTTGTTGCAAATGAAAATTAAAAAAAAATTGAGATTAAGTCTCTAATAGTTTTTTATAAGCGTCTAAAGTTGAAATTTCGAGAAAATACGTAAAAATCACGAAATTTTGCAGTTTTTTTTTTTGATTAGGAAATTCAAAAAAAATTTTCTATTCAAATTTAAGATTTGAAAATTCAACACAAGGATTCCTATAAGTTTTTCTACCTTTCTAAAAAAAAAATTTACCGGAAAGTTAAAGTAATTTTTTATGAGCGTTTTAAATTAAACATTGAATATTCACTCGTTTTCTCCGGGAACGATTTTCTTATTTCGATGTAAATTAAAAAAACCTTAAACATTTATAAATCTCACCAAATGTTTAAATTACCATTTTCTATACATCAAAATTTTTTTAAATTTTTGACAATTTTTAAACTTATTATAGGCTTAAAAAAATTTTGGTTTTTTCAATTTTTTTTTCTTTAAATATCATAAAAAAAATTTTTTTGGCTCAAATTTTTTGAAAATTTAATACAAGATTTTTCATAAGTTGTTAAAATAATAGATCAGATATAATAAAAATATATAGGCACAATTTTTTTTATAAGCATTTAAACTTCGAATTTTAACCGAAATTCATTATCAAATATTTGAAAATTGTTTCGTAGTTAAAAATTCATAAAATATTCAGATTTTATAGCTAAGGATTAAAAATTTAAAACAAAGTTTTTTGTAAGTAGTTTATAGTGTAACCAAAAACTCAAAAATATGTATTAAAAAATTAATTTCTATAGATATTTTAAATTTAAATTTGGATGAAATTATATATTTAAATAAAGAATAACGATGTTATTTATTTAGTTTTAATTTAAAAATATTTTTTGGTGGTTAAAAATGCAATGTTTTCTGCAAAAATAAATTCAACCTACTGTATTATTAAAAGTAATAAAATGAATTATTTTAATAGTAATAATATTTTAAAATAGGTAATAGTTAGTTATGTAGTCTGACAGACCACGTTCGCTCAGAATCATTTTTCGTATACAATGATATATATCATCGAATACAAATTTAACACATCCATGAAAGTGACCCACTTAATATCTACCTTACAGCAGAGCGGTACCCACTTATCAACCTTTTATAACTTATGTTTATATTACGGAAAAATAAATATATTACTTTCGTATTTTCTTCGTTAAGTGAATTTTGAAATGAGGCTGTGTCAATAAAGATTTTTCGTGGTTTAGTATATTTTTGACATTTGGTCACAATGCGATTGAGTGTAATGTTGATATAATGTTATTGATTGTTTTCCTTGCATGTGTCATATGTTTGGGCTGATTTTCAAGTGATGAGGAAGGAATGGTTTAAATGAGTGTGTCCTATTTTGACTCAGGTGATTATTAATTCATCTCTAATTTTCAAAATAAGGGAAAATTTCTATTTTAATTTTTACTATAACATAAAAATTTTAAATTACTTTCTTTTAATAAAACAGGAAAAATTATAAACAAACAACTGTGTAATTTATAAATTACTTATACTATTATTTTAATCTAAACACCATAGGTAGGTACTGAACATCAGGAAAAAAATTAATTATTTATAAATTATATTTTTAAACAAAATATGGTAAACAAAGATTTGGGTCAAACAAATGCTTTACAAATATATTCTAATTGCTAAAGATAAATAATAAGTGATGAGTATTATTACAATGATGTGATGGATTGATGCTTGTATAACTTCCTCTTTGTTGTTTTTAAATTCACCCTCACAAGTATTTTAAATTATTTTTTTATAATATCATTATGGATGTAGATTTGTAGTACAATATGTACCTTTATGTTTTAATGAGAGCGCATTGAAGTAAAGTAAAAATATTTCTCAGAAGTCTTTAATCTAAATATTACATTTATTTATTCAATTTCAAATAAAATAAGCATCATTATTATTTATATACTATATAGGTACATTTGTCAACATTGTATAAATATGATTTATTTATAATTTGTGTATTTACGAATATAAATAAAATGGATTTATATAACTCAATTCGTAAAGGTAAAAATATAATGTATTGTATATTATTTTATGGTATATGGCATAAAAATAATTAGTTTTCAAGGCGATATCGAATATTGTTGTGGTTTGTATATTGTTTCTACTCATTTTCTCATTTTCATATCTACTCATAAAAAATTTATTTTAGCTGCTGTAAAATAAATCAAACAATCGGAAATTTTAAATTTAAATATAGAGTCTAGGTGCTTAAAATAGAAACCAATAATCAATAGCTCCTACAATTTTATTATTCGCGTGTGTTTCGTCTTTCGATCGACATAACATTCAAGCGGAATGCATCTTTAAAATATCATTAACGACTATTGGTCGGTATTGTATGTAATTGGTTAAAACAACTAAAATTGTGTTTATAATTTGTATTCTTGCATATTTTTCATTATACACATTCATAACATAGTGGCGTATATCTTTAACGCACGTTAAAAACACGCATATAAAGGTAGCTAGTAGTCTGTATGTAAATTATTTTAGTATAATAGTATATTGCAGTTCGAATAATGTACTGAAAAGCTTGCGGTTAAAGGCGTACGTAAAAATCAGTGAAGTAGTGAGCACGTTTTTTTTTTAAATTTGCTATTTTTTTTTTTTTTTTTTATTCTTTTTGATTATTCTTTGCGAACTGAGGTTATTTGTATTGATTTGTAATTATATCAAAAGATTGAATTCGAACTTTAGCCGCATATTGAGATCTCAATAAGGAAATCTACAAAAAAATCTAAACATGCACAATAATATGTAACTCGAGCTGTTTCACTGGTAAATGAGGAAAATAATGTTTTTACATGTAAAAAAATTAAACATCTATGCATTTATATATAGGTACATATTTTTGGGCATAACGTCTGAGAAAAAATGTACAAACATGTGCAGTGTGCATATTCGGTATAAGTACCTCCTATAGGTATAATCTCCTTGCCAATTAGATTTGTTGTTTTTATACATAATTTATTATTTTTGGTTTAAAAGGTAAACAGTTTCAGATTTAAATATAAAATAGTTACAAAATTATTAAAAGATTATTTTTTACTTAACTGAGTTTGTTGGAAAGTGCACTTGCTTCGTAGAGGTGCTTGCTAAACTATACTTATAATTATTCAAAAGTTAAAATATAACTAAAAAAACAACTTGATGCATTAATTACTATATGACAATACGATACAAATAGGTCTTATGCGATTTACGAGTTATTTTAATTATCGCTGTACATTGTGGTGTACAACACATTTGTGTGTAATATAAGTCGTTCAAAATACTCTAAAGTGCGATGTTTATTCGACACTTAAATGAATGACCTTATACAAATGTGGTACATTATATATATATATATTTGTCAGTTATGGATATAGTTTACACAATGGCAATATACTATAAACATTTACTGACATACATACACATTATATTTTATTATTTACTACATTAACAACCACATATAGTGTTGTAGAAAAATATCTTTTCATTGACATAAACACATAACAGGTATAGTTAAGAAATTACGAAATATTATATTACTTAATTTTAAAAGTATTTTATGAGCAAAACAAAGTAATACTCTGAATTTAATTTTTTAATATTGTTGTAATGATTGTATTATAAATCGACCCAAATAAAAAATGTCACTATAATTTCATTAATGGTATTTAAATTCCATGCATACATATTAAATCACGTAATCGCAATATATACCTACAACCTACCAAATATATAGTTTCTTCATAGTTTGAACTTATGTATTTCAAAATTTAGTAGTAACTTAATCCTTTGATAAAAATGTTTAATGCTTACCAAGTTTCAAATACCACCGCGAGCCACTGCCCTTTGTGCTATTGAAGATTATGAATACAAAGTATATGACTCATGATCCTTTTAAGTGTCTATAGCCTACACTTTTTTTTATACACATAAAAATCAAATTTTGAATGAATAATTAATAAGTTAAAACTTATAACTACTGTCTAATTACCTAAAGTTTTACATCATAGATGATCTAAGTTTAAGATCACAGGGGTACCTTGTCAAATGTTGATCAGCTAATCCGCTCCTCTAAACTTAAAATATTTGTACAACTAATTAACTACTCGTTCAAAATTTAATTTTTTTGTACCTACATATCTAATAAATATTTTGGTGCGCAATATGAAATTAAAAATGTACGCATGTGGTCATTTAAAACACTAAAACACATAAGAAAATAATAACGATGGAAATTGTGAAAAAAAAAATATTTTTTTTTCAAAAATGTTGTTTTACAAAGACATCAAATTATTTAAAAAATAATATTTTCAAGAAAGTTAAAACTTTTTAAATGATGAGTGTAAAGTTTACACTGTAGACATTTAATGACCTTGCATAAAATATTTTTGACATCGGTTTAATTTGATGTTTACAAAACATTTGTACTAAAAAAATAGTTAATTTACTTATGCATAATATATAAGAACTAATGTGTATTTATAGTTGGTACAAGTAAATTTGTTGTATTTTTATTTAAAACATTTTACAAAACATTTAGGTATAACTTGGGATTTTAGCATTTCAATAGTTAATAAAATTGTACAAAGGTAATATGGTTATATGTATCGTGGTTTAAAGCATCAACGATGAATCAATTTCATTTAAAATATAAAAGTAGTCATTGTCAGAAAACAAAAAAGAAAAATATAGTTAGAGTGTGTGTTTAAGTTAAAAAGGCACACAATAACTGATGGAGAGAGAAGATTTATATTATATAATGAATTAATAAACAATTTCGGTTAAATCCCAGAATAACCATTTTTGTATGCGTTTATTTTTATACATTTAAATTATTATTATTAAAAATTATCTACTGTGATCGTCACATACATTTAAAATCCTTTCTGTAACCGGTAGATAATTACCTAATAATATTATTAAATGCACCTACCTACAACAATCTGCTCGTGCGGTCGAACCACTGAGAAATATAATATTACTATTATCCTCTCTGCGGGTCGTTATAAACATTTTTTTTTTTTTTGTTCCCGTTATATTTTCAGTTTCAATAATTTTTTAATTGGTCCATAAAAACCACGCGGCCTCAAAGATTTATTGTATTCGGTGCTGGTATTGCGTGCGTTTAAATTGGTTTCTAGCCCGGTAAAATTTATTCATGAAACATACCGTATAAACGCGTTTGCTGCCGATGAGATGTGTGTGTGTTTTTACAATGCATGTAATATATCTTATTATATTTATATATACTGTATACATGTGTATATACCTGCTGTACGAATGCAATTCCGAAGATTGTAAACCCATTATCTGTGTAGGTATAGTAATGGTATATACATATAGTACGCTTACAAATTTTTTAATTTAATTTAATTTTTCTTCCTTTAAACTACGTCTGTCTGGCTGTCTGTCTGTCGGTTCTTGTGTGTTTTTGAATTTAAATTAAATAGGCATATGTAAATTGGTACAAATTATACAAATTGCCTGTGCCGCAACAAACGTTATGCTATTATGTTTAGGGATTGAGACCCCAATGCTACGTGATGCAGTGAGGTCATAGTGCACGATATTTGATTTCAGTTGTAATCGGGAGATAGTAAGAGAATTGCATACCATAGTGATAATTCTTTTTTTTTTTAAACAGCTCTAGTAGATGTGATAATAAGTATTAGTGATGACCAACAATATCGATATCAGTATAAATTTTTGATAACGATATCTTTTTAGACTAATTCGATATTTTGCAATTCTGAATTTATTTATCATTTTTATTTTTATGCATTTTTAAATGCATTAAAACCGAGGAAATTCCCATAAACCTACTATCTAGTATCTACTTGCCTACCTATTAAAAATCCTGATATCAAATAAGGTTTTTCATACTTAATTATTATTATTTTTCTCAAACCAAAAACAATAATTTTATTTATAGTTATTCGTTATTTTTTTATTTTATAATTTCCACTGAGTAATCACTAATCAGTATACGGAATATGAAAAAATGAAATATTATGTTTAACAAATTCGATATACTTCAATACTATATCGGCCAAATTTGAGTGATATTGAATATCGATACTTGAATTTATATTGTTGGCCATCACTAATAAAAATAATAATTTTGAATTGGTAAATGCAATTGATATTGTATTGTTTACAAACTACTGCCTCTTCAAATACAAAAATCCAATGTAAATTAAAATAATTTTATATAAATATACATATCTATAATAATATATTAATATAAAATTTCTTATAACCGTCTTTATTATATAATGACAAATACGCATTGTTTAGTGGTTGAGCATAATATGTATAGTTTAATTCCGATCAGATTAAAATAATAATCATATTAAAATTGTACATATATTATATATTTAATCGTTAGTCTTTAAATTATTATTTAAATAGGTAGATCTACTTAAAATAAAAGTATACAAATATATGCAGTATGTTTTGATTCTAAACATGTATTTGTTTTAAAGTACTATGCTTATTCTTTTTTATAAAAATCAAAATATTTTAACCTGTCTACTCTCGACGATGTATTGTTTTTATTATAAAATCTGTCCTTAAAATAGTTCAATTTTTTTTTTACTATCAAACATATCATGTAGGTCGTTGCCTACTACCTTATTGTAAATAAGTTTAAACAAATTTTTAAATGGTCGTTGGCCATAGGTGTACAGTTTGTTGGATGTTATATAATATGCGGTTTCAAACAGACAAATCGATAGATTTGCATATAAATTTTAACATATTTTGGAAAAAACCTATTGCTAAGATTATAGCTCATAACAATAAAAGCATATTATCATTAAAGCGATTAAACTCACGTATCTTCTTAAATCTTACGTAATATAAAGCAAGCTTTTATACTGATTTATTATGTTATACGGATAAATCTATTATAAATGTGGTTTGCGGAATTTTTCTGTATGCTATATAATAAGTATAATATATATATATATATCTTCTTTGAAATAATATTGTTATGTTAATGACACTTAAAATTTACACTTATATTAATAATTATATACTATCGGAAAATGGACAAACCACTTGTAAGTAACATTATTATCAACATAATAATACACACGTAAATAATATGAAATACAATGGCATGTCTACATGGATAGATTAAAAAAAAAAAAAATTAATAATTTTTTTTACATTACCTATTTAAACCAGGAGTAATGTTTTTATAAAATAGGTACGCATGGATCGATATAAATTAATTAATTTTTCAAATAAGGGTCTTATGATAACGTTTACACATAAAACCGAGAGAAATATTATGCGTATACCGATCAATTTTATGCTACCTACGAACCTTCGACTGTTTCTTAGAATATTTACATGATTACCTGAGTACACTATGTTTTCATAAAGTTTTGGTACACTGTTGCGTTCCAAAAACTGCCGGAGGCTGTATACGGTACACACGCATACATATCTATATTTTTACGCATACATTATACAATTTGTTACGCACCTCTAAATATGTGTTGTGTGTATTGGAAATATATGTATAATGGTATAGGAATTTCTTGGCATACCGTTCAATCTTAATCATACCGAGAACGCTAAAGACTATACATTTTCAATGGCGTGTACTTAAACAAACATTTAAATGGCACGAATAGTATAGTATATTATATTTATTTGGGAAGGAATTCCAATCATTATATTGTTTTATACAAATAGCTAGGCATGTGTTTACTGTAACCATTACTACGTGTCATGCGCATTTCCTTGAACATTTTTAAGGATTCAATTAGTTTTTTTTTTTCTTATTTATTTAATTTTGTTATTTTAGAAAAGAACAAAATAAGTCATTTAACGTGCACGTATAACTGTTGTTAATTGTATAAATAGATTTTTCTTTTGACAGTACAAAAACGACAAATCTTATTTAATTTATGGTACAGTAGAATAGTTATGTATTATTGCATTACGCATGTGTATATAATATCTATCCTATATATTCATATCATATTATCATATTGGTGTCAAAACAGTTTTATTATCAGATAAGGTATTAACCAAGTATATCTTGAAATCGCACTAAACACCGTACTATTGTGAAACCAGTTTTAAATATTTTGTATAGTTGACGGATAAAGTCATTTAAGACAACTATCTATTCTACATCATATCAAATTGCTCTCCTACATAATATGGTTTTTTTTAACCAAAAAGTATTAATATAATATTATATACCTGATATGGTTATTGTGCACCGTAGTTTTAGGTACCTATCTACAGCAAATAATATGGAATATCTCAAAGCGGGGTTTAAGATATTCCAATAAACTAAATATTAATAATATATAATAACGTAACTCCCTTTTATACTTGTACTTATAATACGGCTGTATCGTAACTAATGTCCTGGAACGCACGCATTTCTGTCGATCCAAGGAAACGGCGTATAATTTATGGACCGCCGTTGAAATCGCCAGCCGGCCGGCGACGGCGGCGGTGGCAAGCGGCGCGGCTTATCATCGATAAATCATCCATACCTCGGACAATATAATGTGCGATAGTAAATTACCGTTGGACGTTGATGAGGGGTTGGGGAAGTGTGCGTGAGGAGGGATAGAGCTGCCGCCGAGAGAGATTGATACGTGAAGTATTCGGATCATCGGTTCTTGTGTAGTTATTTTTTTTTCCATGTTACATTATGCGCCAAGATTATAATAAAGAACAATTTGAATATTTTAAAACCATAATGTCTGACCCGAGGGCACGCGTCCTGCACCTTGACGTGGTCTCGTAATTAGAAATTTAGACTGTTATTTAAAACAAGAGAACGACGACAGAGACGGAGATAGTGTTTGCAGCGAAGGGGAACAGGGTGAAAAAAACACCGAAAAAAAATGACGACGGCTCGTAATATATTTATACAAGTAATATATATATATATATGCACACGTATATATACATTTTTTCCGAGATAATATTGTTATTAAGATTTTTCGTTGCGGTTCCAGGCACGGCGATAAATTCATTCTGTCGGTTGTAAATTAAAACTCCATTTTTCTAGATAGGTATAAAACGCGCGCGTAACCTGACCCTATGATGGACCTACTTTTTTTTATATATTTTTTCCAATTTAACTCACCGCCCGCGTTAGTTTTGTTTTATTTATATTAATCGTTTATGTCTTCCTGCTATAAATATATCTGCTGCTTTCATACCTAATTTCCACTTGGCAACGAGTTTTTTTTCTCGTTTCATATATGTTGATAAATGTGAGATTGTCTACATGTATATATGCCGCTATGAATGTTCATTTACCTATGTTAATTTCTCTAACCCCATAAATGAGCGCGGAAAACAAAATTTCAAACAAACAGCATGAATATGTATAATGATACGTTATTATTTCTTCCATAGCCACCCACATGCGTAATGGGAAAATTAAATATTATATTTTCTTCTCCGCCGTCATTTCATAATCAACAATATATTATATTTATGATATAAATACCAATATGTTTTTTCTGGTTATTTATATACCACACGAATTATATGCTTTATACTTAAATTATTTTTCGTTTTGATAGAAACATATCGGATCAGTATTATATATTTTACATATGTTTAAATTAGGTGCCTATTACGCAAACCAATTTTAAATAGTGGACCACGTACAACACAATATAATGTTGATATTGGCATATCAATTACAAAAACATTCAAAGAGTCATTTGCTTATGAAAATTACTAATTTTCTGACCGTGGTCGTCGTATCGTTTCTACCATCACGTTCGGGCGTTCTAACATATTATTTTGACGATACAGCTGAACAGCTTATAGCAGCGGGCAATGTCCACTGCGGGAGGTCGGAAGCGACAAACCTCCCGCTGTCGCCGACTCAACAGGGGCTCCTCGGGTCTGTCCGGCCGACAAACGGACTGTATGCATTCAAATTGTCGACAGTAGTTAAACGGGTGTTTGTCTGCTACCGTATGACTACGACGCGACGGCGACGGTACTATTAACATATTATTATTATCATATCGGTACACCGACGGCTGAGGCCCCCCGTGGAAAGTTAACCGGCACGTGCCACCGAAAATACAAATAATAATGCACGTTTGTTGTGTATGATATGTTAACTGGAACGTTGCACTTACAAGCGATTATTCTATTTAAATAATTTATTTGCCTAACTGATTTTGAATTCAAATTATTCTATAGAATCGCATACCAATATAGCATATTTACATTTTACAAGTATAGGTGATATTGGCTGCAAAATATTAATGAAAATAAAATCTGTTAACTCACTCTAACACAGGCTATTTTAATAAAACATAAAATGTAACATGCAAATTAAATGACCGTCGTCATTTAACAGTTATTAATTGTACTATAATAATATATACTATGTTTTACAGTATTTTACATGTATCATGTGTGTGTATAATACCTGGTATAAGTGGGTAGGTACAATTCACTGCAGTTCATAAATACACTAGAAATATACATTGTAAATCATGTTGTAATTATTTATTATGTAGCACTGTTTTGCATGCAAATTTTGTCAGCTATTGTTGGTAAACGACGATTTATTGCGAATTTGTAATAACTATGTACGGTCAGTGGCGTCATTTAAATTTTTAATCGAAGGGGCAAACGTTTTGACCAGCCCATATAATCAGAGTTGGTTTTAAGGGAGGCATCGGTGGGCAATTGCCCGGAGCGACACACTTTGGGGGCGGAACATTTTTTTTAGATAAAATAAACAAAAAATTAAATTTAGTTTTGTAAATATATCATTAAATTTTCAAATCTTAGAAATAAAAATAAAATTGTTTATAAATTTCTAACAAAACAATTTGAAAATTTCCGTACTTTTGACGATTTTTTTTTTAAATTCTAACTTCAGGTGCTCATAAAAAACTATTGTGAGTATTATTTTTAAAAATTATACTAATAACAATTTATAAAAAAACCTATTATATAACATTTTCAAATTTTTGAAAAATAAGTTTGGCCACCAATGTACTATGATATTAAAAAAAAAATTATTGAAAATGAGCGTCATGAATGCCCGGAGGCAAACAATTTTTAAATACAACCCAACATATAACTGAAGCAAAAAATAAACAAATCGCTTCGTTTGCAAACTAATTCCCACTTATATTTTTATCTCGATACAATTATCCGTCTTACATAACTGTCTGACAATAATAACCTGGCAATAATAGCCTCATTTTATGATAAAAAAAACGTAGAGGAGTTAAATAATGATCGTTCCAACCTCAATGGCTTCATTTTATATTTTTCTAGAGGGGTCGAACAAATTAAATTACAATATGAAAATACAAAAAGAAATGATAGAAAAATCGAACATTTTTAAATAGGTACCTTCTGTTGTGGATGTTTTTTTGAAACCATAAATAAATTATTTAAAAGTAATCGTCTTGTTTTTATAATGTCTAATCAACGTCTATAATATATTTGATTAGAAAAATATAAATATTAATTATTATCGTGACGAACATTTTTTAGTACTTACACGATATTATATTTCCTCAATATTATAGAAAAATCATAGTTATGTATTATCATACCAACAATTGAACTGCTTTTACAATCAAATGGAGACAAATTCCCACCTTACCTCTCCTCAAATGACGCCACTGTGTACGGTCACCTGACGCGTCGCAATAGTATAGAAAAAGTATTGACAACGAATTATACATTTATAACATATCAGTAATAAAGTTCTACATTTTTTACGTTTTGGTACCAATAGATAAAATGTATTTTATGCGTTGCTGTATTATACGAACATATTTTTAAAACCAGTGATACCCAATATTTTTCTTTTGTGGGCCACAAAAGTAAAATAATGCAATTTTGCTGATCACAAATAATAGAAAAAAATGTAAAATATTAAAAAAAAAAAAAATGAAATTTAAATATCTCGGAAATAGTATTGTATTTTTTATACATATTTTGTACCAAATAAAATATTGGCCATGAGCCACGGATCGGAAATCACTGGTGTAACAAAAACTTATTTCTATACAAATGAAAGGAAACATAAAAATTTAGAATTTAAATGATAAATTACATAAGGTCAGTAAATATTGTTGGTATACACAAAAAAACTATTACAACGATAATTAATATTTATAATAATACCTATACATTACCTATATTGACTACTTAAATACCAAAATATATAGTAATATAGTTATTATTGTATCGGTAATGTGCCTTACCATAACTAATTATTTTATTTGAAAATAACATTAATTTGTATTCATATATTCCTACACGACAGCTTGATTAAAACCGTATACTATTTATTATATTATATTATTCTTAGATTTAATATATATATTTTTTAATTGGACTCTGCTGTAACATAATATATATAAGAATATGCAATCATTTTATAACCATTTTTTATAACTTTAAACAGTATTATCCAATATCAGTTATAATATATATGTATAATTAAATATATCCCAAATATTAATTTATAACTTTATATATAATAGACACTTTTTATGAATGACTGGCAATGCGCATACGTATATAACTCTATACTTTATTATTATTATCATTTTTAGTTACCTACACAGATCCAAAAATGAAATAGTTTATGCGATGACTTTAATTGAAACGTGCGAGATATCATTAACATATAGAATAGATTATCAATAATATTCGTGTATGTAGGTACATTACTACATTTTATGTACCTACATCAGTAAAGACAGTATAGATTAAATATAAGTGAATTGTGTTTATAATTTTCATAACGAAAAATTTTAAAATTAAAAATAAATGCTATTTTTCATAACCTTAACGTCTGGTGTAGGTATATATATATATATATATATATATACATCTGTACTGCATACAATATAATATATATGCATATAGGTAATGGGTAGGTGGTAGGTATATAAAGTGTATGTGTGTACCTATATTATGTTTCATAATTTTATTAATATAATTATTTCTCTCCACGTTATGACACTGCGCTGGGCTGTTATTTCCTTTCCACGTCTAGTATTATATGCTTTTAATTTCATGGCACTGACTGATGAAAATAATATGATGTGTTTTACATGTGGAATTAAAGGATTGGGCGTTGCTGTGGTAATCACGTGGGCTGGTGATAGGAGGAAAGGAAACGGGTTTAAGGAATTTAACGTAAAACACGCGTGTCGTCTGTCAAATTTAACTGCTGTGGTATACACCTCTAATGACCTCAAGGCAACCAACCAAAATGGTCTATCAAAGCCAATAATCTGGCAATAACCTAAAAAAATTATAATAATTATAATGTAAATTACACATAAAAACATACGGACAATAAATAAAAACGTAATTTCACTTTATTCATATCTGTCAGCGTATCACGTTAAATTTTGTATAACTCATTTTTTATGTCAAATTAATGTAAATTCTGTAATTGCATTGATAAAAATGTTAATATTATATTATATAAATAAAATATATAGAATCACTTCGCTCTTCAAGTTAACTTATGTTAAAAATTTATTTAAATAATAAAGTTAAAGAAATAACCATGGATTTAAAAAAGCCACGTATAAATGTGAAGTAAAACATATATTTGAGTTAACAATTATTATGGTGTTATACACTGTATACAGATTACATATATACATTGTATTGTATTATGCATGTTTATATCGTTATAAAAGAAAAACAATACACGTGATAATTCTATTCGTTATATTTTTCCCAAACATTCACTTATCATTGTTTATATTCAATCATTTTAATTCGTCCATCAGACGACATTTAGGTGCATACCTTATAGCTTCAGATTTTATTATTTCGTCAAGTCATTCGGGTAATGGACAACATTATTTTTCCGTATACATGCACACTCAAACAACCGTCAAGAGACAGTATATAATGTAAAATTATTATTATTTAACTCGTTTTGTTTCAAACGGACGATACGTTTCCCCCGCGTTCGGAATTATATAGGTACCGTAACGAGTATTACATGATGAAAAATATATATATATATATTATTTTAATATAGTATTACACTACGCAATATTTACGAAGTGCTGCATTAACGCACAAGTTAAAACATCATTAACGTAAATTAGATTCAGAATTGGCCTTATTCTATACACACATAAATACAGAAACGAATAGTGTTTATATTATAATGTACAATCCGTATGTGAATTATTACAAAATAATAATGTGTTACGAGAGTTTTGCCGTAATATTGGCGTTAAACTATATCCAACTGCAATTATTGTAGGGAAAAAAACACGAAAAAAACAATCAAAACGTGTAAACATTGTTTTTATTCGAAATAAAATGGAAAAAAATATATTCCAATTCCGTATCATTTTGTTTTAGTCATAACTAATACTGTATGTAGTGCGTACGTAATTATAATAATACATATTAAACAAAAACTGGACCAGAATCGATTTGGGCTCGAGTTGTTTTCAATTAACAAGTTGGCTATGAAAGCAGTTAAATATGATACACTGTACATATAGAAAAAAAAACATCACAACACATATAATATATGCTGCGTAAACTCGAAATGGAATATAATAATATTACGTTTATTAGGTAGGTAATACCTATAGATATTATGTGTAAAAATACGCACGGAAGACATGGTTGTTGTAATGGGAATAATAAATATTAAAAAACACGTTTGATGCACGCAGCCGCGATTTTTAAACTTTTATTTCGTATTTTCTAATACATCTGTACACGTCATACCACGCGTAAGTATGATAATAGCAAAATATTTGTAACATTATATATAATATGAAAAACCATAAGGCAACGTATAATTATTATATATAGCTTTGTTGTTGGTTATAACGATATATCTGCAGAATGTAGGTACATTATAATATTACATACTTGTATAGTCTGTAAATATGCGTCATTAAGGGAATAACGTATATAACTATTATATCGGTTTTTGTATAAGTACGCGCTTATATGTATATATATATAATATGCACAGCAGTGGAATAAATTAAATAATAATAAAACAAAAGTGTAACAAGATATTATATTATTAGGTATTTTTTTCGTTACAACGGAAGGTTGGAATGGATATATGGATAGAGGCATCGTAATACATTTAGGAGGCTTCAACTAATATAGAGGACATAGAAAACCAATTGAGTCGTACAATTTTATTTTATAGCGATTTGTATAGCCTGCACTGCAGATGTAGGTATTAATGTACTATATACAGGAGTAAGTACAACACGTGAATAAAAATAATAATATTTAATATTGAATAACTATACACATTAATTAGGTGCATATGTATATTTATGGATAATGTTACACAAATCAATACGATTTATTATGTTTGTTATAAGTTACTGTACAATTTACCTCGATCGTATATATATATATATATATATATATATGATTTATAATCGGATTCAAGTGAAACAGCGAGTGAAGAATAAACACTGACAAAGCCTATTTAATTATTATTTGTTTTCGTTTAAGAAAACAAAGTTCAAGTTATAATTATTAGGTATTGTGAAATTACGTTATATTTATAATATATAAAAGCCAGTGTTAGTGTGATGCCTACATGAAAGTGAATGCTTAATAATATATTATAGATACTGATAGTTATCAATTTTTAATACAGTAACCCTAATATATATATATATATATATATATATATATAGCATACATGCGTACAATATATTATACATATACGGCTGATACAATTCTGTTCTCTAAAATAAAATAAATAGGTACGGTACATAAATTATAATAATAATAATAATAATATACAAAATATTGTGTATATATACTTTATATATAGTTTACCATATACATTTCACTTGCCCCGCGTGTTTTCCTTGTAGGTTTTATGGCTATAAATAATAATAAATAAAAAAAAAAGATTATTAAAAACGTTGCCTCAAGCGTATTCGTCAATTTTCATTTTAGGGAAACGGTGTGGCCCGCCAACTTGGACGCACATAGACGTGTATCCACACATTGCTTCCATTACACCATTTACACCAACCCGAGATGTTTTACTCGTTAATTATTAGGTATTTTATCATATTTTATTCTGTTTAACATTTTAAACACCTTGATTCATGACATAATATTTAATAATTGTAATTGGTTATTGTTCAACTTTCATAATGACACCTATGGTAAAAACGAATATACCTACATTATTTCTATTCGAGTTATTTTCGTAAATATTTATCTATTAAATCAAATTTTTGATAGAACCTATTATTTTTAAATATAATATAATATAATATAATAAGTTCTCATACAGTTTATAGTCTTGAATATTAACTATTAACGCTTGATTACATTTTAATAAATAAGCGGTTACTCACTTTATATGTAATTATATTTATTCAATTCTTTACTCATCTACAAGAGGCTTTAACCAATAGTTTATTTTTATGAGCTCTAATTGTCTAAAATGACCTGTATAAATAGTATGGTATTATTCAAATATTTTTATTCATCCTGTTATCTTGATATAAAATCTATTATTTATGAAAAAAATTAATGAGAAATAAACATAATACGTTATAACTTATGGCTTATATAATATATGTCTTATACATTTAAAATAATAATAAGTACGATCAATAAGGTCTTAATCCTTTTATCTAATACATAATTGGTATAATTAATTCAGATAAAGACTATAAATATATACGTTTAAACTAGCTATAAAATCAAGTCATATATATATATAATTATAGTAAGGTTATTTTATATATAATATTTTGAATTTTCATCGTTAAAAAGATAGAAGAAATTTTAATACGAGCAATTTAATGAAACTTCTTTGTAAATTCATAATAACTCAATAAAATATAATTAAAACAAAAACAAAGAGAATAATACGGAATATAGGAACTATACAATATTTACCTATTATTTTAACATTTTTTTTCTTAAATATGTTCTATAAACAATGATAAATACTAATTATCTATAAATCAACATTAAATATAATATTTTAGAAGTCGTGCGTAACAGATAACAACTTTAAAAATTAATAAAACATGCGTCCTTCACGGGGCCATTACCTTTTTATATAACAACACATAAGTGTATGTATACTATAGTCAGCCCACGCAATGCACAACATAATAATAATAACTACTATAGATACTACCATATTATTATTATTTATATTTTATAACATCAATATAGTAAATAGTGAAATATTATGTTATTCGAAATATACAATTATAAAATATAAAATTAAGTCCTTATAGTATAACAGTCAACGGAAACCAATAATGCGTTATAGAAAAAAAATTAATACATTGTTATGATATTTATGTACATACATATGTATTTGCCGAGTGAAACTATAAATGTTATATATTGTTATTTGAATATTATTATTATAAGTGTTTTGGAACTATTTACTACATAGTAGTTTACTATATAAAGGTATAGTTTGTTATTTTTCTTAACTATACAGTTATTCACAGATAATATGCCGATTAAAAATTCTTAAAATAATACATATATAATAGATAATATATTATATGTGTAAAAATTTTTTTCTATAGTGAACAATTTTAAACGAAATTGCCATTATATTATAATTTATAACATTTATACAGATAAATTGCAATTATACTATTATTTTTAATCACGCTGAAGTATTATAAAATTTGAATGTCTGTTTTTAATTACAATATACGTCATTAAACTATACATTTTTTCAAATTTCCAATTTTAATAATATTAAATACAATTTAAATTTTGTTATAGAAAAAATTTAAATTAATTTCATAATGAATTTTATTAATGATTTTATATTAATTTTATTGATTCATTAAAAATCTATAAGTAAGTATACCTACTTTTTTGTAAGGCATACATTTTTATATTATATTGTGCTTGGATCTTATGATTCCTTAAAATTTAAATAAATTTGCTGTGATAAGATATGAAGAAAACTTATTTTAAACTTTTTTTAGAACGGCATCATAGCAATATCACTAATATTACTTCACAAATTCGGTACCTAGCTACTTTGGTAAAATATATATGAGATATCATATTTATGATAGATATTATTGTTGTTAAATACAATACTTTAATACAATATTTATCAAAATACTATTGTAGTTATGATTAAAATTGTCTAATCAATTGCTGTCCAAATCTCACGTACTTTTTATTTTTGAAAATTTAAGTAAATAAGATAACTAAAAAATACAAACATTTTTTTTTTTACATAATTTAAAATAATTATATATTCTGTGTTTTTTATAGTTTATTGAAAGTCACAATCGTATAATACAATAATAAATAGAAAATATACTTATAATACTAATAAGAATGCAATACTCAATTTTTGTAATATATGATAAACAAAATCATAGATAAAGCAAATATATATGTACCTATATGAATTTGTGATATAGGTACCTACTGCTATAGTATTGTAAAATCCTTTTAAAACATTTAAACTGTGATTGTATATAGATACTATATTTTGTTTTCTTGCATCAATTATAGATATTTGATATTTTCTAATTTATACAAAAACACGTCATCATGCTTAAAACTTTATTTGTACATATTTTATCAAACGTATTTAATCTTTATGTAGGTATAATTAGTATACATAATTTACTTATGACATTTTATATTTTTTTCCTTTTATACAGAGAAAGCTACAGAGACACATAATAATATGAGATTCTTTCAAAAAAATCTAATAATATTACACTAATTGTCATCTAATTTTTTAACTTTAGAATTATATTTTGTTTAATACAAAAAAATTGCACCGTAAATTAATTTAATTATAATCATTAAATGACTGCAGTATTATTTCGTGTAAATGAGATTAAAATCGATACAATCTATGACTAGACAATCTTCGATTATTTTTCTAAAATTTGTACATTTCATCAAAAACACGCGACGTCTAATATAGTGACTGCCACTCCTCCTTTTGACATGCAAGACGTCTATATAGACACCTCAAAAAGTAAAAAAAAATATAACGATAATTCTCAATAGTTTTTTTAATGAATATTTTATAAAAGTCAATAATATGTATATATATATATATATATATATATATATATATATATATATATATATATATATTATACACATAGTATTATACATTATCATTACATGTTTCATATAGTTGATAAGTATACCTAATAATATGATATTCGACAAGATGTTCGTTTTAATCATTTTGTTGTTTTCTAATTAGCATGGTGCCAAAGTATATTAAAACAAAATATAAATCTTGAGATAATTATATTTAAATAAATATAAATAATTTATAAAGTATAAAAACAAGATTATAATAGACAAGCGTAAATGGTGACCTCAATGTTATTTATTCTTTTTATTTTATTACTTAATTTTTTAAAAACAACAATATTGAATATGTATAAACAACTTATTAGGACTATATTGAGGTATAATTAGATTAGAATAATTCCAATAATTTGTAAATATAGGTAACTCCTATAGCTGCAGATAATTATTTTAGAACTTTTCAAACATAGCTATAGCATTTTTAGGTAATTTATAGAACTATTTTATAATGCATATTTGTCATTTAAACCACCATTAACTAGCATTAACAAATCAGTGTTACAAAAACTATATAATAATAATATTATAGTGCATAAGTTAAGTATTAAATAATTAATGAACAAAATTATATTTTCTAATTAGTAACTGCTTGGAACAATATTATATAGTAGTACCTATAAGAATATGCGATCATTATAGAACCGGGTTTCACACAAAATAATAATCGTTATTTACATCATACCTACTTGGATAATGTACATAAGGTACATGCCTATACATTTACAATATATAGGTAAACTATATTATTGTTGCATATAGTTAACAAGGTGCATTTCACATAAGTAATATATCTATACTGCTTTTTATAAAAACAAAATACAATATATTTTATATATATTTGGCAGCTGCTATATTGTATTATAATATTATAATAATGCAAAAACTAACAGTTTTAAAAACATTTTAACGAAAATTTACTTAAAAAGTATAATAAGTACTAAAATAAATAATACTATTTAAAATGTTTAAATATCTCTGTATTCTAAATAAATAAATTTAGCTATTAGTACCTATTATTGTTATGAAACTCAATTAGTGTTGTAAACACAACTCACGATTCAAAATATTTATAAACGACTATTACGAAATTATGAGCAATATATAAATGATCAATAATATTATTACAAAATTACAATTGTAACAGTTTCGTATATAGTGTAGATATTGCAATTTAAATACATTTTCTAGCAAGTATATCTATGATTTAAAAACAAAAAAAGGAGACAAGTGGGCATACCGCACTGCTTTACATTAGGTGTTGTGTAGGTTAATATAATGGATGTTTTAAATTTGAATTCAATTTTTTCCGACAAAGTTGCATTTAAAAATGTTATTATGTGTATAAAATATAATAGTATGCTTTAAAAGTTTCAAGTAACCACGAATTATATTTTTAAATTACAACAAAATAATCAAAATTGTTATTTTTTGTTTAAATATTTGATTTTATCCAAATTTGAATTTAAAATATCTAAAAAAAAAATTTGTGTTTATACATTTTTGAAAGTTTTTGGTTACAGTATGAACTACTATTATGACTTATAAGAAATCTTGTTTTAAATTTTCAATTTTTATATCTATGACATTTATGCATTTCTAACTACAAAATAATTTTCAAATATTCATGATTTTGTATAATGAATTTTGTCAAAATTTGAATTCGAACTTCATATAAATGCTAAAACAAAAATCTTGCTTATATATATAAAGTATTTTTTAATTGCAATTAAAAAACTTATGAAGAATCTTGCATTCAACTTTCAAGCTTTTTGGCCAAGCAAATATTTTACTGATGTTATTATTTATCTAACAACTTATGAAGAACCTTTTTATATATAAAAATATCCATAAATATATATATATATAAAATCAATATATGTATATCAGAATGTAATACAAGGTATCTCATAAGATATTGTTTGTGAAAATTAAAAAAAATGAGTGTAAGCTTACAATATCTTTGATGAGCCTCTAAAATTTAGATTTTGACAAAACTCGTCAAAATCACAAAAATTTAAAAATTATTTTGAGTTAGAAATTCATAAAAAAATTTCTTTTATACCTATCTAAGGAAATTTAACATAAAAATCCTCATAAGTTTTTCTTCTTTTAAGAAAAAAAGTTTAGAATGAAAGTTTAAAGTTATAAATTTATTTCTATTGAGTGTTTGAAGTTCAAATTTTGTTTTCACGTTAGGTATATTTACCTATTAACTAACGATTTCTCATAGAATGATTTTCTTATTTTGTCGTAAATCAAAAATAAAAAACCATAGGTGCATGAAATTTTTACCAAATATTTATATTATTTTTTTCTATAAATAGTAGGTATAATTTTAAAAATATTTTGAGTTCTTTTGAGCTATAGATATTTTAAAATTGTTTTAGTTATTTTTTCTATAAATATTCGTTTGGTCAATAAGCTTGACAATTGAATACAAGCAGATTCTTCATTAGTTTTTTAATAACGGTTCAAAAATACTATAGACACCTACGTCTTTGCTCAGAATTTTTTCCTATATAATGATTTTATATCATTGAATTCAAATTTAACACGTCCATTACAGTAACCCACTCGGCGACTAATGTATATAAAAGGTATAGTGGTACTCACTGGCCCACTTTTTTTTATAATTTGTATTTAAAATACTCTATTAAAAATTAATACTATAGATTAATCTAATTTTTACCAAACATTTTAAGAATTACCTTGTTTATTCTTATGTAGATACAATAAAATGGTGAAATATATTTGTGTTATAAATAGGTTAAAGTCTAAATAAGTATAAACATTTTGAAAATGTCACTGTGAATAACAACGCCTAATGTTCCTATGTATTCTCAAAAAGTTAAAATTCCCTAGGATTAGTATTTTTTGTATATATAACAATAATAATAATAATTGAAATCTTTAAAATATTTAAATCCTTATAAAATATAGAAAAGTTGTTATTTTTCGTTTAATATCCAATTTTGCATAATCATCAAATGCTAATAAAAAATTAATGCACATTAATGCTATTTTTTTCTTATTCTAGTAAGAACAAATTATGAAGAATCTTGTTCAAACTTATAACTATAACTTTTAAAATTAAAAATATTATGAATTTTAATTACAAAATAATTTTTAAATGTTTGTTATTTTAATGAACTTTGTCATAATTTTAATATAAAACACTATTAACAATTAATTTATGACTATTTTTATTTTTTGTTTAAATAAATTTTTGTAAAAACAATTATTGAAGAAAGTTACATTAAACCGTCAAGCTTTTTTACTAACTATCTAACAACAATTTGAACAACACAAAATATAACAAAAACAAGAAAAGTTTTCAATTTATTTGACTATAATTAAGACTCATGGGCCCCCGCACGAGCTTGCTCAGTACATACGATTATATTTTAATATATTTATTGTAATTTCTATATTAAATTAAAAAAAAATAAATAAATTTAAAATGTCTATGAATAGCACAAAAATATCTAAGATATTTTTAAAATTGTATCATGTCTATAAAACGCTATTAAAAACATTCGATAAAAATGTCAAGTCTTTAAAGTTGTTCATTTTTGAATAACAAAAAAAAAAAATTATTTTTTTCCAAAACTGGTTTTGAGTAAATATTATTCCCGCGCGTCTTTTGGTAATTTATTTTTTGTTTTTCTCGATTATTTTGAAAATTACGGGAAATTTTTTACTTTTGACAATCCAATAAGTAATGAAAAGAATCTATTTTTTAGCAGAAACCACTCTCAAAGTTAAATATTGAAACATTTTTATTTATATTAAAGGTGCCAGGATCATCAGACACTTACAAAAAATATAACACAATATAATAGACATCATCATTATCTTTTAATAATGATGTTTTTTTTCTACTGCTGAATTATTAGTTTTTTTTTTTTTTTGGCGTTCTTCTCGAAATAAATAAATAAAAATGAATATTTCATTTTAAATTGTCTTTTTTTTCTGTTCGATTGTAATGGATCATAGACTCGCCTATAAAGCTGTATAAACCGTTTTAATCGAATACGAAAACGATTTTTTTTTTACATAGGTACATTTATCATTGCGAACGGGTATGTTTGTTTGCGGCGACCGCGGACGTCCGGTTGGGCCACTGCGGGGGGGGGGGTGTTACAGGCTCATATTTTATTATTGTAATATTATATGACGCACAAAGACACGTCACCTGCGCCATCGTTGTACATTATATAATGTGTAAGTACGCGGATGGCCGTTTGACGACGACGACGCGCGAGGCGCACGGCCGACGCGTCGGTCCATGTCGCGCGTCGGTGGCGGGACCGAGCAGGATGTAAAACGTGTCATGAAGTTATTAATATTCGCGAATCCGTTTGTTATATTATTGTGGTTTGTATAATATCGTTTTACTCTGGCGAAACAACGAAATAATAATATATACCATCGGCGCGTACTCGCGTCGTGCACGGTTTATTAAAATAATAATATTATAATAACGACGGAGTGGTAGTAGTCGTAAGGTACCTACAAAAAAAAAAAAATAAAAAAAGCATATCGTAATTCATAATAAACGCTGCACGTACCTACGTGTGTGTGTGTGTGTGTGTGTGTGTGTGCGTGTGTGTGTGTGTGTGTGTGCGTGTGTGTGTGTGTGCGCGCGTGTGTGTGTGTATATTATAATATAGTGCCTACACTATGCAATAATATTACGGACTGTGCGAGAGACGGCCGTCGACGGGACCGTTGATAATCGGACGCGCAACCGGTCCGGGGGGGACCAATGAGGCGTGGGCGCCGCGGCCGGCCGACCAATGACGGGCCCGTGGCCCCGGCGCGGTCGTGTAGTGGCTACGAGCCGCGGGCACCGGCGCGGCGGCGGTGGTACCTGACCGTCAGTCGGCCACCTATACGCGCCACCGAACAACCGCGTAAACACACACGCACGCACGCACGCGCTATCTCTGGCTCGCTCGCTCGCTCTGTATCGCTACGGGCCACGTTTCCGGGCGAACCGCCGCCGTAACAACAATAATAATATATTATCGCGTTTTATGTTTTATCGTCTCGCTGCTGCCCCTCGTCGCACGCGGCTACGCTCACGGTTACGCTCGTCCGCCCGCAGTGCGCGCGTATACTCACTCGCGCCCGGACCCGCCGCCGCTGCCGCAGCAGCCACCCTTGGGCGCTACCCTCGGGAAAATTGTCGACATGACGTCGTTCCAATCGTCATCGCGACTTTAACGCGACGAAAATATTGCGTACATAGATATAGTGCGAAATCCCGTCGAGTTTTTGAATTTAAACACTGCAAGTACTATACTATTGAATTATAGCGTTGGTTTATAGTGCGCCCCGTACCTACATATACTTATCATATACATTATACACAAGTACTTTCCTACGTTCTGCGAGCGAAATCTCCTGTGCAGTGGATACGTGAATAAATGGTAAAGTACGAAATCGCACTCTTCGATAATACACCTATATAGGTACACCTATTATATTTTATATAGTACTTATATTCACATAATAATGGGCTATTTTGCGGGATAAGGCTTTTACGATATTGTAACCACGATCGTCTATGATATTATTATATGCTTATTATCATATACCGCTCCCGGCCAACGTCATCGAACGCTTACGCCCCGGGGGGAAGAGTCCTCCGAATATTCACCTCTTCGCAGGGAATTCGCCGTGGATAACTTAAATGCGTTGTTTTCTGTGGAAGTTTTATAATATTTATTATTGCGATTGTATGTACCATAATAGAATCAATTATAGGTACGTCGTTTTTTTTACTTTTGTATGATAAATCGATTTTTGCAAATTTTGTTTTCATATGCCTATTTCATTTCAGTTGAATTTTCACGGAATTTATATAATCATTTATTGTTTGATTTAAATGTGTGCCTCTAGTAGGAATATTCTAAATAGGTTTATTCGTGATCTTAAAATTGTTATGTTCTTTTTATTATTAAATATATTAATTTAATGTGAATAATACGTGTTAGGTATTTATCATCTATAATATACTATAATATAGATGTATAGTTTTAAACTTTCGTTTTTGCTATTTTTTAACTAGAGTTTTAAAGTCAAATTATTATTAAGTGTAGGTGAGAGTATAGCCTTACTTTCTTGCATGATATTAACCAAAGCTCAAAAAGCCATTATCATATAAATTAAATAGGTACAAAATATTATAGGTAAAAAAACCTAAAATTTATTTAAACTACAGAAATAAATAAATAATTTTCATTATACCTATCATCAATTCATAATAACTATACCTACTTAAAATGTCTTAAACTAAAATAATAATTTATTTTTAATAGGTATTTTGAATTATTCTTATAGACTTAATAACTTATCTTAATAAAGTTGATTTTTTGATTGAAAGTTATATTTTCATTTCATAATATAAGTAATGTCATAGTATATGTTGTAAATTATTCTAAATCTTAGATTTTGACTGAATACATAATGGATTTATAATAACGTTGTTCTTGAGAATTATCTTTTTATCGGAGAAAAGACTACTCCAAAAATATCTTGTTTAAGTAAGGGCTATCAAGTAACATAAGTGTATACTAAAATCCACAGTACGTGGGTAGGTTAGGTATAGGTATATATAAAAATAGGAAGTTTTTTGATTTTCCTGTATAGTTTCTTAAGTATTTGATTAAATTACAGACTATATATATATATATATATATATAGTTTACATAGGTATACTAAACATTATAAAACGTTATAGCCGAACTCTGCTCAAAGTATTTTTTTTTTTTTTGAATTAAAGGTTAAAATGAGTTATAGTTTTTGAAATTAAAATAAAACATTATAAATAACGGCTATAATAGTTGTGTATTCATAATATAAAGAAGATACGGGTAACATAATACTGACTCTAGGTTAATATACTTGCATGGTAATATCATTTATATAATGCATTTTAATTTATAAAATATATATTTTTGTTAATATCATTATATTATGTATAAATATTATAAATAAATAATAAAAATCTATATAACTATAAAATTAGTAAATAATGCAATTGCATTTAATATACCTCTCCTATACGGATATCGGGATATATACCTCTGTTATCTATACTAGTACAACGGTCCTCAATCTTTTTTGTTATGCAGACCATCAATTTTGTAAAAAAAAAAAAAACATTAAAGCACACTTACTTACTAAATAAACATTAAGTAAAAAATATAAACACACACAAATATAGACAGGTTATTATTGATTAAATATTACCCAATCTAACCAAAAATATAGACGTTTAAAAAATCATATAAAAATTTCAATGTTGTTGCCAAACAGTAAAATTAAAATGTTCCGATCCTTGGCTTAGATCCTTAACCAAAGTCCGCAGCCCAGTACTACGTTGCCCGAGGCCTATAAGTAGGCCGCGTCGCCACAACACATGGGTTGGAAACTGCTGTACTAGTATGTAACTGTGACCTATACCTTTTTTATATTTTAGACAATTCATCATGAACTTATAATGTGTACTTAATAATTCGTTAGTTTTTAATTACTTTCAGAATACTCTCGAAGTCTTTGCCTGAGTACTTAATTGACAATAATGTAATAAAAAAGTCATTAACTCGTAACTAATAAATAAGATAAAATTATTGAAATCGTACTTTTAACTTTGTGACAATCCGGGTTCATAGAGTTTTATTTTTTACTTTTTCTTTGTATTGTTGTTTCTTTTTTTAATTATACAGTCCATGTAGTTTTAATAATCTAAGACCGTGGTACAGCAGTTGTAATACCTAACATATCTGATTAATAAATTATCAAACGAAACCCGTATACGACCTACGCGTAAATTCAATATTATGAATAGGGTTTATTTTTATTGAATAGTTTCAGTGAAAATCAATCAAATTCTGTTTATGGTAGATATCCACATATGTTATGCATAATACATTTGTTAACTTTCGAAACCAGTTGCTATAAAAATGAATTTAAAAAAATATCTCATAATCGCATTCGATCATCTACACAAAGCATGCTATAATTGTTATATTATCATTCTGCAGCTAGCGTATATAGATACAAGTATTTATGATATAATGGTTTTTATACCTAGGTACTTAGGATTGTTTTTTATGTATTTATGTAAATATATATTAAAAGTCGACACTCATCATTAATGGTTATTATAAGTTATCGCACCTATTTAGGTATATAGTATATTTATAATATAGCCTATTGCCTATATAGCCTATTACCTATATACATGCCTACAAAAAATTTAATCATTAACTTTAAGATTAATTTTATTGAATACTAGCTGATCCGACAGACGTTGTTCTGCTTTAATTATGAATATTGAATTCAAATTTGTATAATTAATAAAAAAAAAAAGTGTTTATTATTTTAATGCTTTATGATATACAACATTCTTAGTTTTTTTTCTTACGTGTATATAAATAGTTTTGTTGGTATTCCGACACGGGAACAGACGACATATGAAAAACATAGATTTTCAAGATTGATGCCACAAACACTTAGCGACTGCCTTTGTGATTTATTTATCGACATTTATTGCAAATGTTAGCCGCACTGGAAATTGCAACCGTTTAAAGTCGAATGGCATGTCGTTCGGAATCAAAGGAATCCGTGGAATCAAAACGTCTTCACCTTTGTACTTTCCTTTCAAAATGTAGCTGAGTTTTTCCAAAATTTTCTTTCGTAAAAACCATCTCCTAACAATTTCGAACAATTGAAAAAAAAATTTGAGCGAAATCTGTCCAGCCGTTCACACGTGATGGCGTGATCAAGGGAAATAAAGATTCATTTATATATATATATAGATTTCATTTTTTCTTTACTTACATTTTTATTATTTCTCTTTTAGTGTAAAATATTTGAACCATATGCAGCTTTTTTTTTGTAGAAAAAATGATGTGCTCCGGGGTTATATTATTATACATTTATATATATATATATTGTGTTATAGTTTAGTATGTAGGTATCTTTTCTTATAAAATCATAACAGAAACGAATAAAAATCAATCTAACAAATACTATACATAGTAGATACCTATATACTTGTACATAATATTATGTAAGTATGATCTTTCAGTTCAGTGAATAGACATCTATGGTAATTGTGTGTTGCACCTATTATCAACTTAATAACAAGAAAGGGTAGAATCGAACTTACCTGAATAGTATATAATAGTATGTATAGATTCTCGTATATATTGAAGGTATACGAGGTACGTACCTATATATATATATATATATATATTCTATTTTGTATACATGGTGAGCGCCGTGTGTAATTACGAGTAATTTTTTTCATCTCTATTATTGCTGCCGTAATATCATTTCACAAGGTTGCAGTATCACATATTTCTATATGTAGACAAACAGAAGCAATGACACAACACACACACACACATTTATAAATATATATAATACAGAGTCTGTCGGTGTGATTATTTAATAATGCCACCGGTCCGCGCAGACGAGTCAAAATAACAGGGCGAAATGATAATACACATCGCGTGTCAGCTCCTCAGATTTGATATGCATTACGATAGACATATTATATACGTGTAGGGGGTGTGAGAGTATAACAACAAAAATGTGTCATTATATCGACAGATCGGGGGCGACCAATTTGGTTGATTGAGAGTAACAAACACAGAATTACATACAGATATGTAGTATATATTATGACGTGCGACTACCACACGTTCGGCGGTGCGTGGGAACATTATATACATCGCGCGAGAAAATGTGTCATTCGATTATTTTATTGTATATAAATTTTATTAATAACCAATGGGGTATCATTGTCCATTGATACGGTTAAAAGTTCTTTTATTTATTGATTTGTGTTATATAGGTATTTCGTGGAAAATATAATATTTTAAGTATAAAATTATCATTTTTCTTTTACAGAATAACGCAACATAGGGAATAGAACAAAACTATTTGTATCGAAACACGATTATATGACCATTATACCTACACGTCTTCAATTAGTATACAAAACATAATATCGTGTTAAACTCTAATATAGGTATTTTATTATTCCGAGGACAGGTTCTCTTCCATTCTGTTCATTAAATTGCAAATTACCGGGCCGGCAACGAATAATCTAATTAACGTTTCTTAGAATCTATTATTTTATGTACCTACCATATTTTATATTCTTCGAAACTCTCATAAAACCTATAGACTACTACACTAAATATATTGTTTAAGCTTACATCATAATATTATTTAAACATTTATCCAATTCAAAAACCTGATTTATTTTAATAAATGTTTATTAATGTCCCGAGTATTCTATTCGCACATATAAACCACATTAGAAATTTATAAGTACAAATAAAACAAATAACCGATTAGGATCTCGACCTTATGAAGCAATAGAGATTACGGATTAGAAATCCGTGATGATACATCATCACGGATTTCGTTTTATTTTTCAGCGCTATTATTGTTATTATTTAGTGTTAGGTTAAACAAGTGTTTCCACGCAATGTGTAGTACCATAAACACTTTATTTCATTAAAATAATATATATATATATATAAACCTTAAGATATAACTTTTTTGAGAAGAAATAATTCAAAAATATACAATATACATATGTATTTTATTATTTTATTGCGAATGTTATAATATTCTTTTAGTCTACGACGTTGTTTTATTCGAATCTAAAATTACTTGATATTGATAGGAACGAAATGATTATCGAAAGTGTTCTGCAACTTTTAGTAACTAATATAATAATTTGCCACTAAGAAAATAGGTTTGGAACCGCTGGTTTAAACACTTAAGATAAATATTGTGATTCGTACGTATTACTACCAACTACCTATATTATATTGAATAAGTATTTGTAGTTTTTGTTACAACTATTACACACCTTCATCATACGACGTAGTTAATAAAATGATTTAAATATTATAGTATGTACTTATTCACAGATAGATAGACAGACAGATTTTATTACCAAAAAATGTTTGATACGACCACTAAATAAATAATAAAAAAAATGTAGGTTAGCTAACTTAATATTATAAGTATGGGTAGGTTTATTATAACTGGATTTATTTCATTTAGAATTTTACTATATTATAATGTATGTTTGTATAAAATTAATTTTATTTTTATTTTTGTAATAATATGATATAGTTAAGTATTGGGTAAGATAATGAAGTTACAATTATCTTACTATATTAAATTATAGTAGACGCATGTACGAGTAAATAGATCTTACGATTATGCTCTAATGTTCTGTTATAATTTATGAATTGTCCAATTTCTTGTATAAGGTATGTGCCATGCGTGATTATAATAATCTAAACTTTATTCAAAACAGATTATAATTCTTTGAACGATTATGAAAGTTAGGTACATATACATTCACTATTTGGTTTTTAATTAATTTCGGTACATTATTTTGTTCACTAGTTTAATTCAACCACTATTAAAAAAATAATCATTAATAGTAATTATAGATATAGGTAATATAATTAATACACTATTAGTACAGTAAACTTATTTTGAAATTTTTAGTAAAATATTAGTAATGACTAACATATAGAATATTATATAAACTGAATATACAGTATTTAATCAATGGATTCATTTGGATATTTATTTACATGTGATTTTTGTATAAAAAAACCAAGAAAATAGAAATATAACATAATACTTAAACTAAAAACTTGTTTTAAAATTTAAATTTTTGCCATAATTATATATTTCTGTTCTATTTCCCAACATTTATTTATATAATTATTTCTATCAATATTATATCAAAATATTGTAAATTAAAAATTCAACTTAATATTATGTAAAAGCCACACTCAACACATAACTAATCAATCAACCATCTCGCGTGGTTTTATAGACGGTAAAAAACCTATCTTGGATATATGTTGAAGTTTATCATTATCGAATTCAAGTTTTGTATACGTACAATTATATACAATATAAAAAATAGGTATAATAGTTAGACATATTTTTTCGACGTAAACGGTTTTTTAAATTAAAATAAGTTCTTAATAGTTTTTTAAAATCATTTATCGACATCAAACTTTCAAAAAAACGTATATTTTTAACTTATTTGAAAAAAATTAAACTATAAATAGCACCTATATCATAATATTATCATAATATATACCAATCAATAATAATGGTAATATGTCAATGCTTTGTTATAAAATATAATGGTAACGTTCTCTGTGTTATAGTGGAGTATCGTGTCTCCCATAAATTTCGTAATAAATAAAACGATGTAATTTTCGCTTGCATTTCTAACAGTAAGTAGGGAACAGTCGATCCGTGCTGCGCATGTATAAATAATATAAAATATTGCGTATATATCTATTTAACTAACGAGCTGTATTTTGTTTATTTAATTCAATACACGAAAAAAGAAAACCGACAACCATGTAAACATTTAAGAACGGGAATCAAAACAGATTCACTACAATTAATAATATTCTCATACGGACGAGCTTCGTAGTCATCATAAATAATATTATATTGCATATTTCTATTTTCCTGGTCGAGTGGTTTCGCCTGTGCGTCTGATGCGAATAGGTTATATCATAGCCTGTTGCAGCAATAATCGAACCGTTATGAACAATAAAATAGTACCATAGATCCGCGTAAAATTACATTCTATTAAACGGCCAGTGCACGTATGTATATATAATATAAGGTGTAGGCATAATGTATATTAAAGTATAATCGTACTGGTGGGTACGCGCGCGACTAGATGTCATGTATATTATTATATATTTTGTATACCTACCTATATGAAATAAACCTTATACCTAGGTACAAGATAGGTACCTACTATATAGTATATACACGTCCCTGACAAACGATTTATATAATTTCTCTTTTACTTTTGTTCCTCGTTTGTAACTCGCAGACATGCTGCAGCTGTATATATATATATATATATATATATAGGTATATGTTATTATTAAACATAGGTACGTCGTGGTGTACACTGATAGAGTGGCTCGTCGCAACACTGTGTTATTATTATATAGTATTGTTTATTATATATTATATTGTTATTACGTTTTCGGGCAAAACAATCATTAAAAAGTCATAAGCATCGTTATAATATATACCCACCACCATACGACTCATATTCATGATATACGACTCTTGTACATTATAATATTATTATACATTTAGTGTGTGTGTGTGTGCGAGTGCGCGCGCACGCTCGCGTTTACGGTTCGATGCGAAACACCTGTAGTACGATGAGGACCAGAATTGAGTAGGCATAGGTGTATACATAAAATTATAATAGGTGTATGGGACGGATGGGGCGATTTATAAAGAGGTCTTCGTCGTCGCCGCCGCCGCCGCCGAGTTAAATGATTATAAGAATTATTATTAGAGATGGTCCGACACCGATAACGGCAGTATATACACGCCGCCGTGAGTGCCTACGCTCGCGCGATTATAGGGCTCGGACGGGCGCGCGGTCTCGATCGGCTTGCGATATGCGCGTGTGTGCACTCCTCTCCTGCAGTATATATATATTATATGCGCGTATTATAGATCCTCGTCCGCCTCCCCCACGACCGCTGGACCGTACACGTGGAGGGCGTGCCCGACACAACGATATACGCGCACGTACTTACCCGTATTTACCGTATATATATATATATATATATATATATATAGGTGTACCTGTACCTAGGCGCTAGGGTGCTAATTATTAGTATTGTTACGAGACATATAATACAATATATTATAGGTATACGCTCCTTGTGTGTGTGTGTGTTTTTTTTTTTTTGTTTCGTCGTCCTGCTTTTTCCACAGATTTCAGGTCTGCAGTTCCGGGCGTACCGTGAGAGCTGACGCGCTATACACGGCGAACAGAGTAGACCGGGTCAATCCTAGAGAGACTTTAACGTAACGCGTATAATATTTTAATATGAGCGAAAGAATTGGTATTCGGAGGAGAAAAATTCGCGTTTAGGTTTTGCGTGGACGAGAATGAACTGCCGGATCGCAATTTGTTTTTTTATAATATCTTATAATATATAGTACTATATTAGTATGTAAGTAGGTACGTATATTTTGTATATTTTACATTTGCAGTCATTTTATTACGTCACGGATGAATTTAAAAAAAATTAAGTCCAATAGCACAATCTTTTGATTTTACCAGCCGCGGTTTTCCCATACAGTATTCAAAAAAGCTATTTTTCGTATAACATTTTATATGCCGAAAAAAAAATCACAATAAAATTAAGCTTTTTGTGCTAAAACATGGTAAAACCACCAGCTCAACAAATGTTGAAACGATTTGGGTTTTATCGGGTTTTATTGAGAACAAATCTAGTTAAACTCGAGTTTTGGCTTGTGCCAAACTCCGTAGCTATACATATATTGTTTCCATCAATACATTTTTTTTTCAATCATAATTTTCTGCAGAATTATTATAATGATTTTTATATTATAAAATTATTTAAAAATCTAAAATAGCCAATTTATGAAACTATTTTAAAAGTGGAATTACGCTAATTTAAGTCAAGTTTATTCAAACGAAGAGGACTGCATATAAGTTCGGTGATAAATCATCTAAACCTACATTATACAATATAATACAGAGGCGTGAGTATCGCGAGTTGTCTTTCACTGCGATTTATAACTGTACGAGTTGAGATGATACGTTTGCTGAACCGTTATAAACTTGAAACCTATTCTAATATTATACTAGCAGGTATACTGGGTTACTGGTACCTATATCATAATATATAGGTACCAAGCCGTAAAACCAACGCCGTCTACGACGAATCCGACAACTTTATATATATGGTAGGTACTTGTATTTGTAGACGTCGGAAACGCGTGCGCACGTTATGATATAATGTATATAATTTCCGTTTTATTGCCGACTGGTGAAAAAAATATATATACATGTACACATAAGAACGGGCGTAGTTTCAATCTTTTTGGAACTTTGAAAAAAAAATAATGATATCGTTTCGGTGCCGCCGCACACGATACACAAGTGCATTGAATACTATTTTAACACTCGACGTGTATTATACTTAGTGAACTATCTACGGACAGGAAGAGTAGGAAAAAAATTACAATATTACGTTTGATTGTTTCGAACGATTCTCTTCGAGAACAAACGCTAAACACTAATATCATCGGTTTACCCGCGCTGCATTAATTTCGAACATGGGCGCTTTATTAAAACTGTAATAGTAATAATAATATTATACCTACCTGTTTGATTTTTTTTCTTCGTTTGGAATGCAGACGGTCCGCCGAAAATGTCCGTATTATACCTGCAGTAGTACAGCGTACAGACGGCTGGACGGTAAAGTAAAAATAATAACTGTTGTATTGGGAGAAAAAAATGATTATTATTATTATTATTATTATTATTATTCCGATCGCCGCGACCGAGGCTACCGGAGAACTGAATTCCAGAAATGCTCGAGTGTATGTGTTTGTGTGTAACAAGCAATTATAAATATTTCTCGTTTTGCCGCGTCCCGTGTATATATAATACATTATAATAGGTACATGTCTTGTCCACCACTCGTATATATGGCCGATTTATTATTACAGGCATACGTATTGTATGCATATTATAATATACCTATCATATGTGTATATATACGGTTCTGCCTCCGACATCATGCGCGCGCGTAATTCGGTGCCAAGCGCACGTATGCTTGTTAATTACAAAAAAAAAAAAAGGCGGAGAAGGAAGAAAAGAATAAAAACACTTTATATATAAAGGTAATAAACGAATCGACAGAAATCGTATTTTAAATTATAAATTACCAATATTAGATGTACCACGTACAATACTAGATGAATACGCGTGCCAGCACATTTTTCGCGATATAGAAATATAGATATTATTATTATGTAGTAGAATATAGAAAACAATTTCACACACGAAATAAAACGTGCACAAAAACGGAATGCAGTAAGAATGTAACAAAATAAGTTTATTTTAGTCAAATATTAAAGCATTTAAATCGAATTAACAAAATTAACATAACATCGCGATCGCATTATTATTCATTAGGTATACTCGTTAATAGTGATTATTAAATAGGCAATAAAGAATGTTTTTAAATTATCGTAGGCATTTTAGTTACACTAAAACCGAGCACCTATATATACTACCACGTCATATTTTATATTTATTATTTTTTAACAGATAATATGACACGCATAATATCAGATTGTAATTTGTTTATTATAGTTTAGTTTTGTTTTATTGATACGATCTCATGCGCTGATCTAATGATATGTAAAAGTATAACGTATAAAATGAAACAAGATGTGCAAAATACAATAGTATAATAATATATTATATAAATATATAATATACGATATACATGCAACGTGTACATATTATCTATGCCAACTTAATTATTATGTGTTAACAATTTAGCGATTTTCGGGTGAAATGTTTAAAAAAAAAAGCTTTATTACATAATAATTATACCGTATATTCTCGTATATAGGTACCATATTATAATAATTATTATATTATGTCCTTCATAATCTGTGGTCTCTGCCATCTCTATCTCATGCCCCTCATAACTGTAATAATGATAAAAGGTATAATTGTTACAATACGCTCAACCACCCCAATTATAATAATAATTAATTAACCTCTACATAATATACTAATATATATATTATATACATGACGACGATACTTGTACCTACATAGCTAAATAGCATATTATAGGTATAATTATCCGTAGAGGGTTTTAACGCACACACACACCCAATGTGTATCGCGAGATTAACCATGCTTTGGTGTATAATGTTATATACTATATATATTATAATATCACAATTCACAATAATAATAATTACCGCTTCGTGAAAACTATCGTAATTTCGAGATTCGAGTAAAATTCGTATATTATATTCATAAATTATTATTACGTTTTTCGTACCCAAATTATGTACCGCAGCTCGGGCAGCTACGTTCATGTATGAAGTAGTATATACCTATAGGTACACGTTGGTGTATAATATAAAAATATGTTTTTCCTACTCGCTAATTATTATTATCGCCGCGTTAAATACCGTCGCTGGCCGCATACTATACGACGAAGCTATATTATATTATAATATGTATCATAATAATATCGTGTACTTACATCACGGTCGTTGTTGCGCGGTCGTTATACTTATGTATAATATATACCCACAACGTATGTATATAATATATTGTGTACTATATAGCCACAGCGTATCCTATATATATATATATATATATATATAGGACGGCCCGTAATTACGGGGTTTTCGACTTAACGACATGCGCTCGTGTATATACTACATTATATATATAGTGGCATGGACGTGGCTAAATGTTAATTTAATTTTTTACGTTTTCCTCGCAGGTAACTTGTGACCAAAAGTCGAACACGAAACAGCGCCACCACCACCAGCCCCCGCTGCACCTGTTGCCGTGCGGTCGACGAGATTGACATGACTTTCAGATGCGTGCCGGCTTTTCAGCCGCTGTCGTCGGGCGCCGATTGCGCCGCTCCGTGGGTGAGTATTTTTATGGCTAAAAATATTATAACGTTACATTGAATGTGCACGACGTTAATAAAATATATTACGAGTTGGTCGTTTCGTACATTAATAGTAAGAATTATCATGAATTGTCATAAACCGCGATAATGCGATTGATTTTTCGTAACGGCATTCGCATCATATAATAATATATTATAGTAGATGATCTACCTTTTATAGTTTTTAATTAAAATTAGTGATTTCTCAAATTTTATAAATATTTTGTTACGATTACTTACACATTTCTATTTTAGTAGTGATAGGAGCCGACAAAATGCATTTTTTCTCTTATTATCATTACTCATTAGTCATTACAGTTATAATAAATTATAATTATTTCATATTATACAGCAGGTACATACGAAATGTATACACAGAATTTCAATGAAATAGAAGTTTAATATATTATTATATAATTAGGTACACTGGTCAATTCATATTTTTAATGAATTTATATTTGACAGTTTAATTTGTATATTTTTGTTATAATTTTCATAAGCTTTAATTACTTATAAAAAATAAATTTCGAAACAAATAATCAATTGTATCTATTGAAATTGTGTGGTAGATCACTATCCCATAGGCCATAGTAGATCACTTGCTACACGAACGTCGTATAGTGTTTCCTTGCCTCACCTACATTATACGATAAAACTATACAAGTTGTTTTTCATCAAAATCAAGCCCGCCGTTAATCGTTACAGAACGTTTTCTTGTTAAGCGTTATTATTACTGGAGTCTGGAGTATAGTTTTGTCTGGCGTTTGCCGTTGTTTGCCGATGTTAATAGGAAAACGGCTCGGGACTAAGATTTACTTGCAGCGCGAAAACACATTAAAAATTTCAAGCGTATAATATATATATGATGAGTCGATAAAAATGTTGCCAAAAGTAAATCCGACCGTCGTCGCGGTCGTCGCCTCCGCCCCGATGACGGCGGTGGCGGCGGCGGCAGCGGCATGGATACGAAAATAATAAAAACCATATAGGTATAATAATAATATAATATATTATGCCCTAGTAAGGTACCGTGTATATTTTTGTGCGTGATGTGGTGCGCGTTTGCCATTTACGTCGAGGCGGCCGATATAGACCCCCATGATTATAAATCTAACCGAATATACGATATGATATTTCTTTTCATTTTTCGTTATTATACGTATATTATTATACAACATTATATATATATATATTCTACACTCGCGGACTCGCCTCTCTTTTTTTTTTTTTATATATTATGTTGTGATGTGTATTGCGGCCGGGACGCGTCATATGTAAGTATTATATTTTTTGCGTATTTATCACTCGTATAAATCTCTATGTGGGTTACACGTATATACGGTTGTTGCAGCGTCGTGTGTGCAGCGTGTCGAACCCAAGGTCCCGCGTTAACCCACAATTATAACCCGTATAATGTAGGTACACCCAAGTGTATATTATTATTATTATTATATACAGCTGTAAAGCAGCATCGAATAGTGGTGCCCTGGTGTTCGCGCGTGACGTTTACGTACATATAGGTAAATATTAAAAATAAGTACGCCCGTGTTCATAATACGCGAGCATGATATACACAGACATATTATAATACCGTGTATAATCTCGTCTGGTCCGAAAAGTCGCAAAACTCATCGTTTTTATGGTGTACAGAAACGTCGCGACCGCGTGTGGTTAAACCGCCGCCGAAACGAATTCGACTCCAACGGCAGCACCAACGTTTATACGCCTACTCGGATTCGAGTGTTACCAAAACTTCCGTGATACGATATGTTTTCGAAAAATCCATCGCCTTTTATTCGTCATCATAGTTTTTTCTAGACCACGGGCGAACAAACATTTAGAACTTCGTTGCATTAAAACGAATTTAAAATCCGTCAAATTTTATATTACGCCGTTTTTTTTTTTTTTTTTAGCACATGTGCCACACACACACAGCATATTAATATTATTATTTTTTATTCGATATATTATATTATGTTTATTGTTTAGGTATGTATCATTTGCCGATATCAATATAACGACACTTTACACACTTAGTGTCGATGTCGGGAAACTATTTTTTCGATTAAAAGTGATCGAGCAAAAGGAATTTTAAAAAATAATTTAAGATAGCTGTTAAGTGTTTATAGTGTTCAATTAATATGGGCACCTGTTTAGGCATCTAATCAAGGGAAATTTAAATTTCAAAAATGATGTAAAAAAAAGTATGACCTCAAAAACACCAAAATGTTATTGATTGTGTTGGAAAAACAGGAGACGAATTTCAATAACAAATCTGTAAAATAAAAAATGACCGTCCGAGAAATCAATACAAATCCTTGCAAACCGAAAACGACGCCACTATCGTAATATAATTTCACAGAGTATATTTTTCAACAAATTGACAAAACAATAAATGTTTAATAACGTTTTAATTTATACTACACCAGTATATTAGCTATACTACCTGCACACGATAATAATACAATTATTTTGTAAACGCTCTTATAATCCATATCTAAAACTATAGGTAAAATATTTTTCAAATGAAAACCAATTTGTAAAACCTTTACCGCGGTTTATAATATATACCGCGGTAACATCTGTATAATGTTGGTCGCCGGCCGGTAAAGTACATTTGCACATAAACGGTACCTATAATATACCGTGGTAACATTTGTGCCACTCCACGCATTTATACGATTGCGGTGACAACGAGTAAAAAACATTTTCAACGGCGTGTTAAACGTTTGATTCGTAAAACTTCCCTCCGGTTTTATTTGTTTGCCGAATGCCTTGAACTCTAAAGGCTACAGCGATGTGGTTTTGCGGGCTTAGGCGTCGGTTGACGTCTAAAATGCCTGCGTGATGGCAGGTCAACTCAATTTTTTTGATACTTTCGTCGTACAAACTGGCGGCGTCGTGGTGGTGATGTAAAAATAAAGTTTAATATACCTACTCACTTTTTATGTCACGGCGGTGCCTAATCAGTTTCCTAACGATGCAGTTCTAGTTGTCCGCAATTCAATTCTATGCGAATACAGTAGAAAAATATTTTATTTTATCTCGTTATAGTTGAATGTTGTAATGGTTAAGTGCTTGACTGTGAAAACATTTTTCTTAAGCGTAAAAAAAAAAAAAGTGTTATTTTATACTCGTTGTTATTATATTCGTTGTCTTTGTGCGCGGAGTTGTGGCGCACTCTATTAACAACATCATTCACTATTGTTTAGTGCAGCTGTCAAGCGGACATTTCATCGTGTATATTGTTATGGCAGGATGCCCGACAGATAGCGCTTTATGCCTATTTTTTATTTTTTTTTGAATTTAGATTTAATACGGCCATACGAGTGGGTGGGTACGAAAATAGATAATTATAATAAATTCGTCAGCCTAATTCGCAATAATCGAATATTTATTTTTCAGAATATTATATAAGGTATATTTCATTAATATTTTTGTAAACAATAATTGTTAATATTTAAAAAATACCCAAATGCCTAATAATAGTGAAAACAAATAACAACTATCGTCATTTAATTATTAGTTTATCATAATTTACTTTTTTTTTTTTATTGAAAAGAATATTTACAATCTATCCATAACAATTAGCATAAAAATTAAGTTTGACGATAATAAAATAAAATAATAAACAAATGACAAATGAAAGACGTGAGAGAGGAGGCAACCCATTAGTAGCACGTCTGATATATTGTGTTTTAAGTATTTTTTGGAAGGGAGGAGCACTAATACTATGTTATTATAAAAGTGTCTCTTGTCCAGTTTCTTTTTAGCCTTCTAATAGGGTTTCCTGAAATGGTTTAAAAGGATATTTGGGAATCATAATTCACTAACGGAGTTTCACAATTTCCCTATTTCATCAATTTTTTTTTTTTTTTTTTTTAATGTGGTATCGCCTCATGGGGATCAAATGGTTGGAATTTGAGCTTATTTCGTCAAATTTAACAACTCGTGTAGGCATATGGATAATAAATCTCCAATCGAAGTGTTGATAAATGATACTTAATATTAAACGACGAGTCATAACTCTTATTTTTTCTTAAAACTAAACTGCAAAAATCTCAACATCGAGTGTTTGGAGATACGAACTTACGATAACCGCGAATTAGGCCAATTTTTTTTTTAAGCAAGTTTTGATTTTTTATTGTCTGCAAAAATTGTTTTTTTGGTTTATCAATTTTGTTTTTTGTCAAGTTTAAACTATTTTTAATTGTAATATTTTTTACGATTAAATAAAAACTATAATTTAATAACAAGTTATAACCGAAGAAAGTTACTGATGTTTATCCATTCAGTAGGTTTTCTATAAAAACTTAACTTATCTATCCTTTAAAAATATTTGTTTTAGCCTTAAAGTTTTAGCATTTTAAGGCTTGTAAACCGCCCAATCCGTTATATAATACACTAATTGTATATTTACCTACATTATTTGATTTAAATTAATATTTTATCGTAGGTAGGTAGATACAAATTAAATAAAATTTTAGTTTAATAATTTTTATTATCAATACTTTCATATTAGTATATTGCTCTTACCTGTTACCCCGTGCTTATAGGTGGGATAATTCTAGAACTCATCTTTACTTTCTAGTTTCTACTGTCTATAGTTGTAATATTTATTAGTTCCTATGTATTTGATATATCAATTTTAATAAAGGTTTTCTGAGAAGTATGCATGTATTTATTAAATGCCATTTTGCCGTCTCACTGCATAAATGATAATCACGTAATTTATTAATTTTAAATAAGAAAAGTATTACTAACTATACCAGAGAGCGTGCTTTAAACTTTTCTAGTTTTCTATGAATTCGTAATAAACATAATAATAACTTCTAAGTAAAGATAAAAGTTAACTCTAAATATTTAAGTGTTTTTCTTTATAAAACTTTTTAATTTTATCTGTTTACAAGCAGAACAATAATGCAGGCGTATCACATAAGAATTGCATAGGTATATTATGTTATTAATCAATTGCATTAACCATTTACGGAATTACAAATTTAATATCTATAGTTAGCAATGTATTTTTAATATACCTAGCCTGTTATCGAATATTTCTCAATAATGTAATAATGTTATAAATAATTATATTAGTGTATCATATATATGTTGATCATAATCGTCAACAGAATTTCATCGCTTCACGTTTTTAGGTATACTTGTACCTAATATAACAAACGTATAATATCGAGGCGCGATAGTAATATGTTACTTTCTCGAAAATACGATTAAAAATAGGCTAAATTGCTTGTATATTTTTAAAATAAAAATCATAGAAAAACGACTGGGGTAGAATAAGACCCAGTAAAATCCAATTCCACTCGCACATCATATTTTTACAGCACAAATTGAATTCTGAACCGGCTGCGCGCTGTAGGTATGTACCTAAAATACACCTTCAATTATTGTTATACGATAGTATTTATTATTATAATATAAAGTGTACACTATGCGTTCATACCGCGCATAAGATTTGCGGCTCTCAATGCAGACTAAACGATATTACACAATTTATCGTATCTAACACCCGCACGCACATAAAACGTACGGTTTCCAGCGTCCAATTTACACTGTCTATCGGTTTTCCGTCCGCGAACTTATTCCTGTTGCTTTACACGCGTCTGGAATTATGCGTATTGTAATAATTATGATATGCCTCATAACATAGATGCTGAAAAGTATAAATTTAAAAAAAAAACATTTTCACGCGGAGAACAAATAACGCGTTCGGGGGGGGGGGGGGGGGGGGGGGGGGGGGACTGGGAGTCCTACATTTTTATATTGTAAAACGTAGGTACATAATATATAATATATTGGTTGATTATGATTTATGGGCATTGGTAGACCTTCAGCTGTTACAATATGCACATACATCAATGATGAAATTGACGTTCAGTCGAAATGGAACGAGTGTAGTAAAACTGCTCGTATACGAGCATTATCTGCTCGACGTGTATACGATGCGGCGTAATATGAAGAATGCAAAATAAAACGGCGTTTTATCGATCGCCATCAATATTATAATGTATAATGTATAGTCGATCAAGTGAGCGGGTATATAATAATATATTGTGCTGCTACCGTCGTCGCCGACACGCGCATTTATATACCTATATAATACTTATATGAAAATAGTGGGTATGGTAAATAATCGCCAATCGGATTTTCTATGGGAACCGCTGCGCCGCGGCGGAAGGTTTGGCGCGCACAACTTTCTACTCTAAATATTTGCATGCGTAAAATAAATATAAATTATAATAATACATAACCGTGTGTGCTGCAGGTATATAAAATAACTCGAACGTTTTTTCGCGCGACAAACCGAAACAAAACTTTGACGTAATCGTTACGTTTTTTCGCGTCAACCGTTATTTCGAAAACTGCTATTATCAAATACGATTTTATGTGTCATGCGTTATTCGCTCGTATAATATTGTCTCGCTCGCAGTGTTTCAACCGTAATAAATCAGTCATTATTGTCGTATCTCATTAATTCGTGGTCTCTGAAACCTACCGTAATAATATTATGATAAATTAAATCGGCCCAAATGAAAATGTTTTATGCATTTTCGGATAAACACGAGTGGCGGGTATTGAGGCGCTATTTCTCTGGTATACGATTATACACGTCGCTTTTCGCGGTTTTGGTTAACCCCGGGGTTCGGTACAGGTATATACATGTTATGTTCGATATTGCGGCCATGGATGCGTGCATAATATTAATAGGTACGTGTGGTAAGCGCTATGACCACACGTCGATCGAGTTTAAATGAAATACGCGAACGCGACAGAGCAGTGGTTGGCACATTAAAGGCTTGATGATAAATAACTTCATAAATTACTTCGGGTTATGTTTGGATTTGGTTGTCTTGACTTTGTATTCACCAGTACAATACCTTTCCAAAAATATCGAGTATTCTCCGACAAACGAATCGCCCTGTATGATATAGTCGCCACTTGTTTCCGACACTTATCGTGCCGTTTAGTGCGAGTGTACGACGGCGTATAACAAAATCTATTAAATCGTTATTGTTGTCTCGAGTGAACCCGTTGTAGCGCCGGTCAGGTAACGTAAACCTCCGATGCGTTTGCCGCGAGCGGGAGGACAGTTTCCGCAAGGGGGAATAGTTTGAAATGTTTATGTGCTGCAATCAATGTTCGAGTTATAACTTATAATATATAGGTAATACGTGTATATATAAAGGTAGGCACTTTGAGTGACGATATGTTTGAGTATATATATGTTACAAGTTTATGATGAGGGTACGCGTGTTATAGATTATTATTATCATACACAATATACCTATAGGTGGCGATACGGTGAGTCGTTGTAAATGCCATTATATATATATATACGATATTATTATAATATAATATGGTTGGTGCGCTCGCGGATTATGCGCGAAACGCTATAAAACGACATAAAAATGTATATATATATATATATATATATATATGTGTTTATAGTAGAAAAAAAATTCTCGCGGCGCCATAATTTATACGCCGGCGCAATAAAAAAAAAATTCCGTCGGCAGTTATCGCGGGTAAGACTGCAGTGCACTTGGATCGTATACCTGCAACATAATACGTGATATATATATATATTGTAGTAGGTATACAGAGTGTCTCACCGCGTTCGTCTTGGTGTACACATCCGCCTCCAACCCAGACTTTTCGAACGTACCAAACTTCATTTGAATTACCTGCAGCATAACGGACAATGGAAATTATGGCGGATTTGGCTTTTAAAATATTTACTCAAATCATGAACACCGTAAATTTGATACCTGTATACCAATATATCAGATTTATCCGCTGTACAGATATTTTCGGACATAATGACGCGATAGCTGTACCAACGGGATATCATTAGACTATAGTAATCGATTTTCCAAATGGTATTTCAAAAACGTAAATGACAGGGAAAAAGTTATCGACTGGTCGGCGAGACACCCTGTATACGGCGTGCTGTCTTGCAACTGCTCCGCTCTGACCCGGCGTCACGCCAATGCGCGTATGTATATTATTTATAAGCGTTTTGCTCGCGCAGCAGACCAGGCTACGGCGTTTTTAACACGCGGCTACTGTGTATTATTTACGTTATTCATGCCGGCATACGATAATAATAATAATAATAATACACATATGCGCGTGATATAGGTGTTTAATTATTAGATTATGTACCTATATAATATTATATACTGCATTAATGCTTCCAGTGCCCGGTTGAATATAGCTCGCGACGAAAGTCGATAAATTAAAAAAAAAAAATCTGGATTTATTCGTTAAATCATTATTATAATACCCGAGACATAAAAGGAAAAAAATTGCGAAACATTTATTATAATATGAAACATAAACTCCGACTACATTATATATGCGTACGCATTCATCTAATTGAGCACACCGATATCCGTAAGTCAAATCTTTGTGTGATAACGGTTTTGACGGCATCTTTCCGGGCGAACGAAGGATTTTTCTAAAGTTCTAAACCCGCGGGCTGCTTTACCGTACTTCGGCGACTACGGTACAAGCTACAGCCCTGGCCGCGGTCGCCATTATGTCGATCATCTCGGGTAACGAGTAACCACAACATTTTCGTCACGGTTCGGTCATTTTTTCACGTCCGTCGTGTCCTCTGATTCGAGATTGATCTGGGTGCGTATAGTATAGTAAAGGTGTGCTCTACATGTGATACGATATAATTATCTTGTATGCTTTATATTTGCGAGCCTATCATCGTTTTCGATCGAACGAATCGCATCGCTGGTTAACTAAATACTTACACGTCGAGGGCGATGCGTCAAGGTAAGATGCACATCACTACATCAGTCATCAATATAATATACAATTATTATTCTACTGCAGACGAGCATATAGACTTAAATTTTATATACACGACCAATCCGCAGAAGTTCTTTAAAATGCATTTTATTTACATAGCATGTAAATACATGTTTGTATACAAATATAATTATGTAAACCTTAGGAAAACCTTGGGAAATAGTCGCGTTATGCGCCGTATGATGATTTTTGATATAACATAATAATATTATAATATTTTGTGATGAATTACAGATTATAGTTATGATTATGGTCGTTTCTCTTATTATAATTAAGTATAATTATGTGTTATATATGTAGCATATATAGATTTAAAAAATGTAAATGTTAATCTTATTAAAATAATTAGGTGCTTAATGCGCGCCAAATGACATTTTTTTTAACGCGTATATAGTGATGTTATTTGGTAGTCGACAACGGTATATTTAATTGTGTACAAATCCTGGTAAATTTAAAGCATAGCTTGAAAATCACTTGACGCCAACATTCCGTCTTAAAAAGAAAGCACAGTATTTTTGTAACACCTACCTATATAAATTGTATTAAAATTTAAAATACAACAGCCCTTATGATTGACAAATACTATATTTGTTAATTACGCACATATATTTTATTTAATAAGAATTAGGCTTTAAACATGGAGGTTATTATTTAGCCTGTATATTTTATTTTATGTACACATAAATACTAGTATTCAATTAATATAATTTAAATATAAAAAATGTAATATATTTATTGTGATCCCTGTAGTTACAGTCGGCGGATGGTTATTGACGGTTATATTAATCTTCACATTGGACTTAAAATCATTCATTAAATTCAATACAGTAGTCTCGCTAATCCGGACTAGATGGGGCCGGACTTTATCCGAATTAAACGGAATAACGTTTTTTTTTAACTTGCATACATACTAATAAATATTTTTCAAAAAACACCTTATGTATTTATACAAATTCAAAATTTATTGATTTACAATTTTACATTGCCCATTATTATTGTTAATATTGTGATATATGTATTACATATGTACATATATCAATACACATTTATAGAAAATTAAAGAAAATAACGATAATATCTTAATTATTCTCGAATATATACATTATACATGATTACTAAAGTACGAAATATAAATTTCCGGATTAGCGAGACTTTACTATATTACAATGTATATTTACAATTTGTTATATAAAATCAAAATACTAAGACAACAATATAATATGATAATATATTCAGTAATTCAAAGTGCCTAGGATTTATTAACTTAGATCATTACTCATTTTTACCTAAGACATTTTATTTCCAGGAACATATTTAGCTAAACCATAGTTATCATAATGTCACTACATAATATAAAATATATGCGTATATACGTATACAGACAGTTAGTGTTTGACTCCTGATCAAATAACACACATATCAATGACATATTAAATACATTTATCACTTCGACTTGCCTCAACTAAAAGTTAAAGTTAGTCAATTCATCGTCAGGACACAATTCTACTCCGAATCTATAAAACTATCCGCACTACTTCATGAAATTTGCTATTTCAATAATGGCGAAAAAATATATACATTCATCAAAGAAAAAGGAACAGATAGTCACAGGCCGCAGCTGTAATATAATAGAAATACACCGATCGCAAGTTTAAACTCATTCCCCATTTATACAGCAGAATCTGTGACGATATTAAAAGTTATATATTTAATTCAGGAATTCCGTCTTCTAAATACAACCATACTCACACTTCTTAGACCTTTTCAGTGCTACAAATCACATCACGAACATACATATTTCTTGAGGTACTAATATGCAGATATACTGAAAGCACAAAGAAATTAAGCCACCTTTAACTTATTTTTTATTAGCTTGACATTTTTATTGATTTAACTTATTTGCCTCTACGTTATCTTAAAACTATCACGATACTTCTTATTTTCTTAATATACATAAAATCGTGGATTGTGCTCTTTTCAATTTATATTGATCATTAAGTCAAACTATTTGGCTATATATATTGGTATTGGTATATTATACATTTTTCTCTCATCATTCTCCACTCATTGCACGGTTGCAGTATATTAGGTACCAACTAGTTATACCTATTTAGAACTTAGTATTTACTACTACCAACTACCTAAAACATTTAAACAGTTTAATACTGCCTTATAATATGTTACATTCATTGTATAGCTCAACTAAGCACCGAGTCTCATCGATCGGTAAACCTCTGGTTTTATAATCTATTTATTTTCACAGAACTTGTAACGTTAATGATTATAAGAGCGAATTCAACGATATGGTTGCATACAGTTGTAGATAATAATAATAATATTTAATTTTTCACTATAATTACCAAATTGTTTTTTTATATATCGTGTACTTACAAGTTACAATGGAATAACATTTGTATTTAAGAAACTCGTATAAAAACGTTAACGATCATTTTCAACTGTTTTGACGACGGTCAAAATGCGTGTGCGGTAAATAAATTGTTATTTGATTACCTACCCATTGCCACGAGTAGCTCGTTGTATTCATGTTGGTAATCATAATATTATTCTCGTGGACCACCACAATACCCATACTAAGGTGATATCAAAATGTGCTCAATCGGCAATTGAGTTATACCTATAATGCGATAGTGTATATATTATTATAATAATAATTATTATTGTACGTTTAACCGTGTATATGTGTAATACCGTAATATTTATAAACGCTTTCTCTACAGCCTTATTATTTTAAAATTTACATAAATTGTACAAATATATTATGCATATTATGTACGCAACGATCATACAATTCAAATCCACCTACCCACGACTTGAAAATATAGATAAATAACCAGCATTGTGTGACGGTTAAGACTGTTTTATCGTTTCAAAATTAAACTTACATTTATCGTGTCGATTGTCATTATTATTATTTTCTATACTCATTGCGTGTATTGGGTTAGATGATACAATAATAATGCTATTATAACACTGTTACACGCGGTATTCACCGTCCGTCGGACGGAATATAGTAATTATTAATGTTTGTGTTTAATTTGGCCTGGGTTAACGGTGCACCATCGTATGTAATAGTGACGAGACGTGCGAGTGGGGTTATGAGAAATGGGTGCACGCCAAAACCGTGCGTGGGCAGCGGTGGCTGTAGATATACATGATTTGTTACAATCGTAGGTATATAAAAATAATAGCATGTATAATATACGAACATTCCGTCAAAATAATCATTATAATACACTACACGTCTACACGTATATATAATGTGATCGACTATGTATAACGGTTGAAAATAATTGCTTACTGATATATATTGATTACTGGCAATGAGAATTGTGTTAGCGAAACTGTAGTGAACTTAATGAATTTCCACGTGTTTTTGGTTTCTTTGTACAAAAGGATTACCAAGTCCGGTCAAAATGTGTTTTATATTATCGCTACTTGTCGTGTGTTTACAAAAATGAGTTATTCGTCAAGTTTTTGCAGATTTTGGGACTTATAGCATATGACTGCGAGTTTCCTTAATCAAACACATTTCTCTTAATTTATAATAACTTATACTCTTGTTTTGGATTAGCGATCCACCAGTAAGTTTTCTTTTAACTGTGATTATTGAAGATAGGTAGTACACGTAATTATAATAACTCATAGGCATGAATTATGTATGTTTTTATGGTAAACACTAAAACGTTTGTCATCGTTTTTCGACTTGCATCATGCGGTTGTCAGTCATAAATATGATTTTTTTTTTTTTTACAAAGTGTCTGTTGAAAACAGAACTTGATAGTGGCTATACAATTTTCATCCGTATATAGACTACACGAATGATTTTGTACGCACCTTATTATGGTTTTCAATCGAAGGTATATTTGAATGCGTGCTGGAGCGCCAGCGCCAACGGATTGTTATATTATGTTCGACCATAAGACATGTTGCCCGCAATACAACAACGCGTATGCTTGCGTACTGTCACGAGGTTCGCGAAAACATCAACAGAATCGCATTTGTTGTCGACCGAATAATATACACGTAGCGGCGCTACTACAAACGGCGCGAAAAGATCAAAAGATCGCAAGCCGTCATATCGACGTTACGAGTTCTATACACGTCCACACGAGTATTATTGCGAAATCCGATGAGGACAAATCGCCGATCTTTTGTATCGAATCGATAAAAGACTCGTATTGTTATTATTATATTATAAATGGGACGAGGAAAATATACGTCGCGCGACCGGCGGCGGTGGCGGCGGCGGCGGCGGCGGCGGCGGCGGCGGCGTCGATGGCGGCCTAGTTTCGGGCTTTCCGTGAGGGGTCATAACATGTACGTACAATATTTATACGCGTGTATAATAACCGTCTCCACGAGTTCGTTTTGACGACCACTGAACGGCGGCGAACAGGTGAGCGCGCGCGCGCACGCACACACACACGCGCACACAATATAACACTCATATTGTGTGTTCTCATCTCTCCCTCGCTCTCTCTCTCTCTCTCTCTCTCTCTCTCTCTCTCTCTTTCAATCGCTCCGTATCTCTCTCGGGCCTCGCCGCATCGTATGCACTGTGTGACCACCTCTAACGCACTCGATAATGGTCTCGTACGCGCCGTGTATGCGCGCGCCCGTGTGGTTCCGGCGCCCGGGGTGGAGGAAGAGAACGTACTTGTGTGTGAATGTGTGTGAATATATGTTCGTGCGCGCGTGTGTGTGTGTGTGCGCGCGCGCGCGCGCGCTCAAACGTCGCCTACGACACGATATGTACCTACTACGAAAACCTGTTGGATGCTGTTTGACCTGGACCCGAACAAACATCGATTGTAGCGTGGCCGTCAGTTCACCGTTGTTGTAGTATAGTCGTGTGTGTGTGTGTGTGTGTCTGTGTATATTATATGCAGTATAGTATACGGCATGTTATGATACCAGACAAAATCGCTACGATTATCGATTGTTGCGCGCGAATATAACGCACATCGATATACCGTTGCGGTTATACGACGGACACAGGTAAAACCGCTTCAGGGCCAAACCGAACACATAGCTCCGAGCCTTCCGCCGGTGACCACTTTAGTTTTTTTTCTGTATATTTTTATTATTATTATTATTTTTATCGTTTTCTTGTATCGTATCTACAACCACCCAATCTTCGTGATCCGATTACGTGTGCCAGAAACTACCCCCTTTCCGCAACCATTATATCATATCGTATACCTACTACCAGCTCTATACCCCGGGCAACGGTCACGTGACATATTAAGTATAATGTGACGTCATACACCGCTATGAACATCAAAGACATACTAGTCATGGACGGCGACGAAGCTTCGATGGACAATCACGGCGGTGACGTCATCATCATCAACAACAACAACAACAACAATGACAACTGCAGTGACAACGACAACGCAAAACGGTGCAAACGGGAAATTGTCGAAGACGGAGGGTCGCTGTCTCCGCTACAGCTGCAGCACCACGACAACGGAGTGTACTTGCGGCACCGGCACCGGAACGACCGACCGGACGAACCGGAAGAAGAGGACCTGAGGCAATCGGACGACGAGGTACGTGTTGTTGCTGCCACGATCTCAAATGATCTGTTATCGTGTTGCGTGTGTATATTATATTTCTGTCACTAGCACAGCCTCTCCAATTTACATAGATTTTACCCCTTCCACATCCACCCTTAGGTCACAACCGCTTATCTTGTTGATGACCTCTGATCGGTGTATATTATTTTTCGAAAACATTTGTTTGCAGTTCTAGTTTGTTGAGCCATGCTCCAGTTAAATTATATAGGTATATTTACCAGAATCTCGGCGTAGTTTTACAAAATTATAAAAATATTTTTGTTTCCGGCAGTTATAGTTGTATGCAAATTATAAAACTCATGAATTCTTCGACACTTATTTATCGAAACCGAATCGCGATCTGCCATTATTATTGCAGTTGTGAACTACAGTGAAAGGCTTCGTCCTGTATGCACACACGAGATTTTAGCCATTACCACCATTGCACTTGGGCCGCAAATAAGGAACACATATTAATTGTTATCTTTTCCGTTGGTACTATTGTTGTAGAAACAACATCGTTGGCGCTTTTTGGTTTTCAAAATTTTTTATTTTTAAAAATTTTCATTTAAACGAATATTTAAATATTAAATTGTATTCAGATCAATTCACACCCGATGCCTGATTGATAAAAAAAAATATTACTCATATTATTCATTAAAATTAGGAATCCCTCGTGGTTCTAAAATAAAAATTTAAAGTCTGCCATGTAGCCTGTAAGTATCTATATATTATACTATATGCTGAAACATAAATTCCAAAAATTACGCATATTATTCCAAATGTATTAAACGCTCGATTTAAAATGCTATATATTGCCGGTATATTCGTATCAGACTGACATTCCAACTCGGGAGACTTAAACGGCCGGTGATAATTATACGTGCATCCTTCAAATCGTTTTTATTCTACACTATAAACAAATTTTCTTATTGATATAGACGACAATAATGATAATTTGATAGTTTATAAATCCGACAGTGACTAAATGAATTCGTCTCCGTAAACCATTATATAGTTTATATCTAGATTTAAAACCGATGACCGATTTGTAACAAAAACCGATAATTTGAGAACCTGAAACCAAAAATTACTTTTAGTTTTGTAATACTAAAAGCGCTTATTGGTTACCGGCAATCAAGGTTATTACTTAAAAATTAACATCAAAGCGGTTACCTTCAGTTTTCAAACCCGGTTTTATAACCAAAATCTATTTCTGACCAAAATAACCAAGGGTTTTTACACGTGTATTGAATATTGTTATTTGAATTATATATATTTATAATGTTTTATCTTTTTGTATAGTTGAATTTAATTTTCCAACAATTTTTAAATTATTTTCCCCAATTAATTACCGTCAAATATCGCTCAACTGTTGTGAATATCATAGGTATATCTAAATATATTTACCGCCATTAACGTCGTTTACGACGCTGGTTACTTTTATGAAATAGTTAGTAATAGTCTATTTATGATATTTTTATTGATCTTTGTTTTAACCGGTAACTGATTACCAAAAAACCTTATCAACGGTTTTAAACGATTAACAGTTATCATAATGTTTGAGATATGTTTAAAGAAACGGTTACCGATTACCATGATATCAAAATTAAACGATAACCGGTTACCGTTTTTAAAAAGTTTTCGGCTCCTACCGGAATCAATTACCAAATTTATTAGGAGCAGTTTTAAGCCTTGGTTTATATAGTTATTATTAACACTGCGGGTCCTATTTTTTTAAATTATTAGTGATGGACATCGTCCACCATAGGTGTTATATGTTTTTAAACATTTGAAACGAAAATTCGTTGAATTTATCTATAAAATACCACTTTTATCATGTCAAAGCAGACTGCGTTTGATTGTTAAGAAGTCTAAAAACGCGATGGACGTCTTCAAGATCAAAGTTTACAACCATTACGTTATTTCAATATTTAATTATGGAATCGACTGCAGTGTTTACAATGTACTTACGTAATACGTGTAAGCATATGACTATAGGTATGTAGATTGCCGATACTATACCTATAATGTGACCATCGAAAAACATGAAAAAAAATTCTATAAATTAGAAAAATATTTATTATTTCTGTAGAGTGTTGTTTTCTTTTAATTGACAATTTAGGTTCTTAGAGTCTCCGCCCCTGTAGAAAGTCTGTCTCGTTAGGTTGTTAGCGTAAATATTCATCTGACAACGTCGATTTTGCTGTCTAACCATTAAATCTGCTTATGTGTGTGTGTATGATCATGTGGGGAAAGTTCCGGTTTTAAATTCAGCGCCATTTATCAATACGACATCGTTCGAGTATCAATGACCGTTTTGCAACCGTAATGGCAATGGAGTACCTACGAACTGTCAAGGTCTCGGGGTTTACCGAGTAAAATCCTCTGTGTAACTTTGCATACAGTCTTTGGTACTTAATAGTTTTATTTATAAATCATCAAAATAACACACATTCTTTGGGTGTCTATTTAGTATTTTTAGATTTGCACTAAATCAAATATCCACCTGTTGCTTTTAAAAAACAATTTTTTCTATTATACATATCATTATATAGGTACGTGTATTATTTATTTTATATTGTATGAACTATAAGCATATAATATAACATGAGGTACAGGGTCTGCCAAATTTTTGTCATTCTTTTCATAAGATCCTGTACTAACATTCGGTTAAATGAAAACAATTTTGGTAGGTAGGATAGATACGGATTACTGACCATTTGAATTGTTTGTTGTGTAAAACTATTCTGATACAATAAAATACATCTTAAAGGAATAGGTAGATACACAAACAACCCAGACCCAAAAAAAAATTGTCCTTGGACTGACTTCCGTTTCATTTAAATCAGCAACAATGAAAAAAAGCCTATTCTTAAATATTATTTGTGAACAAATATTTTGGTTAATGTGAAATCTATTTCCAAGAAACCTTTTTTTAACGTGGGCTTAAAACTACAATTGACCTAATTAAAGCAAAAAATACAAGTGTTTATTGTGAAGATGTCGCTTCTATGGGTTAAGAACATTCACAATTGTATCGGATATCGACTTCACGTTATTATTACTGCATATACTGCATGAATGTGTCCTTATATTTTATTAACGTTAAAAATCATATAATACGAGTATTTTATAATAATTTAACTTACACTATATTGTATTACATAGCGTAAGTACTCGTATACCTACTAAAAATCAACGACAGTGATATTGTGTTCGATATACCATATATCTAAATATATAGTAGTCTTAATAGTATCACAGGTATGCTGCACATCAGCATATTACACTATATATTATATCTCTTTTATTGTATGCGTTTTTTATTTTTCGTTAAACACGTTTATCATATAACTGTCTACAAAAAGATGACATTTTAATATTTTTTTTCCGTGGTATACAATCGAAAAATTCAATGATTCGCAGAATAAAAATCATGGTTGAAAATTATTCACGATGTGTCGGAGCTATAAAGAACGGATGTTTAATAATAATAAGGCGTTTTTATATTGCAGTGTGTACCTACATATGGATAAGCACGCACCACGAGCTTATTATATTATGCATCCCTAACGTTTGCGCATCAACGCACTTGTCCGCATTTACTATTTAATTGAATACAATATTTTTTCTAAAAATGTGTACGGTCTTTAAATTGGCGAGTTTAATTTTTCTCTCCATATCAAATCAATTGCACTTATGTTTGTTCCCACATCATCCATTGCCGGCGGTGACCCTTTTACCGCGAAATCGACCCGAGTGACCTTTTTTGTGCGACCGTGGTCTGAAAAACTTCCATCGTGACATTTCTAGTCATCTCTCTTAAACTGAAACGTTCCATTATGTAGCGACGCTCAGATGCGTATATATAATTAACGTATGCCACCACTGTATGTATATACGCGTATACAGGAAGACGAGAATATATAAGTAATGTTGCGCTAAGTACGTCAAGTACCATAATATACTATATTACACACATATATTTAAAAGCAATGGGACAACTTGCACGTATACATACGCATTCCAAGTGAACTGTGGGAGTGAATATCTGGAATTTAGAAAGCGCTGATGCGCGCGCTCTAACTGCAGCAATTGGCGGAAAATCTAACGCAACACGTCGATTTATGTATAGGCGTAAAATAATATAGGTAAAAGTGGTATACACTCGACTTTGTCTTTACGCGCTATCCGGAAATAAAACGTCAGCCGACGATGATTTCGGCTTATCGCCTAATGCTGCGTATAACGGTAACCCGGTGTCTGGTAAAACAAAAATTCTGAGAACACTCGCCGCGCGCCGTGGAATTCGAAATCGCACAATTTTCGTCGACATTTGTTGTTTTTTTTCATCTGTCCGTCCTATTTTCGGCTCTCTTTGAAAACTGACTGGCTTATAAAAGTGGCTTCTTTTTTTTGTCGGGTCTCGTATGTTTCGATTAGGGGAAAATTAGCGGAATCTTTGGCGTCTGTCTCGAAGGACGAGGCCGGCGAGGAAATTCGAAAGCACACGGTAGAATCCAAAGAATGTGAAAAACAACCACATTAACCAATTGTTACCGTAGTAGTACAATAATAATGGCTCCTTGTTTCGCTGCCTGCTGCTCGTTCTTACATTACAATGTATACCTACTGGTTCTATATACATTTGTTCAACATTATCAGCATGAACTTCTGTGCACAGAATTATTAAACGAGTATATATAACCGTATAGATACCAGTTATATTGACTATTACGTTGTTGAATAAGTACTTATCTTATAGTGTGTTGAGAAATCGTCCCTCAAGTTTACAAAATTCATTTAAAGACAAGATCAATTATTTGGTGGCTGATTAGTTTCATGATTGGTACGTTTATGGGATACGTCATACCTATAATTATAGTAAATAATAATAACTATCAATAAAATGAGAAAAATGTTATACGTATTTTTTATCCACCTGCAAACGATTTTTAATTGTTAATCTGACAGGTTTACAATGAAAAATAATATTGTCTTGGCGTATTGCGTCACATTATCATGCATACCTATTTTCAAAGTTTGAAGAATTTATTTTTATATTATTTCATTTAAGTATATAATACTATCTTTATCATACCCACCCCTAATTTGATTATATCGATTATGTGTTGTGTTTTATGGTTGTAAATTGTACAACAAATGTTTAAAAGTGATAGCTGACTATTCTTTATTGATAATATTATGTATAAACAATGAACTGAAATCTTTTTAGACAATAAATCGAACGCCATTTTTAAAAAAAATATTAAACGTATTAAGTTTATAATATACGTAATATTATACATATGATATAGCCTCAAAGGAGTATAATAATTATTTTAATGTTTTCGACCAAATCATCACCAATTCAAAATCAATAGTTGTTGATGTTGAAGTTGATCGTATAGCGACCTCGCGTTTTCCATTATACACAACTTTTACATAATGCACAACCGCACAAGGCGGTAACTATTTATAAAGTTCATGCGAGCACTATTTATTATATCTATAGATTCGTTTTTTGTATTTATAATTCCAAAAAGCGTTACTGGCTCTTAATGCGTATTGTTCAAAATTTAGAATATTGCTCTCCTAATATTTTTGTAACCTTTGTATGCGAAGGTACTACCATTTTTATAATTAATTCAGTATTCTCTATCTATGCAGTTCGCACAGCGTTCATTTGTATAAAAGAAACGTATCGCGTGAATATACATTTTTAACAATTTATTTCCATTCTTATCCGTAACCACGATCCAAATTTGTTCAACTCGCTGTATACATAATATATATATATTATGCATTTATGCACATATAATAATATAAATTATAATACATCGTGAAAACCCGCCTGGTGATTATAATAAAGCCGTAAATGCATAGAGATTCCAATCATATTTTATTTGTCAAAATGATCCCTTTCGTGGTTCTTCAGACTTTCTTAAATTCTTTTCCACTCGTGTCGTGTGTGGTGTGCCGTTTGTTTTACACGGTCAATATAATATAATTAATCGATTCCGAATCAGACACCCAGCGTAATATTAAAATGTAGTTACGAATTTAAAAAAAAAAATTATAATAATAATAATATAAACATACACGAGCCGCCACCGCCGCCACTCGTTAAAATTGCCTCCAACGTCCACAATTATTATTCAGATTCATTAAATACCGGTTCGCTCGAAGAATGTGAACCAGATTTTTGCTTAAATATTAAAATATAATCCACATTTAACGCGCGCGTCAGTGTCTGATAATAAACGTTCTTTTTTTTTGTCGATTTCTCTCAAAATGGACTACTGGCGAGCGCGTATTTTTTATTTTCATTTTTCTTACCGTATTCTCTTTCTTTCTCTCTCTCACCGTTGAATCCTGACTCCGGTGACCCCGTTCGAAGATACCACCTGTATACACCTGTATATGTATATGTATGTATATATATATATATGTATAAACATATATATACGCGTACGCTTCGGGGGCCTGGCCTCTGGGTTCGCCTTAGGACAACATTCCAGACCACTCCGTACGCGCGCACACACACACACACACACTCAAACGTACACTCACATACGCGAGTTTTACTATTTACAACATATATGTATACATTTAGTATACAGATATATGTATATATTATAATATGTGTGCACGAGCGCGAGTGTGTGTGTATAAGTGTATAAATCTATGTGCGCGAGTGCACCTATACGTACGCGTATTACATATACATACGTACACCGTATACACATTATGTATATATATATATTATATACACATTATATACACATGAGTTTTATAACCGGCTCGAAAAATTACCCGCCCACCGTACCCGCGTCCAGCCGACAAAGCCGCAACATCACGTCATCTGTATAGGCGCGCGACGACGATTTTCGGGCTAGCCGGAGATCGATAACCGTCGATGATCAACAAATGTGTTGACCTTTCCTCACCGGCCCTAGTCGGCAAACCGATTGCATTCAGTATCGTTTCCAAAAAAAAAAAAAAAAGCAAAAAAAACCCGCAATTCAATTTACTACACGCCCGCGTGACTTTATGTAATCTTCTTCCACACCGGGCTAGCGTCTACATGTTTGATTATAACATAATTTTGCTTACATGCTATATACATGCTATGCTTATATGTATATACGCACATCGTTGATAACAGTATTCAAATCTGCTTGTACCTATATTATTTTTATATATTCTAACTTCTATGTACGATTTTGTCATATGATGCAATATTATAAATTTATATATTATGCTGCGATATAAAAATAGGCTCGGGTCAAACAGTCTATATTACAGCCCAGAAATCGCTTAAATATATAGTGTTTTTAATTAAAATTCAATTTCGATTAGGCCGCAGATCTGTTTATGGTTTTCGAGTTTTCTGTTATACTTAGGTACCTATTTCAATACTGTAGGCTTGATGAATACTACATTATATTATTTATTCATCATAGTTATAGTTCAGTGTTAATAATGCACGCGCGTAAGTCGGACAGGTAGTATAAATGGTGGTAGTATAACAATAAAGTTTAAGATTACGTTTTTTAATTAAATTCAATCAGATAACAATAGTGAATCGGAACGAACTGACTTTCCATTGAAATATATTCAACGCGTTAAAAAGAACCGTCGATATAATACTATAGGTACGCGTTAAATTTTCTTACGAGTCCTTTGGTCCGAAAAAAAAAATTAATTAATTCATACCTGTGTAGACAAAAAAAAATACCGTTTCCAATAAAATTATCATGACGAAACCGTTTGGATTTTGCGTGATCAATATATTCTGTCTTTTCAAACACAAGTGCCTATAAATATATTTACAGGTATATATGAAATAATTATGAGATGGTTTGAACAAAATCGTAAAAATTCATCGTCGAGATTCGTAGTGGCCAATAACGACGTTATTATTGTATCATTGTACAAGCGCGCTCGAGGTGAAGAAGTGGTTTTCCGATTACGGAATTCTCCTTCTCCTTCACCACCAAACTGGCTCTATCGACCACGGTAGTCGTAATACGTCTGCGTCAAAATAATACGACGATTGCAGTCGCCAGGAATTTGCAGTCGGTAGCCGTTATTTTTGATAATATAATATTAAGATATTGTACATAATGTAAAATATTTAGACATTATTCTGTCGTTGGATTGAGTGTAAGCATATATCATACGGTTGGTGTGGGGTAAGTCACTTTTATAAGGTAACCGAGTTAAACAATGAAAATTGGAGTGCAGTTTTATCTTCGATATGTAAACACAAAATATTCTATAATAAACACAGTTAGGTCTTGTTTTAGGAGATTTTATACCATATTATGCTTTCAGAGTTTATGCGCTAAATTTATATTTATAAATAAAATTGGTCTAGAATATTATACAATTTTAAACGGTGCATTTGATAATATTGTTGGGTTTTCAAAAATATATATCATAAAGTAAAATATATTAAATCCATAATACAATTGTAATCTTTTTCAAGGCCTTAATATAAAATGTATACAAGAGTTACTTTAAAATTGAAATACGAAATATCACATACAGTCACTATATGTATTATGACAACTTGTAGGTAGGTATACAGTGTAATAATATGTAGCGTCTTTAGAATAACTTGGGTGTTACTTTACTTGCACTTAACATATACTGATCTTTTGTTGTCATCGAGATACATTATATATTATTATATCAATCGGTAGTAATATTTTCACACAGCCGCCCTCACAATACACGCAAACACACACACACACACACACACATACACTGTCAAGCGCATTATTGTTATTTATTATTATTATTATTATTATCATTATTATTATGATTATCATACATAATAATACGTTTCCTATACGACCATTGTTTCAATTGATTTTCGTCGCACAGGAGCTCGCGCGATCTCCACAGCGCGTCTCGGGCCATTGTATTACCGCTCGCGTCGTCGTCGTCGTCGTCGTCGACGTCGACGTCGTCATTATTCGTCGAGCCGCCACTGCCGCCGCCACTGCCGCCGTTGAATAGACGTCTATCCCGACCGTGGCGACGGTGGCGGTGTTTGTTTTGTTTTTTTATACATATTTTTTTTTTTTTTTTATCTCGATCGCTCGTCCGCCGTCCAAATCGAATTTTTACCACCTCCGGCACGCGCAGTCAGCTTTTTTCCGTACGTTTTGCCCCGCGTCATTACTAACGTATAAAGCGTCATTGTTTTTGAACCGCGGGATAGCTGCTACCGTTTCTTTAATCCGCTAATTAACATCGGGCGCCATTTGATACGCACGCGGCGGTGGCGGCGGCGGCGGCGGCGACGACGACGACGACGACGACGACAACGACGCGAGCCCGCGAGAGAGTATAATGATCTGACGACGAAAACCGCCAAATAATAATAATAACAATATAATGTATATAATGACAATAGACCAAAGGCGTTGACCAACGATGGCGGCAGCACACCGTTTTTACAATAGAAAAAAATAATAATAATAATAAAGAAAAACGCCGGTGCAGCTATATCATGCACCACACAACACAGTCTGTCGGCGTATAGTGAATATTATAAGTTATAACGCACGTCCATATATTATTATTATTATTATTATTATTATTATAATATGATTCTTATCGAAAATTCTTCACGTTTAACCCCACAACGGCGGCGAACGCGACGGCTGCAGTGTAGGTATATAATATGTAGGTATCTACACCGATGCGTTTTTCTTTCCTTCGCAGGCACATAAATATTATTTTCTTGTTCGTGGACGGTGGAAAAATCACGACGAAAAATATAATAAAGGTCGCGTTCTCTCTTATACGTATTATCTCTGAAATCGGTACGTCGCAGCGGATTCGTTCGATGACAAAAAAAAAAAAAATAATAATAATAATACACCCGAGTAACCGTATAGCAATTATTGCTCGCCTAGAAATATGATGATAAAATGGCGATATTAATCACACTCATTTTCCGGAATGAATTATAAAAATTCAAAACATTTGATTTCAGGGACAGTTCGAAAAAATAATTTGGAGTTGACAACAGTTGTAGTTGTGATTTATGTTGCTCAAAATATGTACAGAGCATTGCAAGAGTATAGAAGTCTGGGATAAATCAATATTATGCTTCATATATTTTATAGTAATTTACATTAATCGCATTTTTAATAACTTATAATAATTATAGTATAGCCATATTATGAGTAGTACTAACAATGTCAAATCCACCGATAAATTACAAAACATACAATATAAAAATATCGCTTTAAATTAATTTAATATTATACACGCGCTTAAATATTATATATGCGTGTGCCGCGTCATGTGAAATCCAATCGAATGTGCGTATTAAATAATTATTGAAATAAAAATCATTACAATTATTACCATTAAAATATAATATACATGAACATAATAAATGATTAACATTAAGCAATAATACGTGCGGTTTGAATATTTACCAATAGTGAATTCATGAATATGTTAACCTTTTCTAGCGGAGCAACTATAATATTATTATATATATATATTTATTTATATAGCAACTAATATAAATTGTATCACGTTACCGCCCGCGCGCACCACCGCACTGCATGGGTTTTCCTATACCTGAATGTTCTATATAATATAATATATAACCTAGTCTAATTATGAATACTTGAAAATATATTTTGATTTTAATTTCAAAAAAGCTGTTTCGGTTCAAAATTTGATCGTTTACATAATCACATTTTGTATCGAATTCCTCGAAATCAAATTAACAAGTATAATGTTATAATTTTATATATATATAATACGCATTTAATACGACTTTGTGGTTTATAATAAACACTATGTACAATCTTATTTTAACATAGTATTCCATATATACACCAGTTAAAGTGGATTAAATGTTTAAATAATGCAAATTAAAATTTAAAATGTGCTTTGGGTGCGTACAACGGTGCATCAAAAATTATGAATTCCTAATTTACGTAGGTATATGCATGATACACCAAATGATCTTGATTTATAGGAGTACTAAATTATTAATAAATACCTAGTAGATACTAAATACTAAGATATGCACTACGTCATATTATATTGTATTAAATGTATTGTTATTTTTTAATTTTTATTGTCATTTATGTAATGTTTGAATTAGATTGAAATTCATGTTTGTTACATTTACGAATGAGTCGAAATTGTATATGACGTGCGAATAGGTATTATTTTATTACACTGTAAAATATGCGTACCTATATATATATACCCAACTTAACCTACATTCTAAACGTTTTTTAAACCATAATATAAGATAAGTTTGATAAAAAAAACAAAATTACTTTAAAATTAGTAAGAGGTTTAAGTAATCACTAATCAGGCTCAACTCGAGAATAGCTATGTTACGAATTTCCGATGAACAAATTGCATTCCTTTTTTTAAAAAAACGGTAAATGTATTAAGTTTAATATTTTATTATGTTATAGGCGTTGACCAACCGTTACACCTTTTAACACCACTCAAATGTCTACTTTAATTTACAATTTATCGTTACTTCGTGAAATTGAAATTACCACTTAAAGTATTTATGGCACTCGTCAAATTCGTAAAGAAATAAAACGTATGTGGTAAAGTGTATATTTTTATACTGCTAGATATCTATAGGAAGTATAGGCAATAAATAAATAATGTACAAAAAAACGGGTGTACGTATATTTAGTATAATATTAAACACGTTTTATTGTTTGTATAAATCGTTTTTTCAACATAATACATTTTAAATTTCTGTACATATATTACCTATATAGCGAAAATGCATATAGGATTTTTGTTCAACCTAATTTCTTTGTTTTTGTTAATTTTTTATTTTCAGCGAGTTTTCATTAAATCATTGATGTTAATTTTTTTTAACTGACGGTAATTTGTGTTTAATTCGTTTACAAGTTAACACATATATTAGGTTGATATATATATTATGCAATTAAGACTACTTTAAAGTTAAATATCTTGCATTCTTGCATATTAAAAACTACGAATTTGTAGTTTACGTTTAGTGCAGGTCGTAGGTATATGTCGTATGCAATAATTAAATTTTATAAACCTTCCGATTTACATGTTAATTAAATGGAAAATGCTAAAAATAAATATGAACTTTTATTTACCTCTTTTTACAAATAATAATATTATAAGAAATTGACAGTCGTTGAAAATTAATACTTTTTTCGATATACCTATATAGTATAAGAGTTTACAGTGAGACAATAATATAAAAAAAGACCGACTTTTAACGAGATGCTGACGGCGATATAATATTAACCAATGTAGTAACGTTTTTGGATCGACATCAAAAACCAGTTTTATATTGTTATTTTCTATTAAAAGGCGTCACGTTACAATTCAATCAATTGTGAAAACGCGAAGAATAACACGAATTCGTAAAGATTATTATATTGTGGACGAAAAAAAAATCATGTTGAAATCGATAGGTATACGGAATGTCAAATATCTTGAATTTCTATAATAACAGGTACTTACTGAAAAAAATAATCCTACTTCAAAAGCCATTGATATGTAGGCACACGTACAGTATAATACAAATACGATTTTTTTTTTCAATGAATAAAATTGAGTTATCAAATGACCATTATTATTCTAACATTATAATCGTTCAATTTTAAAAATTATTTTATCAAATTTAAAAACAACACGAACTATTTAATTATCCACGTATTTGATACCTTTATCCTTATATATATATATATATATATTATACTTATAATATATTTATATTTAATAATATTATATAATATTTGAATCAACGTCAGTATTAAATGTCGACAACTTTATTTTTAACATTATACTTACGTGGTGACTATCGTAATACCTATAACGTAATATTTTATGGCAGTGATTATTTTGTTCAATTTTAATTTAAGTGCTTTTATTTTTTTTTACTATAGCACGGTAATTAAATTAATTATAGTAATAATAATAAATCATAGTTGATCGGTGTACGTTACTAAAGAGTTATACCAGCTATACTGACTTTTATAAAATGTAATAAATAATAAATCTTAGGTTTGGACGTTGATCCTTATTATCAAAAATGTTTATACTCATCATATTGTGACGTTTTATAAGATTATTCATAACTGGAGTACCTATATTATGTTTCTAAATTTTATATTTTGTGTAATTGTGAGGATAGTCGATCTTTTACAGTGACTGTTTTTCGATTTTTATAAGTTCATATAATCAAAAGGCAATATATTCGATTGTATATTACTATAGAAATTTATAGGATCATCTATATTTTAGTTTATTATGATTTATGATATATAAAATAAAGTTTTCCAAAAACAAAATTTTATTTAGACACCTGCAGCTTTATGCGAGTTCAATAAAATAATATTTTATTTATTGTTTTTGGGGCAGTTCTTAGATGGCTTATATTTTGATGTCAAGAGTATTTCTTATAGCGTTTTATTTATTAAACTGTTGATTTTTATAGAAATTTCACGTGGTTTATTTTTCAAGACCAATATATTTTTGTTATTTTGTGAAATAAATTCAGTTGAACAATTTTTTCCTAATTTAAATGCATTTTTAGCCGCGTTTGTACATAGATGCATTTTTTTTTACTTATTTTTTGTGCGATTAAAAATATCGATTTTTCGCCCTATCATAAATATAATATATATGTACGGGTATATTAAAATATAATATTAAACATATTGTCGCGTTAATAATAATTAATAACAATAATAAAGTTATATACGGCGCGCGTGCGCGGCCGATTTTTACCGGGCCCGGAAGGTGGGACCCCGGATACGCGCTAGGTGGACCCGAGGCCCCACCAACGCGACCGGGGCCTGCCCAGCGACAACAACGGTTGTTCGGCGCGCATCGACAACGCCGCCGCCGCGCTCCCGTTTAGGTAGCCAGCACGCACGCACTGTATTATCCACCGGCAGTCGTCACGCGGCCCGCCGGATACGAGCACACTCGCGCCAGACACCAAAAAAATATAATATTATCGTAAATGGCCCTCGTTTTCGCGTGTAATATCATAACAATATAATATTAACGCATGTTGTTGTTGTCGTTGTTGTTGTTGTTGTGGTTGTGGTTGTTGTGTGTCATCTCGATCTTTTAACTGTTATTATTGATTAGGTATTATTACCGTCACTCGCGTTTCGTTCGAGTGTTTGTCGTTTGGTCGCGATTTCGATTTGTCATCTCTATCGTTGCGATACATAACCGCCTGGCCCCCAGTGTTCGCGAAATCGTTACGCGCGTATTACATAATATTATATTGTAGGTGAAAAGTGTCCGAACAAAATTGTCTGGTCGTCGTCCAGTTGTGAAAAATTGTGCGGATCGACCGATGCAGTGAGCGCCGTGGCGTTTGCGCGAGCGCCGCGTTTTGCCGACGCGATACGTTGTGTAATCCCGTCGTAGGTTTCCTTCCGGTTTCGCATAAAGTGCGTAAAAAGTGTCGCACGCAGCAACGAAGCTGGCGGTGTGCCAGTATGACATGAACAATTTTATGGAGGTAGGACCGACGAAAATCATACCAATATTATTATATTATATTATTTTACCGGGTCTTTATTTGCTGTGTGCGTAGAATTATTCAATTTTTTTCTTCTATTTTTTTTTTTTTTTTTTTTTTTTTTTTCGCGTAGGTACTATGCATTTGATTAATATTAATAATTAATCCCATTAGCTCCAATGATCGCATCGGTCTCCCTGACGAGTGATATTATCGTTGTATATAGAAGGTACATTATTCTCTTGGTAATACGCCACGCGAATGATAGACCATCCAAGATCGCAATCGTACTTATGAGTTCCTACATAATAATATCGACAAAATAATAATAAAAACCAAATTCCCATTTTTTTTTTTTGCTGTTCAATATTGTTAAAACATTGCGCGTAATCTTCAATTTAAACTAAATTGTTTTCACATATTATCTTTACCTAAATATAATTTATAACAAATTTCCAAAAACACCTTGTTATATAGGTCCATATACATATTGCATATTAGTATCGTGGCAAGCCAAAATAAGTAAATAATAAAATAAACGCTTTAAAAATATTCCATAGGTAGATACATTTATTTTTCAAACTCTCATTATTTGTGCTAGTTCAATTTTACTAAACTACATATTATCGTCTCATGTGCCGAAATTGTATTTCTGCTATGTACAAATTGTTGCAAATATTGTATTATATTATTACGATTAGGAAAAAAAAACTAAAACCCTCAAGATTTTTCACGAAAAAACAATATATTTACCCAAATGCGTCGTCCGTGCTTATTTGTATATGTTAGGCATATAGCATAATACGATTATTTCTGAAGATAAAATTCTAACGCGTGTCGTATGCACCTGTATAAAATGTGTGGATAATATGTATTTTCCCGCGTGCACATCGCGAGCGTGTGTGTTTGAATGATACATTTTTTACCGACATAATTATTATCATCGCACGGTGTGTATTTAATCGTACGAAAGACGCGAATGATATTCGTGTTACAATATTCGTTCGGTCGGAGATTTCCGCGTGTGTTTATTACGTAATATTATAGATATACACGCGCGTCAGATCAACATAACAGTTTCGCGTAAACCACCTGCAATATTCGCGTCGCGTACATCGACGCGAACGCATGACAAAATCGCACGATCCATCCGATAAACCCAGGTGTTATAGGTATTGCAGACGTATATACGGCGCGCGCGTTCAAGTCATCCGTCAAGTACCGTACACGCTTGTTGCGCCTGTATATAGACTGTATAATTTACGTTGTTATAATGCACGCCTATAGGTTACATTATATATCTACTTTACATACCGTCATCGTGTCGACCGCGAGGTCCTTATTTATTGGAGACCATCCAAATAGATTATTATATCTTCAGTGTTATTGGAAACATGGTGTCCGACTCCTCACATCACAACATTATGATATTTGTCCCGCGTATTAACAATATACTGCAGATAAGTGGTATCGAACATTTTGAACCGTCGACAAATAAACTTTATACTCGTAAATCATCCAATTCGATATTGATATATTCGCGGTTCTAAGCCTGTAAACGCCTAATAGTATACCGAGGGGAATCTAACGAAAGTATTTGCCGTTTTTAATAATACGCGCTGGTAGCTGCTATGTGGTGTACCTACCTATATGATATTGTAGCAAACAATAATTCATATAATTACACTCTCTGAGAATTGGGTAGATACGATACCCGGGTATCTCCCGGGCGCCTGAGTAGAAAATTACAAACGAATAGCTTGTTTCTCGGCCATCGACGCTAAATGTATTTATATAATATTATGTAGGTAAACTTCGTGGTATTTCGTCGACCGGATGATGCAAAACGCGCGGGCGCATTAAAATTATAGGTAGGTAGGTATATACACACATCGGAAACCGTTTGATCGATCTGTTTATTATTATCGCTGATGTCATTGTTTACTCGTCGATCGGACGATAAAAATGCAAATCCCACGGCTCGCGTACTCTCTACATTCACTCACACACACGCGCGTTCTGATGTAGATCAATAATATACATAGCTTTGACAGTGACTAAATGCCGTGCGGTGGTCAGGCTATTGCGATACCTATATAGAGGCAAATTATATAGGTACGCGCTCTATCGTATATTATATTAATGTAATATATTATATACACGGCAAATAAGATCAACTATACTACAATATGTCTTTATATTTATATAGTATTATCCTTATAATATACGCAGAGTTCCGACGTCGCTGTAGCTCCCGCGTAAAAAATCAATAATATTTATTGAAAATTCATGTTGTAAAAATGATATAGTGGAGATTTCTACCATTTTGACATACCTTTGATTTCAGGATCGGTTAGGTACTCTATACATTAATCGTCAGGCCCATCCTTGAGTATGGTTAATAGTTATGTTATATGGAATCCTCGCTCAATGGTATACCGCTAAAAACTAAAAGGTGTCCAAGCGTAAATTTCTTATCTTTTCTGCGGGATTAAATTAAATACATATCGTCCATTCTCCACATGACTATGACCCAGTACTTTATAAATTGAATCTCCTCTATCTCTAGCCGATCACCGTCTTGTTTGTGACGTAAGATTGCTTTTTTCCTGCGGAATCTTATTATAGTGATGTTATTGATTGGAAAACCTATCTTCCGAGTTCCAAGTGTTAAACAGTGGATCTGTATTGTTTTTTGGTCGTTGATCAGCAAAAAAATGTAAATAAATATCATCTTCTTCAATTAGGAACTCCTGAAGTATTAATTTATCGTGGTCCATATTGATTTTTTAATTATTAAAAACAATTTGGTATTAAAACTAAAATACTAACTAATGTCTACTAGTAATTTATTAAATACTAGAAAAAAACATAAAAAATTGGATGCTAATATTTGAAAAACATTTTAATATTTCAGTCGCGGTCTTTGTCGCTCTAGCCAAACCGTACTTTAGGTGCTACGTATGCATATTATATAATATTTTATGTTGGATATCGGTTATCCGCACCAATTGATTGTGTACCAACGAACGCATTTAGACCGATGGGAAGCTGTTAAAAATATGCCTCCCCCTCCATTATCCACGCTGATCTTTCATGGCGAGCCCGGAGATATTTTATGCTAAATCTTAACTCGAAATTCGGTCACGATTTCAATACGAGTTGAAGCAGTAATAATAATAAGTAATGATAATAACAGTAACAGTAACGACACCGATCGTAAATTTCTCGCCTACATTATTATACGGGCGCCCGCCGTAGATGTACGTTGGAAAAAAAGCTCGGACGAACGAATGAAATAAAAGATTTATCGCTTCAGTCTGTAAAGAGAAAAAAAAATTATCTGGTAACACACGCCTTAATTAGCCCGTACCTGCTACGAAACGGAAACGACACGAAATCAGTGACAGCCGACGACGACCGTAATATTATTATTAATTCTTCTAGGATCGTATATTATATATTAGGTATGTGCGTGTGTATAATCGACTCCAACCTATTAGAGACGTGTATCGTGCGCGCGGGGCTCCGCGAATTCTCGGTGCACGAGCTACCGATAATTCGTCCGTCGTGTGTGCTGGACCACTGTATTGGTATATAGGTTATTATAATTTACATAATATGCGCCATGCGCATACGTACTTAAATCGTACAATGACGTTATTGTGATAGGCGACGGAGTTCTATTTAGTAGATACACTATATATATATATTAGGTACAAATTATAATATTTAGTCGAAACAACACGACAGCTGCGCACCGTCGATATTATAATATATTTAAAACGAACACATTATTTCGTACCCGAGCAGCGAACACCGTAATAAGCTCGGGGTAGATCTAATGGTTTGACATTTAAATGTCATTCCTCTATATTATTATATTATACCAATTAAAGTATAATTTTCTTTCAAGCAGAAAACGGACCACAAATATTTTATATAACATACAATATATTATATTATACGTAATTATATATTGTCTACTAGGTACTTAAATATATTATTATTTAAAAAATCGGTATAATGAATGTATAAGGGACGAATCAAATGTTAGCTGTATTAAAAAAAATGCATACTTATACCATCTCATATACGTAGTTATTCGCTCCACAACGTTCCTCCGCGATAATTATGATGTCTTGTCTAAAAGAAGTTCGCAAAATTTGTAATTGTTATGAATTGATGTTTTATTAGTTAAATACGGATTCTTCAACCATCTATATGGCCGTATGGGTATATACATATATATTATATAACTATCATTAATTATCAATAATAATCGTACATTTTGATAAATTGCAAATAGATCATGTGTGAGGAACAATGATTTAGTTGCGTCAGATTTTTCGCCCCGCGGTACACGTATTATCGTGGAATTTATTTCAAAATTTAACTAATAATATGTGTATGGTCAACTAATTAACAATTTTTTAATTTATGGTAAACACTAGCAGCTTTTGTATGTAAAATGATGCGCGTGACTTATTGATAATGCCTATATACAATTGCGCGGGAAACTTGTCATGCATATATTATGTGATTTATACTATATTATGCCAAAGTAAGCACGTTCCGATCGAATTGTAACAATAGTATGACAGACGAATACCTAACATTTCATAAAACATTCAAAATAAAACTGAATTTTATTCTAACGCTTGAATATTGCGCGAGAATTTATAGCGGGTCCACCGCGATGAAAGTCGAAAAGTTTTCTATTGTTATTATTATTGTTGTCCTTCCGTAAAAGTGGCAGCTGAGAACCGGTTATCGGTAGCGGCAACGGTAAAACTCTAATAAAATGCACTGTCGCTCGCTGCAAGATTATAATAAATACAGTTTCGCTGCGTGTATTTGATTTTAACTTATAGATAGTCATAATTCATAGAGTTCAGGGACCGTATATTTATTCGAACTGAAAACAAAAAAAAATAAATTATCTACGTTTATACATTTTAAATTGTATGTAGGTAAATAGATTTTTAAAGTTTAATTAGACTAGTTCATCCGTCGATAGTATTCAAGTACAATTAGGTAAGTTGTAAAATGTACGCAAGTCGGGACGAGAGTTAGTCGAGCGGATCTATACATAAGAATAGCAAACACGGCGGTTAAACACCCCGTGTTTTGTAGGACACGGTAAATTAAATTCTCGTTTCGTTTTCGTGCTTACGTCTTTCATCGAGCTAGGTAAATGACGGACGTGTTATTATTGTCTTATTTTCCTATACAATATAACTTTATATTCTCACAACTTTTTTTTTCGCCTATCGTATACAAATGTGTAACAGATCACGGCAGGATATTAACGAAAACCCGTCAGTTTCGATTACCTCGCTATGTGTATAGTGTACTGACTTACGCAGCAGTGCCTACTTATACGTCCGGCGGTGCAATCGTTTTAACGCGTGCCCCGAGCATTATAGGTCACGAAGACGACCCGCGCGCCAAGACACTGCAGTAGTCTCGATAGTGATTATAGTTGGTACCTATAATGTATTATATATTTATTGTATACATCTCGAGCGCGGTGATCGAAAATAAAAATGTCACGAGAGGGGCTGGGACGGAGTATTTTTTATCCTTAAAAAGATATCGTAAATCGGCGCACGCCTACCGCGAAAGTGTATAATAATAATATATAATACGATCCGCGTCGACCGGACGGATTAATAACGTCTCGCGTGTACGTTAATATCAATATAATTTATATTGTATTATGTGTGTGCGCGTCGTTGTGGTAATAGGCATGGCACGCGCGCACACTCGTAAAACCCTCTCGCGCGAGTCCCCTTACAAATATATATTATATAAAAACAATTTTAATGTCCTATCGCATTATATGTATATGCGCACGACGTTGTACATCATATAGGTAGGTATTATTATCGTACACACGTTCACCACCATAGGACAAACCGTGGTTTATGGCTTGTACGCGCGCACAGCAAAACCAGATTAAGATAAAATATTACTCAAATCATATACCTAAGTTTTTAAACGCCACTGTCCCCTATCAAACACTCCGACGACGATACCTAATTAACTCGCTCAAATCAACTCACTTTTTTTTTTAAATCGTTTGTCTTTCCATTTACAACAGCGATATTACAAATACGCTGCAGTACATACATAATATTTTTTGCCGCCCCCTCGACAAAAATACATGTGCTTATTGTATAAGGACGAAATATATTATATTCCTATACTTTTTCTATATGCATATACATATATGTACATGTGTCTCTATATTATATGCGGCGCTCGCGTTTAAAACATCATATTGTATCTCTATCGAAATTTCAAAATAAACTTTTATTTTAAATATATATATATATAGGTTCCGGCTAATATTATGTCGCGTATTATTTTATATACTGGCTGCACGAGTAAGTCCTACTTGCTAAGTAGAATGGTATCGAATAATATGACGTCTTATGGCATCGTTCGATCGATAGCGATATTATCTACCCACCCGCCCACCCGCCAACCAGTCATATTTATATATTATATAGACCGCCGCGGCGAGTTTGTAGATCACTCTTCGTACACACGCATCGTGTGTGCAGCGCGACGGGATTGGTCGGCATAATAATACATACTGTATAATATATAATACCTACGCGCGCGTCTTCCTTATCCCGTCGCATAGCATTATATTATAATATTGTTATTACGGGTATACGGTCAAATCGTTTTCTATAGGACCGTGCGCGTGTTACGCGCGCGCGGGGCAATCTTGAATTCCGATCGGTAGTCTATAATATTATAACGATAATCGTCATACATTAGGTACATAAAATGTACACATATTATAATATCCGAAAACGGGTGAAAAACCGGCAGCGGCGGCGGCGAGACCACCTGAGCGTGTATGTGTGTAAAAGCATGATTCGAGTCATGAAAATCGATCGGCCTAAAGGCACACGCCGCACCATCGCGTATTCGTCGTTCAAAATAATGATACATTATAATAATAATATAAACGATTCGTTAATTGTTTTATTTATTATAATATACGGTGAGAGTCGTTTTCGAGTGCAGCACATGACACGCAGCACCACTACCGTGTTACGTAGCCACGTAGGTTTATATACGATCCGAAATAATCGGAGTACACACATATAATATACATATATTATAATACGTATTATTATTATTATTATTATTATTATCATGCGCGCGCTCGACACACACACACACGAAAACGAGTTACACCCGGGGGTCCCATCTTGGGTTTATTTCGTATTCACATTCTTATCGACAAGTTTATCATATTATGTATATTAAATAGAAGTCGACTAGATGAGTACGTTTTTTTAGTTATAAAACGATTAACTGCATAGTTGAATACGCATAAATGACCATGTAAATATTCACAAGAACCCTTCTCCACTATTCGCACACTGAGAAGTATAGAAAATATAACAAATACTACAGATATTGCAAAACAGATAAACAAAAAAAAAACCATTTAATCACGTAACACTGGAGTGAACATATAACATTAATTTGGATACTGGGACACAGCACTGTAGAAGGGAATGCGATAAAGCAGAAGGCCAAAAGGGCTAACACACCACTTTTTCAGATAACAACTTATGTTGACATAAAAAAATCAAATTTAGAACATTATTATATTAAAATCAAATGACAAACAAACTGGCATCAAAATAAATCTTAACTAAAGGAAATCAAAAACACAATACCATATATGATTGACAAAATTTTGAATTTAAAAGTAAGGAAAAAACTGTAATATATCTACTATGAATCGAACACCCATATAACTGCACACGGTTTTCTAATGCCAAAGGAAGATCGACTTACTGCGGAACCTGCGGAATAAGACGTCGAAATCGAATCAGTTTAACACCTACCGATAGAATGTCGGAAGTGCAAACAGGAGTTCGATGAATTCAAAATACCCTTAGATCAGAGCTAGAATCTAAGCTAAAGACCTAAGAAAAACTAAATTATAATGTAATTTAAAAAAAAAAAAATTAAAGTAAAAATGTACTACTACTTATGTAGTTTTGTATTTTTATAACACTCAAAATACTTTTACGCACTATTATTATCTGCATTATTAAACTGCACCAGCACGCCGTATAGCAGCCATGTCTTTAATATTGGCCGACCTACGTATATTATATTATTTCAATTATAATACTTTTTTAGTTTTATCGATTTATGCAAAAACTTTTGGACACGGACAATACGTTGTTTTTTTTATATATTGTAGGTCCCTGCTTTTTTCCTATTGCAGTGTGTCACTCTATTATTGTCGTCGACGTATACATATACACTATATACATGCACGCCGTGCAAGGCAGTGGGTAGTTACAGTTGTACACGTTTGGGACCGAACGAATTATCAATTTATCAACCCGACAAGAATATATAATAATATTATATGTAGAGCCTCGTCTGCAGTAACGCGTTCAGTTGGTTGGAGGGAGTGAGGGGAAACCGGTCCACCAACCAGCCCCCGACGCGCATACAATAATTTGTCTAATGTACGACAATAATAATTATTACGACCAGTCGTCGAGCACACAATATTATTATATAGGTAGGTATAGTAAGTAAGTACGCGGCGTCGTATATCGAGTCCGAAATGCGTTTATACATGTGTACATCGGCCAGAGACTGGGATGAGGACCGTTGAATTATTCGGCGAGTTCTTCTCTAAAAGGGTCTGGTGCCGTGCACTTTTTACCGTCCTCCCCCCCCCCATATCCTACCATGACAATGCACTCACTTGCGGTCACTTATAGAGGTACCTACGAAATGTGTGTGTGTGTGTGTGTGTGTGTGTGTGTGTGCGTGCGCGCGTGTGTAAAGACGTTTCGGCATGACTGATGTGTGCGTGCGACTCTATACAACTATAATACCTGCCGAGTATTGCGGGTCACTTATACATCACGCATTTACTTTATTTTTTTGTCCTTTCATTCCTTAAGTGGCGGTGGTCGACTATACCGTAAATCTGATTTTCTTCTTTTTTTTTCACCATCAGACGAGACACCGCCGACGCTGAATACCGCCGGGACTCTCGTTTTTGGCGCGTAGTTGGCGCATTTCCTACTCAGGAATTTTCACATTGGCTCCTAACGGTTATATAAAATCGAAGACTTTCGCAGTATCTACCTGTATAATAAAGCATACAGCTACTATTTATGCAGACCCGCTTTCTCGGTGCCCGATACATATCTATATATTGTTCGATTAATTATTTTTCCTTTATATACATTGCAAATTATTAGGTACCTACCTACCTATTGACTATCACTATTACCATTATGGAGATGGGGCGCTAGTGCAATTTTGATTTTAATACTGGATACTTAATATTTTTTTTTAAATAATTTATTTATGAATTCCTTATCTATTCTTATCAAAAATACTATTCTTATAATAAACAATTTAATATATCGTACTATATAAATATTAAATACTGTTTAAACTATAAAGTCATAAGGTACAAAATGTATAAGTAGTTCCGGAATAATCTTTAATATTTGGTTTTGTTTTAAAATTACTTTTGTCAATACTGTAATAAAAGCCAATTGGCATTAATTATATAAATAAATAAATAAAAATAATAGTACTATAGGCACCTATTGTCGTACAAAAAATCAAAATCGATAAAAAAAAAGTTGATTTCTATTTATAGGTGGGTACTTGATGTTATATTAAAGGCATAATTATAGTAGGTATCGCGTGGTACGAGGAATCGAATAAATGTATCGCTCGTCACCAGTAGTTATATAGGCCGGGGTTGCTTTTTTTTTTAAACGGCTTGAATGAATAATTCATATCATTATACGCATTTGTTTACAGTCTAGCGAGACAGCGCGCTACGCCGCACGTACTCAATAATAATATATACGCTACACATACACACTGTATACATTCCGTACTCGTACAACTAATATATTATTACTTATAGTATAATATAATAATATAATAATTACCAATGGCCAAAATTCATTTATGTTGACCTCATCTTTGCTCGTTGCGCGCGCAAGCTTACCGTTATACCTACGTATTTTTTTCTCTAACAGTGCGCGTCTTCTAATCATCATCGGCGGCGGTGCATTTTTGTGTATAATTAAAAAAAAAAAATAGTAATAATAGTAACATAGGTTTATTTCTACAGTTTTCGTGTGTTTGTGTGTGAGTGCGTGTGCGCACACTATCGCTTCACACAGGAAAACGTATAATATTTTTTGTGCATATAACATATATATATATATATATATATATATATATATATATATATATATTATAGGTGTGGTACCTTTCGTGTACACTACGTATATTTTACCGAGTCTCGACGGTGGCGGCGTAGATGATTCGCTCGTTCGTAAACATACACATAATTACTATAATGGACCGCGAATAAAGAGAAAAATCATAAGTGGATATCAAACGACAGAAACAGATAAAGATCACAGTTACGTCGTCATCTGTCGTGGCGAAAAGTTGAGACGGATCAAACTGGAAATTTTTCCATAGTAAATGATTACATCGACCAATTTGCAGAATACGATTAAAACCAATTATTTTACTAATTTTTTTTATCACAATTTCCTAAAAAATGTAATGCTGTTTTTTGGTTATGTTTATCAATAGACTATAGATACATACTATACATATATAGGAGTAATATACGATATAATATAATCACCCCAGTCCCTTATAGCCAAAGATTTATATTTTTGTTATTTTCGTTTTCCCAGAAAACCGTTTATTAATCGTTATAAGGTATACATGTAATAATATTATAATATATACAGGTGGGCATTCTTATTTTATCGACATGTTAATTATAATACGTTGGCTACCTAATTGTAGCTTATCTATATATAGGGATTGTTGTTACGGACGTCGACCGGTCAGAATAGGTAAAAAGTGCGTCGCTTTCACCAGCGTACACCTTTGACACACGTTCAGTGCCCGACTCTTCCTGTTCACAATTTTCAAAATAATTTATGAGATTCTAATCTATGGCAATATAAAACAAATCAACTACCTACAGTATTATTCCACGAGCCTATATAAATGTTGCAGATTATATTATAATCATTTGAATATTGTAATATAATATGTAGATATTTCAGCCGTCGTTTGATTTATGTACCAGTAACAGTATTATAATAAAATAAAATTTCACTTGGAAAATAATTAGTGCTTAGTCTGTTTGACGGAGAAATATCACCGCAGCAGCATATTTTCGAAACGCGTTCTCTGTCGTCTTCTATGTGTGGTTTCATACAAGTGGTGGTCTCTGAGTCCAACCCCCTCCATACGAGTGTGTCAAATGTAAAATTCATCAAAAATCAAAATTTTTATAGCAGCGGTTATGCTGCTATAGAAGTACAGCTGTTGTGTAATTGGGTTGTGCCCTATAATATATATCATCTTATTTCTGTATTACGATAATAATGCATTTATAGTTCTTAGACCCACCGTCTTGGACCACCCTTTGATAAAATCCTGGTTGCACCACTGTATATACAGACCGCGGTTATACATAATTCTTTTGGCGCATGACCTGTATATTATTTTATTCTTCTGGTGTTATCGCACGCATGCTACATACTCTGCGAGGTACGTCGTGTATATTATTATTGTTACAAATAATAACAGTTAACCTCGGCCCGCGAGTAGGTGGTTATTTTAATATACGATTGTATATTGTGCATATTGACGTATGGCGGTTGCACTTCATGACATTATGCATATATCACGTAGTATAATAATAATATGTCGTTCGACTTGTCGATAAATCAATATAAGTACTGTTTGACACTACTTAATATGTATAACACTAGTCGGTATACCAACAGGACGACTACCTGTAGTAGTTTAATACTGTATTGTACGTTTACATGGAGTGATCAATGATCATTTAAGAGACTATTATTATTAGTTGATTTTATTTTCAAGTACACGCATTTTTAAAAAATAAACTATTTTTTTTTTTTTTACAGTTTTTGTATAATGGTGACTCAATATCGATTTTTGATTTAATATATTTCGATCTGTATTTTTAAGCTAATTTTCGCTGTTAAAATTATACATTGGTAATATAATGATTGTAGATCAGCTCACTTATATTATGTTATATATGCATAATATATACAATATACATATAATATTAAGTGCTGTTGTCAAATATTAAGAATTCGACGAATTTATACGCGCTCGCCGCATAAATAACGGGTACCAGTTTTGGTATATATATATATGATTACATAGATACAGATGCACGGTTGTTTATGTATAATATACATTTACTAACTTTTCTACTCGTATAATAATATTCGCGGCGAAAAACGATAAGTTTTTATTTTCGTATAATTGTAGAACATATAGTATTATGGCTATTGCGTTTTAAAGCTGTATGCTATCGATGTTTTGAGTAGTGCCTACATTATGCAGGTATACATATAATATAATATTATAATGTATTATAGGCACTCCGGCCGAATACGACGATGTACCGAACTAAATGATTGGTCAAAACGGGCGTATTATCTCGGCTATCATAATGATATTATACTACCTATATACATATACGATGTGCATGTTATTATTATAACACGCGTATCTAATTTCACTTATGCAAATCAACGCAAAAACCTGCGGTAAATTCATAAAATCCAGATCAGAGCGCGCGTGTCGCCGGGGATACACTCACACGCGCGCTCGTATAATAGACCTGACGTACAAATTCGATTAAATTTTGAGAACGAGTTTATCGATATGCGCGCGTACATACACTATATTATATTATTTTATGCGTTTAATGGATCGAAAACACGCCATGCGTGTGCGTGTTAATTTAAGACTTTTTTTTACGTGTACCTCTACTTATGACGTACGCGAACAGCGCGCGGTCGGACCGAAAATAGCTTATACATATTTTTTTAAATATATTATTTGTTTTTTTCTTTCTTTACAAAAGACCCACTAATTATATTATTGCGATTCGCGACTATCTTATAATATTATATGCATACTTATATATATATATATATATATATATATATATATATATATATATATATATATATATATATATATAATATATTATTATTATACCTAATGTAGTCGAAAGTGCAAGCGCGCGCGCGCGTCCATTATATTATTATGTTATAATATAATATTTTAGGTATACGCTGATTCGGTCGCGCGTATTATTTTCTATACGAATTCGATTATTACCCATTTATCTTTTCTCGGCCGGTACCACTTTCTACGGCGGCTTTGATTTTGTTTTCGATCGGATTTCGAATCGTTGTAAATTGTAATGCATACGTAAACATTATATTATAATGGTAATGTGCTATGTAGGTGTTATTAATTATCATATTATTATTGTATGGTTTACTCATATTGATAACCATTTGCTGGGTCCACCGCAGCTCCTGCAACGATGCAGTTATGTATTGGGCGCACAGTGCGAATTCTAAAAAGGCGTGTACCGATAAATAAAAGTAGGTAAGCAAACCTATTACATTCCAAACCTTCTGAAAACATACTATAATCTTTTTTGTTAAGAATTATCATCGTTATTGTTATGTTTTCAGTTTTTGAACTTTGATAGAACTTGTATATATAAAACATTAGAGCGTTTTCGACTCATTTGTTTATTGCAGTTTTTGAGCTCTGTCCCATCCCCGATAAATTGTGACTGCAGTTATGCGTAATACTGTGTCAATGTTAAGATACCTAAATGTGTATTATGAGTTATGATGTTTTTCTATTCACAATTCCAATATTAACGCGCCGCATTGTACGCAAATCTAATAAGGGCGAAGCCCTCCCCCCCCCAAAAAAAAAAACGAGTCCGTCAGATGTTGCACGGACTTATATGGAAATAACGCTAAAACATAAACGCTACCAACTGCTTATTTGGATGAACATAAAATGATGCAGAACATTATATTTGTTTTATACGTGTATAGTGCATCGCATGGTATACCTACAATCAGTAAAATAACTTAATAATAAGCTATGCGTTTATTTTTTTTTTAACGATATAATATAGTGTCGATTTTTTATTTAATTCGAGATTTTTTTTTTCGCAGGATCGGCTAGCCGGACATGGTACAGTCGCGTCGATCGGTAGTGGCGGGGGCGGGGGTAGCGGCGGTGGAGGCGGTGGCGGAGGAGGCGGCGGAGGCTCGTCACCGTTCAGCCCGCATCACCATCACCACCATCACCACCACCGGAACACGACGCCCACCAACGCCGGTTCCAACATGGGACACCACCAAGACTTCCAGCCGCCGTACTTCCCGCCGCCGTTCCCACCGGCCCACCACCACCATCAGCCGTCCGCCGGCAACGCGTCTTCGCCGTCCGCCATGGACTATATCAACGACCCGTACTCACAGACGCTCAACAGCTTGCACCAGAGCGCCCAGGCCGCCGCGGCCGCGCACCACTACAATCAGCTGACTGTGGCCGCGGTGTCCGTAGGCCAGCGGCACGACGCCCTCCGCCGGTCGGACTCGGACTCCATACACGTGGTGAGTGAAATTTCTGATTATAATGTCGTTGTCTAACTATCGATTTATGGTGAAAGGACAAACTATATATATATATATATATATATATATATATATGTGTGTGTGTGTATATTATTCAACATAATTGTGAAGGTAATTAGAGGGAAGCCACCCTAAAATAGTCTCTCTGTACAAGATTCATATATAACGATGAGTGCATAGGCGACATTTGGCAAACATAGGTAGTGATGGAGGCTGCACAAATTAAATTTTTTATTTAAAAAAAAAAGGAATGCAAATTGAAAAAGTTTGCATTGACAAAACAAAATTGCTCTAAAACATAAAGTATACCCATAATCCATTAATTTATCTTTTGCCACCTCTCGGTTTTCTGGTTTTGGGATTGTTGGTTGAGGCGAAAGTATCGTTTGGCATCGAATAATACCAGGAGTGCAATTGCACCCACAGCGCGTGCTTCTCCAAATGTCACCTATGAATGGGTGTACTTATAGGTACTTGTAAACTGCAATGCTGTGGTAGGTAGCATACGATATGTTTCAAAACCATTCTCACAAACCATCTTCTAACCATACATCAAATCGAATGCGCTTAACGTATAAAAATAATCGACAATGTTTGACCCCGGTTTTTGTAAGGCGCTTTGTGTAGGCAATTTTGAAGCGTTTCTAAAGAAAACAAATATCTAACGACTGAAATTATAATAAGTTATTATACATAATTATAGTTATAGTCGTAATCTAAAGTCTATTAAGCATTTGTTGTGTGATTATGAAAATATATTTTCAATTTACGTGAATGTTATTGCGCCTTATATTTAATATACAAACATTACAAACAACAAAATAAGTTTTTTATCATGTTCACTCCATTTTTATGGTTAAATTATGCATTTATTCAAATTTTGTTTTTTGTAATTTCTTGGTTTACTTAAAAACAATATTTCCAAATAAAGTGAAATAACTCTGAAATTACTCGTTCGAATTTACATTTCAGTGTATTAGCATCTCTACAATAGTCCGCATATATTATATGTTTAAATTGTTTGACAATTGTCAATTTGCAGAAAATATGATGAGATATCATTTAAAGAATATAAATAATTTGCATCGTTTAAGAGCAAATGTAGGTCCTTGAATTCCGTAAATAAAAATAATGTTCATCAGTTTATAGGTACTATTGTTTCTATTACGGAAGTAAGGAGATTAGGCTAATAATTTTTTGGTAAAAATTTGAATTTGAATTAATGCATATTTTAATCATATCAATATGAAACGAGAATGCTAAAAATGTTGCACTGTATCTTCACATTTCTCGCGTTACGTGGTGTTGTGATATATGTTTTGCTATATGTATATAAGTGAAGCAAGCATTCGTACTTATACCGCGAATTCACATGCGAAATTATTTGCCCGAAGAAGGATTCTGTCACTACAATTACACAATTTTCGACGCGTACGAAAAAGAGCTGTTAAAAGCGTCCGTCATGAAACGACCATTATTATTCAATAATAATACATTTTATGTATTAAGTTTGGACACAATTGCAGATGTTAACCTATATAACCTGCGGCGAAAGGGTTGACAGTTTCAGTAAACGAAATATCATAATATCAAGTACCTGTATATGTTCACCCGCCGCGTTCTATACCGCGTTTTCGTGACCGGATTCCATCGACGTAATGGCCGAATAGTTTGCTTTTGTTGTGTATATTATGACAAATCGATGCTTCCGACTCTATATAGATTGAATAACCATCATATTTGATATATGTACCTACCACGGGCAAATATAATATAATTTTAGTCGACCTGGGTTTGATTCCCAAATTATTTCGATTAATATCAGCATTTATACACATTTTTATAACATGTACAACGACATGTTATTGTTGAGTGAATAAATTATACCACAAAAAATAATACGTTATATACAGCTACAAGTAAGTAGGTAACATATAATAACATAGTTGTGACCCTGCACAGGACACCTGCTAGCTTGTACGTTTTATTATGCCTGGGAATGGGGGGGGGGGGAGCGTTCGGACCAAATCTGGATCACGCGGAAATTCGCTCCTCGAATCTACCGCCGTCTCAGCATCCGAACTCGAATTAAAGTATTCACCTACTATCTGTCCTATTATTATAGTGATTCAACCTATATAATATGATAAAATATCGGACACTAGTTTATACGTTTTGTTATTGTTATCGCGCACACTTGAATCGATCAATCACGAGCCGTTTGAAACAGACAACTCGAGACAATCGCGGGTCGCGCGCGTATATACATTGGAAACGTGACCGATCGGATAAAAAATCGATTTGCAAGTGACCCTCGCCCCCTCGCGGTGTGAATGTATTTCACGAGCGAGTTGGTATTGCACTGATTTTTTTTTTATATCACAGCAGTGATGTCATCCCATGGACAGAAATTCGGTTATGGAACTCGATGATAGTAATTTATTGCGATTCTTATTTTTTTATTATTGTCACGATCTCGTTTGCGTGGGATATAATATGTCTAGAACCAATGCAGGTATACTGTGCATTCACCCGCAACATAACTACCCTTACCGCGATCAACAGTAAGCGTCATGCTTGAAATGCATTAATAATGTCCTTACATTGTATACAGGAAACAGACTTAAACATTATATTGTATCCGAGATCAAACTGTAGGCCCAGACCGTTGAGTCTATCTCATATATAATAAAAAGTCAGTAGGTACGAATGTAAAACTATACTCATAAAGTGTTAAATTATTTTTTTATAATATAATATGTGTACGGTGTAGGTATTGAGTAGTGTCAGTAAACTCAGTTTATGTATTGTCCTTATATTATATTATACGAGTCAACAATATATGACATCGCGATTGTCGAATCATGAATTAAGTTTTAAATAGTTACCGACTTTTTCTGGCCCGAGTATATTATAAAATATATAATAACGTCGATAAATACCGCCGAACGCGTATAATATATATAATAATATGTACCTTTATAAAAATAATCGACCACTGTACAAGTTGAGAGTGGAATTGAGGAGTCTATGTTTTATATCATTAATCGTAATTTTTCCAAAGCCAAAAGATTTGACTCGTCGGAAAACCAGTGTTATTGTTACATAACAATCACACCCTGCGCTGCACATATTATAGTTTATACATAAACTATAAATATATGCATTAACTATAATATTTACCCACGTACAATGTACCCACACAACGTTAACAGCGGCGCGTAACTCACGAGCGCGTCACATGTCGCGCGGAAAAAATTTCATATTATAATATATCTGTATCGCAAGCTTACGTGCGTGTTTCTCGCGCCAAATTACTTATGCACTATGTGTGTCTGTACAGCAAGAACCCGTGGAGAGGAGAAATGGAAAATAATATTATTTTATTATATTATATTATTGCGCGCACATCCGTTTTCGTTTCGCATATTATAATAAATATTATCGTACGTTATAATAATATAGGAGGTATAATATACCGGCCCGTCGCGCCGCCGCTCGCTATTTGCACGCGCGTGCAGTAATGCCGACATTATGTCTCGTGTATAAATTATATTTTGCATATTTGTATATAATGCACGCGCGTTTAACAATAATAATAATTATTATATACACACAATCGCGTATTCTGTCTTCAATTTTTTTTTCCGTTTTTTTACTATAATATTATTATATATTATATTTTATTTGTCCGTGTGTTATCGTATTATGTTATACTTGTACGACTACCTGTGCGCACCGGTAGTGCCGCCGCGTGTGCTTGTCTATAAAATAATATTTAATATTACGTAACCTGTATGCTCGTTAAATGACTCTAACACGCCATCCCTTGACCACGCCCCGAGATCGTATATATTATTACAATAATAATAATAGTAAAATTATAATATCTCTCATGCCCGAGAAATATATTTTATTATCTTTTCGTTTCACGCATATAAAATCTCGGCGCGCGTGTGTGTGCGTTTTATCTCTGGAGAAACGTGACCCAGCCGGCCCCCGCGATAGCGACTTTGACCCATAAAGAGACTGAAAAAAACCGTTTAACGAGACAACGAAATCGTACTTATATCACCTACCTGCTACCTATAATTATGTATCTATCAATCTATCTGTATTTGTATTATTTCTGATGTGCGAACAAGTTGACATAGGTTTTGTTTTCGAGATATTGTATAACCTATATGTTGATATACACATGACGAATTTTGATAGATCATGTACACCACTACACTCCACGATTAAACTATGCGCATTCGTTCAAATCTTAACTTTTAAGGAATTTCAAATACACTCGAAGACCACATTTTTAATTAACATTCAAATATTCAATAGACTATATATATATATGATCCTATACACATAAAGAAGAATAACTCAGATACAATTTACTTTCGATTCCAGTATCTACAGGTACATATACATTAAAAAAAATCAGAATTTGTTTACATAATTTAATAATAAAATCGGTGTAAGCATCTTGCTGAAAAAATTACCTTGTACGCATTATTTTATTGATATTGCATTTATTTAAACAACGATATTAACAGTATACATTATTCGAAACTTGATTTTATATATAGTTGCGCACTCGTCACATTTCGTATCACGAGGAGGTCGGAGTTTACCACGTAAGGTTATTATACCGCGACCGCGGTCGTATATGTCATAACTCATATTGTATATTATATTATTATTTTATATAGTATAGTCTACAGATTGCGACGGCGATGGCGTGAAAACTACGTATTGCACATCATGTCGTATAAGTACCTACCTATATATAATATCGGTGTACTCCACTAGGCACGACGAAACGGGTCCGGTTTATATAATAACGCTGCCCGGTCACCATAACGTCATAATAATATATAATTATAATTTGTACGGGGTGTCTTACCACGAGTTTGTACCTACCCCGTTGATAACTGTTTATCTATAATCAATTTTTAAAATTTTTAAAATTTGATTTTTTATTAGGTATTGTATAATAGGTACTAATACAGTTCGTATAAAATTAAAACCATATGTATTTAAAATTAATAATTAAAAACTTTAAAGTGACTTTATCGGCACCGTATGTTTTAATTTGGGCCTGGACTGGTTAGGTTAGGCTAAGTTGGGTTATGGTTTAAGTGCGACTAAATGTAATTTTTTTAGATATATAACGCTATATTTATATTTATCCGTGTACGTTAATAGTGCGGTTACAGAGTAGATAACATGATTAATAGTAATATATAATTACGTAATTTTTTGCTAGACATATTTGCATACACGATCGTTTTTATCGCTCTAAACACGAATAATTCAATGTTGAAAATCTAAGAACGCGTGTTGAATAAGTAATATTAAAACGTATTTGTTTCGACGCGTGGTTGTATAATGCTCACCGACTAATCGCTATATATAGTATATTATAATATCTCATATTCGCATTATATATAATAAAAAATATGATCTGCTTTACAACACTTACCTATGTCATATCATAATATATAAATCTGATCGAACTCTTTAAAATTAAAATTATTTTATTTGTATAATATCCTAACCGTCCGGACGACATTTCGGCTGAATTCGGGTAGATAATGATATAATATTATACAGGTACATAAATACATCAAATGTAGGTGATTTTGAAGTAGTACCTACCTACCTATACAAAGACGCAAAATTGTAGGAAAAACACGGCGCAGTGCAGTGGTCTATGATATGATATTTAACGTTTGGTTTTCGAATATATACTTATTGCCAATTTTTCACGTCAAAAATAAACCGTCGTCCGACAAATCTGCGGACAACGAACAACGGGGTCGTTGGATTTAAGCTCTGCTGCTATTGTTGATACTTGTTTGGCAAATGTGCATATACACTGCGTATTTGTTATTACGAATTTAATATATCACCGTCGCGACACAAAGAAATAGCGTACCACTAAATGTACGGCTGTTTTTTTTTTTAAATTTTTCATTGTGTATATTACCGAAAAACGCTTGGTGCATCTGCTGTTTCAGTCGCATCATCTGTGTTTGTGTATACCTTTATACATATATATTATCATTATTATTACCTCTGCGACTGACTACCGTTCATAATATTATATTATATTATTAACGCGGGCGCGCGTTCTTGTCGACGAGGGCGGCGACGAGCGGTAGTCCGACGGCCGAGACTCTGCGCGCTTATTATTATTATTATTAGTAGTATACCTGTACGGTCATACGGACGGGATTTAATTAAAACAGGCGCGCGCCCAAGAGTATACCTGTATACCTATATATTATATTATAAAAGCGGTACGCGTGAAATCGTCCAAAGTATTTTTCGTTTTACCTCTACTGCAGAGAGTGAGATAGAGAGAGTGAGAGGGGGGGAGAGGGAGAGGGAGAGGGAGAGAGAGAGAGAGAGAGAGAGAGAGAGACTTATTGAGTGCATGTGTAGGTATAATTAATATATGGGTATTACATACGCATTCGATCGTCCGGCTCCGTTAATGGGGCCCGAGGAAATCGATTCGACTACTCACGTCGTGAAAAGTGGGCGTCGCGCGAGACGTGCTCCTGCAGTGGCGGTGTCCGACGTTTTATTTTTTTAATTACCCGTCGACTTCGGAATTTTCGTCGACGAACAAAAATTCTGTCGCCAAAAGTCCTTCTGTCGGGCCGTAATGAAATTATATACAATAATATAATATTTGGTCTCTTATATTTTTTTGATTTATGCTGCAAGAGTCGTATATTATAATGACCATATAATATTTCCAAACATTTACAATTTCTATTATGCAATTTGAGAAAGATTGTCTTACTGTGAAGTGAAGCGCCCTGGCACTATAAAATTAACTTTGTTGGCTTTTAACAAATCCCAACAACGTCCAACAAGTCCTAGAAGAGATTTTTTGGAATGGTTTTAGTTTGTTATGCTAACTTTATAGTGCCAGCTTGATGTAGATGACTGTCTTGTGGCGATCGGGCATTATTTTTCATACGATTACCTTACCCGATTTGTACGTACATTTTTTGTATAATTTGTAAATTGTTTTGCAGATGTTTTATTTCAAAATGTCGATAATTGAACATTTAAATGAATAGTATTTTCTATTACGACAAATAAAATTGTCAAAAATATATTTATTTAAATCTTTAGTCTACTGTGCAGCACACAACGTAGTTAATAATATATTATCAATAGGTATAGGTAGCACATGCTAATATACTCGTGACGTTAGATAACGTTAGGTCCATTCGAAAAAAAGGAAATAGGATTTTAATAACCTAATCAATAGTAGAAAAAATTAATTATAATCATAGTTCTTAAACTTAACTCGTTGTTATCGTATACAAAAAATTATGAAAAAATATATAATATTATAATCTGAAAAAATATGCGATAAATATTTTTGGAATTAAAATCTAGCGATTACGAAACATATTTGTATCGAATCAGATTTTAAATATGCACTTTCCTAACAAATATGCGAATGTATAAAGTTTCGAGCCCCGTTCATGATATTTTAAGTATATATTATAATATATGTGTGGTGTGTATACAATATTTTACATGTACGGCACCCTTCGAGTAAATTATATATACATATTATAATAATAACTAGGGTGGCGACGGCGGCGGATTTCTTCGTCCAGAATTCCGACGTACGTGGAATTCCAAGCGTTTTAATTATGCCAGCTCAATTCAGAAAAACGACGAGGGTATAAAAACGATTATTATTATTAGTAAAGCAGCGCTATCGTAACGCGCGCTTATACATGCATATCATTATTATTAATATTATGTATAATCGTGATGTAATTACATAACAATATACGAGGATGGCTGAAGCTGAGATTTTGGAATGTCGAAAAATTCGAATTTTTATGAGATATTTTAGTAAAATTTCCGTCTTGAGGGAGAGACCGAGAAGCATGCTTTTGTAAAATATATTTTGCTATCGTTGTGTTATCGTAATAATTATATTTTGTTAATAATGTAATATAAACTACTATGTATATTTTATATTATAGTATATATACGCATACGCCAAACCGTTTCGATCTTGATAAAGCGCGTACCATCGTCGTCGTCGTCGTCATCGGGAAACTGTATCATATATATATATACACATCACAATATACACTATGGTATAATATGTATACATTGTTCAACAGAAATTCTTGAGCTTTTAAAACTTTATCCCATAATATTTAATAACGGCGACGATGGTGGCGGTAGTCGTGTAGAACAGATTATTATTTTACATTGGATAAAAACTACCGTTCGACGTTCGAGGTGTATAAATAAATAATGTTCAAAGACATCGCGGTTCCTAAGGTCATGATCGTATCCAGTAGCCAGAAAGGACCGGGACCCCCCATCTCAAAGTCCAAAGACAAACAAACTGGAATAGCAACTCCCCATTTTTTGTTTTAAGATATTTATAATCTAATAATTAAATTGTATCTATGTAGGTATAATTAAATGTAAGAGGTCTTAGTAAAAATAATAAAATTTTTAATTTGCTGTAAAATGTCTATGTCGAGAGAATAAGAAAATACTTATGTATAATATTTAAAAATAGTTCAAGATAATTATGTGTGTGGCATTCTTCAAAATAAATACCCTTACCAATCCCCTCAAAAAAAAAACTTCACTTTAGATCTGTCCCTGCAGCGTAAAATAGTTAAAACTATCTCGATTTCTAATGTTTTTATATTCTGTAATGCACGCCGTACATTTACGGGTGCTTCGGGTTTGTCGTATTTGTTGTTCAACGTTATTTTATTTTCTTCTACTTAGCGTCCACTAAAACTTTAGGCTTTAGCTAGCCTTATTTATGTACACTCGTATTTGAAGTTAATAGTTAAAGGTAAAAATAACTGGCACAATAAATTACAGGCGGCCTCGACTTTAAAGTTAATTATTTATGTCTTTTTGTTTCTCGTTTCGGTTTAGATCGAATATTCCTACATAAAGCAATTAAAATTGTAATAAATGTGTGATATCTTTGATTTAGTAATTATAACATAATTGTTTCAAAAAACATTTGTTTGTGAAAAAATGTGTCTATAGTGCATATCGAAGAGAAAATCTTGATATTTCTAAGTACCTATACTATAAATGTCTTAAATGTTATGTTATTATTTATGTTATTATAATACCCAACACATAAATACCGAATGTTCGGTACTTGACGGATAGAATTCGTACCTATACGGTTATACTTATATCCTACTTATAATCCTACTTCGGCAATATTCTTATATTATATACGTATAATATATTAATCTTTGGATTATAGTGAAACTGTTTTCAAACGTAATTATAAGCTGTTTATAATATTAATCGAATGTCGTTTTGTAAATAGACCCCCTCCACATAGCTTTTGCGTATAATAGCGTGGCTTATATTATATTGAGTTGAAGTAGTTCTCTCGTAATATAATATGTACATATATATATATATATAAAATCGGTCGTATCACGATAATCATAAAATTACGCGTGTTATCCGACTTGACACATTTTTTTATCGATCAATAAATACCGCCTTCGATTTCATTCTCATTATCTCTCTCTCTCTCTCTATATATATATGGATTTTTATCTATACATCACATATTATATTTCTTTCCCGGGTGCATATGCGGATGATTAGCGGCTATATAAACGCGTGCATATATATATATATATATATATATATGTATATATTATATTATAATATGTGCTGTTTTACTTTATAGCTTAAAAAAAACTGGTCGTGAAATATTCACACATCACACCGCCGCTGAGCGTGTTTTTTTTTGTCGTTGCACATAATATAATATAATAATACGCGCATAAAAAAAAAATTGTGAATTTTTCTCAGAAGTCATATACGTAATAACTGCAAACAGCAAACGGGGGAGGTAAAAAAAAAAAATCCGATCTCATTATATATTATATTTTATATTATAAGATAATACTCGTTTCGAATACGGAATCATTATAATAAACGTTATAATATACTGCGGTACGCCGCCATATGTATCGATCGCCTCGGCTGAATAATAATAACAACAACAATGATAACTCGCATAAACACACAAGTACGGCGAGCATTATTGTTAACACACGCGAGATCACGGGTACCGGACGCAGACTGTTCTCTTGTATCCATACGGCGAGGAGAAAAAGTAAATATAAATCAATATCGCCAAAAAAAAAAAACTTTCTCGGTCGACCGAGATCGACGAGGTTGCGGCCGCCGCGCTCGATGTGCAACAGTTTCCGACGGGTGCCCTTCCGTCACGTATATGGAATGTAGTCGTATAATATTATATATATACATATATATATATGTATAGGTGTAGTACTGCCACCGCTGCAACCGATCGGACGTCGTTTAAGTATAATAATAATATAATACCTATACGTCGACCGATTTGGGCTTGGTATAAACGGGACCGGATCTGTGCAACCCGCACTAATAACAATAATTATTATCGTCGATGATACGCATACGACGACGACGACGGACGACGACGACGACGCACATACAAAACAGTGTGCCGATTTTTTTTTTTCGACTACTATTTTATGCGCGAGGCGACTTTGCCGAGTATATATATCTAGGTTACGCGGACGTATCGAGTGCGTATTCCTTAACGAGAGAGTATGTATATTATATATATGTGCGCGGTGTGCGTTTATCGAAAAACCTCTCCCATATCTGGTTACGAGACCCGTAATTATAATCGACCGAAAAATCGAAATAAATAAATAAAAAAACCGCTCATTTCGATGTCTAAAGCTGGTATTATTATAACGTATAATATTATTTTATACCGTGTGACGATTAATCAAATTCGAACGATCGTCGACGATACTGTCTCTTGTCTCTATCTCTCTTTCTCCATCTGTAAAAACGTCAACCATAACGCGCATTTTGCTGCCACATAAATGCAATAAATTATCATTTTTATTATTTTGTTTTTCTCGCCGTGTTCTATATTAAACTGCCGAGTCTATACGTTTTAAACGCTGCAGTTTGTGACGTAAACGACGGTATAATATTATATGTAAAAGAGAAAACTTTGCGTTTGTGGTATGATATTAACTGTCTGATTTTAATTATTATTAATAATAATATTATATCTATATTTATTGAACAATAAAAAAACCATTCGGTTTACCGTAGATATAATATACCTATATTATATATACGAGTGACGCTGCCACGATGTTTCTACTCTCAAGAACTCGTAAAGTGACATAATGACGGATGCAGCCACGCATAATATCGTAATAGACACTCGTCGAAATATTCTAGAAACTCGTATACATGGCGGTCGATAGTATGCGATCAAGAGTGTCTGGTAATTTTACGTCATAACAACACACACAATAGTAGTACATTTCAATAAATTGTTCACGCTAGTCGTATTATAAGCCAATGACGACGATGTGTCATACACATACACGCACACCGAATAAAATACTGATATAAATACTGAAACTGTTTTTCTCTACAATACAAGTATCAGATATGTAAACGGAATCGTCGAACGTATTAAATATTTGATAGCATTGGGAATCGTTCGGATATCCCAAAAATTCCTGGTCTAAACGGATTATCCAGATTTTAGAATATACGATTTTTGATTATCCGCATAATTATTAATTATTATAGTGTATTTATATATGGTGGATACTTCTTACAAGTATATTAAATAATATAATGTATAGTTACTATTTTCATACGATATAATAATAAAACATTTTTATAGGAATTTCGAGTTAAATTTTAATTTAAAGGGTATAATAAGTATCGAAGTCACGTATTTTGGTTTCACTATCATATAATATATAATATTGATATAATTTATGTACTATGTATAATATACAAGCCTATAGGTATTCTAAGTTTAAGCAAATCTAAATGTTCTTTAGCACTTGATGGTTAGTTATTGTCGTACGATAAAGAAGTTCTAATTATATATTTAAATGTTAAGTTATAGATGACGAATATTATATTTTTCGGCAAACGTAAACCCGTATTTATTGTAATTTGTAACATATAATAATATAATAATGTTATATGCTGTGAAATCTCATAAAGCTTTTACGATTTCATTAAACGACACAACATGTAATAATATATATATATATATATATTATTAATTATTATATTATATAATAGTTATTATAGTAACGCGATTTTTGTTATCGATCCATAGGGCAACATGCACCCTTCTTTCCCGTATGAGAGCGGCCGTTCTCGAGGAGGCGAATACGGTTCCGGAGTCGGCGGAGTTCGAGGTCGTGGCGACGTGCTCGTCCAGTCGCACCCGGGCCTGGAGGACTCGCTGGTCCTGCACAACGCCCTGTCCAGCGTAGTGGAAGAAGCTCAGGTAAGTCATCGCGTTCCGATTTATTGATCATTATTTATCACCACTATATTTGTACCATAATCATAATTATAATAGGTATAACGCGTACCTGCAGTATATTATACTATTCTGATATTACGCATTTACGCGTGAGGGCTGCATCAGCGCTGCGCCGCGGGTGTCCGGAGACACGCCTTAAATCGACTGGGAGAGGGTTGAACCGGTCGTTGTCGGTTGATTATCGGTTGCTTTTAACAAGTATATAACGCATTATAACCAGCAAACCCCGTCGTTGAAGGGTGAAAGTATTCTGCTCATTTTCGGTGTTGCGCGAATCGTGTAGGCATATACTGCAATTTGTCGCGATAATTACGACCTACACCTATACCTATAATATATATTTATTATCTGTTACAATTCGCCAATCATGTTTATACTGTCATCGTTTACTAAACATATATAGAGCTGCCATCACCACTGTAATACCCACACATGATATAGGTAGGTACTTCGATTTACTATTTATCACAATTTTATCTTCGAATCAACGTAGAGTTGTAAAACGTCGTGTGTTACGAAAATTTCAAGGGGAATAAAATAAATTCGAGGTTTTCGAGTAATCATCGCGACCGACTGTACCTATATAATGATGTAGGTGCCTATAACGTGTGCACCGTATGTAATAGACGATACGGTATCTGGCGAATGATTGATGAGATTATTCGGAACGCGCTCGTTGATCCGACGATGATCTGACGATTTTTAATTACACAAACAAAAGCGCCGCCGACGTTCGTTGCAGCAGTACCGCGCGCACAGGAATTTTCCCCGCGAATGATACGACTGCCGGTGTGGTAGACTGTCCGTTATACAGGCTCGTCACGCCGAAACATTATTTTTTTTTAATCGGGCGAACAAGAAGCTATACATTTATTTAAAGAAACGCTTATGGTATTTCAATAATAATCGCGTGCGTTACAAATCACTCTCTCGCAAATATTATATATAATATACAAAACATTTGTGCAACGTTTAGTTATTCCGGAGACGAGGCTTGAACCCCTAAATTCTTTTCCCTATAATATGTAAACCTTCTATCGTTTGAATAATTCCGATCAACAAATAACGTTGTTTTACTTAATATATTCTTATGCAGCGTGATGAGATAAATTGTGCGAGCGCCAATAACGGATACGCCGAGTTGTTTATATAATTATTTTAATTGAACGCGCATTCTATAATATTATACAATAGGAAAATACTGTGATTATTCCAGAAAATAACTTTTTAATCTATAGTTAATATTTTATTAAAAACGATTTCGGATATTTATTAAAATATTTTATATTAATAAAGTGCAAGCAGCAAAGTAATTTTCCGTTTTAATTTAAAAATTGAAACATTTATTTTCGTGATTGTAGAAAATCTGAAATGGCCCTAAAGTACATTTACGTACAAATTTTAAAATCCGAATAATTGTATTCATCGTGTCTGTAAAATAGGTATACAAATAGTCAGGTGCTTATCTAATATTACGTTTAAAAATTGTAGTCTAAGTTATTACGTGCAAATACAACAGACACTATCTATATACACGAGAATTCTATAGGCACGGACTGCAAATAGTACCTATACGCAGTCGATAATAATAATTAATGCCGCCGCCGCCGCCGCCGACGTCCGATCATAAGTGGAAAAGTTGTAGTAGCTATACACGGCTGTTGTTGTTGCTCTCTTCGGCATTTAAATGAACACGTATATCCTATACGATATCAATTATTATTATTGGCACATAGGCCGGTTGTGGCTATGTGTTTAGGTACACGTATAGTATACACATATACTTTCTGATAGGTTTTACCGATCCGGACACTCCTCCTGCAGGAGAACCGCCGCTGTTATAAGCGCATTATTTTAATATACTGTCTCGTGTATATTTTGTATACATATATTCTTGTACACATACGGAATTCAATATATATTATGATATGATATACGGTAGATATGACGAGTGTGGTGGTAGCATATAAAACTATATTATAAACCAACCCGCGCGCCTGTGCGCGCGTGTGTGTGTGTGTGTGTGATGCGGCGTGTGTCGGCGGACTACGGCTCCCGAGATACGGCCGCGTTTTAATTTTTTTTTAATCGGGTGCGCCCATAACTCGTTACGTCCCCGAAATAATATTTTTAAAAAAATGAGTAATATATTATTATGTGTATATCATACGTGTGTGTACACACGATAAAATATAATAAATCCGAAACGCGCGTTTTCGTTTTTTTTTTTTAAGTGGCCTTTCGCGTTCGGTTTATCTCCGGCCGAGGTTAATAGTAATTATTATTATCGAAAATATAATAATACTATACGTACGTACATAGTGTAATATTCATATTACATTATACGCGTACGCACACTCGGTCACGTTACCACTATATAGGCGTTCGGACGAAGACGATTTCTTACGTGATATTATATACACAATAATATTAACATGCGTGCGGCGGCGGTGGTAACGACAACCGCGACGGATAACGATGTATATAATAATCGTAATAATATTATAATCTTGTGCGCGCGCTTTTTATAATAATAATGATACCAGTGCCGATCGTCGTTATAATAATAATAATAATAATATTATTATTATTTTATATACGACCGCAATCAAGCAGTAGCCAGTTTTCCAAAATTTCACAATATTGCTGGTACGCGTAATATGGGTACCTGGTACCTACCCGGTATATATATATGTAAACCGTGGAATTATATTAAACTCGTAATATATTATTTTAATAATACTGTGTTCACCGTATTACGACTGATTATTTATTTTTTTCGTTCATTTTTTTTCCCCAACAGGAACACAACGTGGACGATAGCAGTTCGTTTATGAACGACTTGCCGCTACTAAAACGTAAGTACCTTCGTGTATTTAATGTATCTAATATTATATTATATTATAATATATTACTTATAAGTTATATATGTGTGTGTGCTTGGAAAAAAATAATTGGATATTGTGCAAAATATATGTAAATGTTTGACGTCATTATATATATATATATGTATATTATAATACTTATAGGTATATTCAAATGGCACACGCGCTAATAATTGGACTTATACCGGTTACGGGTTCGACGCGCGAATGTCCAAACCTCCGAACAGTTATATTATGTAAGGGCGTGCACCCACCGACGGTCCTCTCGGACTGCATTCTCGTATTTTCTTTGTGATATTTAATTATGTTTTCAATTTCAATTATCTGTCGTCGTCGTATAAAGTATCGTAAACGTAATGATTAATTTGTCGACAGAACACGAATAAATTATGCGCGCTCACCCACCGTATATACGCGGTACGCTGCAATAGTTTGGCGTTTTCGTGAAAACGCGTCGTCCCCTATATTTAGGTACTGACTACAGCGACCGGTCTCGCTGATTGGCCGGCCGGCGGGGCCAATAAAACTAAAAAGTTCGACGTCCCGCTGACGACGAAATGTCGAGGGTGCTTTCGCCCCCCGGGCTCGGGTTCCCAGGTGCTCAATCCCGGACAGCGATCGGCACCCCCTCCCCCGATTTTCAAGCCTAATAAACCCATTCGAATAATTATTTCATTAAACACCAGTGCGTGTGTCGCGTGTAATCGTATTTTATAATATATATATATATATACATATTACATATTACATTTATTTAATTTTATCACGCGTGATTTTCACATTCCGGTCCAACGGTTAGGTACCGACTTTTATATTTATTTTATGCGACGAATCCCGCAACGATCTCCACTTGTACAGACCTTGTGCGATCTATAACGGCAGGATTTTCGTAGCTCACCCTCTACACTGTACGTCATATATGTTTATATAATATGTGTGACGTGTGTATAATTCAATACGCCGGCGCAGCGTCATACATGCACGTCGGTTAAAAAAAAATAATAATTTCTGTAAAATAAAAAAATAATACGATGAAAATTTGTTCGCCAAATGGAAAAAGGGGTTGCGCACCGAACGTGATTTCGTGCTTGTTATTACGTTTATGAGTCGATTTTTTCACCCCTCTAATGAGAAGAGACCACCGCCGTCTGGATTCCTCGGCGATGACTTTGCGGGTGGTGGGGGGAGGGGGCATATCTCCTCCGTGCTTATCACTCACTAGCTATACTCCACACATATAAATATATGTATACTTTCCGACACACCGATGCCTCAAAATTCCGAAATAATCACGTTTGCCGAAAATTCGAAATATTATGAAATATTATTTAATACGGTATAAACTGCTGCAACAGTAATGATGGAAAATGTAGTATGCAAAAGAGATTTTGGAGACGGTAGTCATTATATTATTATTACTATTATTATTATACGTTTACGTGTTGTATTGTATTGTTGTCGTTATATTCAATATATCGCGTGCAGGTGTATGCACGTCGTGATTATATAATATTACGAAGTTCTATATGATTATTGCATATGCCTCCATGCGATATTTAATAATAATTATTATTAATATAATGTACCGATTTGTACATAGTTGTGTATAATACGGACTATGTATATGTGAGTGTGTAATTTTCTTATATGAATAATATTGTAAATAACGAAAACAGTGTTTTGAAAACCTATATATTTTTTTCTTTCGGTTTCCGCTTCCCACCGTACGTTTCACACCTCTATTGTACAGTACAGTAGCCATATATTATAAAATATAGAAACACCTATACATTATGCGACATTTGACGAGGTGGTAAGTAGGTACGCACAGCACTCATGCTAAGCATATAATATAATACAGCTCGTACACGTACACAGCAGTGTTGTTTTTTGTTATTTTTTTACGCTTTCTGGGGGCGTCCACCGGGAACGGCCCAGAAAAACACGGCACCCCCTCGACGAGCGTCGCGTATACACGGCTAATTTGGGGTGTGCCGCGTATGACTTGACGGGGGGCGTGCGCGGACATCTGTTGTGTTCGTGTTAGCAAATTTTTTTTTTTTATTTCAAGTCCCATTGTCGATGTTGTGAAAAAGCACACACACGCTGCATAATCATTCCGCACCCTCCAGCCTGAACCTGAGACGTTATATAATATTATTATTGTATCCGAAGGCGGGTTTTCGACCGAGTGGACGTATATCCATATTATATTGTGCTGTGTATATATGTATCGTGTGTGTTCGATATATTTGCAGTGAATTACCGTTACCTCCGGCTAAAAATGTTGACCAAATGTTCGTCAAACACTAATGTCTATATTGTATTGTACATTATATTAAATTACGATTAGGTATACTCTTGACAAATTCGAAATTGTTTTGACAATAGTCTGAACATTTTCGCTTACTCGTTCACGGTTTCCTTTAATATTAATTTACTCTTAATTTTCTTCGAGCTTGTAACACATTGTAATATATTGTTGAAACTATTTATTATAATGGCATTCAAGGGACCGAAAAATAGGCTACGATGATGTATTATGTTAAACGTAAAAACCAAATTAAATGAAAAATATAATATAATATACCTATATATATATATATATATATATAATGGAATGACACTATGTATTATAACATTATTTAAATTCAATTGAGTTAAGTACTTACAAGTATACAAAGATGATTTAATACAAAAGTAAAATAAATCTTATATATGTTTAAAATAACGTATATAGTAGCATCGTTTAACATTTTTAACTCAAAATTTTAAGATGTATAATTAAATATTAATTTTGTTTAGTTATACATATTTTATAAATGTATATCATATTTAATTCAAATGTATAAGTCTTTATATAATATACGTTGCATTTATATATTTGGATGTTATTTCATCTTCGTTTTACTCCTAATATCTATTCCATTAATTGAGCAAAGATGGGGTTCAGTTTCGGTAATATCAATATATTCGTAAAATAATATAGCTAAAGACATCATAAAGTTATAAAAAAATAAGATCTTAGATAAAAATCCTGTTATGATAATATTAGTACTGTCATTAATCATTATAATAAAATCATAACAACCGATAAAAATGAAACTAGAAACATGATATAGCGATTTTTTTGTGGAATCAAAAAACTCAATAATTACGCTTATATAGTGACATCTACATTAAGTTACAAATCGTTATTATTTTCATAAAATAAAGTCAGTTCTTCGTGTGAAAATAATGTACCATGTAGCGAAGTTTTAATCAAAACTGACAGAAATTGTCAATAACAATATTTTCTATAATAACTGTTGTCTATTGTTAATCTTCATATAGTCTTAATAACATTTTGTATTCTAGGTATGTCTACAACCCCTTCGGACGTGTTTTGCAGCGTACCCGGACGTCTGTCGTTGCTCAGTTCTACGTCAAAGTACAAAGTAACCGTCGGCGAAGTCCAACGCAGGTTGTCGCCTCCGGAATGTCTGAACGCCTCTCTATTGGGCGGCGTGCTTAGAAGGTAAATATTTTATTATTTTACATTTAAAAAAAAAAATCTCTAAGGTTTTCATCGTGTTATTATTATTAAACAATTCCGGCGTACACGCGCTCGCGAATAAAACGTGACCGAACAATCTGAGCGAACTACCGTGTGTATGTGTATGTATGTTTGTGTACGTGTCTATGTGTCTGTGTGTGCGCGAGTTTGGACAAAAAGTGAAAACGGTCACAAATTGTCTCACAAATTGGTTACACGATTGGTGTGTATAGTCAAAACACGAAAAATCTATGCGGCAAAAAGTTACTTCTGCGGAAATATCGCAACCGTGTCCAAAGTGATTTCAGACAACTAATTTTATTTAACCGTTAAAAATTACCGTGAGAGATAATCAATTACAATTATAAATTTGTAGGTGATATATAAAAAATAAGTACACTGAAAATTAAAATGTATTAAACTTTATGAGCGCAGTGACCCCTTGCGGACGAAGGGATTATGCTATTTTGTCGCGTGTACACGTATTTTTAAATATTATTATGCAGCGTATGTTATGTATAGTTAATGCTGTCTATAGGACATTATATTAACAAATGAAAATCGCCAATACTCAGTTCGGCTGCGACTCGCGAGTAGGTTGTTTCTTTCATAGTTAATGTCCGTTTTATTTTTATTATTATAATATAAACGAGATATAGGATGAGGTACCTACCTATTTTTTCTTTATTTTTATTATTATTATTACTATTATTAAACGCAATAAATTCTTTAGAATCATCGTTTAATTTACTGTCGGCTTTAAAAAAAAAAAAATTCCAAACGATCAGCTAGTGGTGGTGGAAACGTGGAGCTTTCTATAAACATAATAATATTATATATATATATATATAGGTTCACGCTGTATACACGGCCCGACGCGGGCGTGAGCTGCAGCGCATCTCGCGGCGGTCAGTGAACACCTGTTGTGTGTTCGTAAAGTATGTAGTCATAAGCACTTAAAAACACGCGATCGGGTACACCCTAAAAAAGTCACTTAACGCGTTTTATGTTCAGTAAAATATATACGCGTTTCATCAATCGTAAAGTCCTTTATTTCACCTTTTTTACGACGCTCATCGTCGTCGAGGGTTTTAATCATTTTACGCCTATATGCGACACGACACTTATTATATTATATATTATAATATACACGGATAACGTACCTAATAATAATACTATATCATATATAGATACAATAATTTTGTAGTTTTTGTGAGTATAGAATACACGATATCGTTATACTTTAATTGCCATGATGTTTGTCGACTTGTCGTACCTAATAAAAACGATAATAATAATCATCATACATATATTGGAAGCTTCGGTGGCGGCGGGGATGGGTAGCGTACACTCTTATAATATACGTTAGGCAACGTCCGAAAATATGATCCAACTATAATAATTCTAGCACGACATATATATTTAAATTTGTAAGTTGGCAGACTTGAAAATTTTCCAAAACTTTCATCATGTGCTATTTTTAAACGTTATTATTAAAATCCATAACGTCTATTATAAAACCATAATATTAAATTTTGAATTATTGGCTTATATTTTATAAGTCTTGTAGACAGTAAATCTTCATACAGGCTAGAAGACAAACATTTACTTGCACTTATATATTATGCTTCAAATAAATCGTTAGACCTTAATCTAAGTAGATCAGGAGCGCTATTTCACGTGTTTGATTGTGGGAGAGGGGGAGGAAGAGGCAAATTTTCTTCGTGCCCAAGTCCGCCAACGATACGACAATCGCCTATACTTCACAAACAGCGTTATTCGTGTATAATGTATACATAGTGTGTTTTACGACGTTATTACGATTTCGAACATTGAGTGTGTAGTTGGTATTAGATACAAAAATGCGATTTGTCTTAACGACGGACAACGAATTTACGAATACATATTGTGTTTTCAGTGTATCATATATAACATATTTGCCGCAAAAGAGGTATATGAATTATATTATAATATAATATTATATAACAAGTTTTTATTTTTATTTTTGTCGACTCAATGGCGTAGTCATAAATATTCAGCTACCTAAATACACGAATGAAACTAGCAGATTTGAAATTCAATTGGTTTCGTTCATTGATACGTGTATTGTTTTAAATAAATCACGCAGATCTCGAAACTTTTTCAAAAACTATGACGTTGTTTTATGAGATAAAGCTGTAATATAATTATTGTAACTTTTTGCTGTTGAAGAGCACATTCTTTTGGTTTTAAATTAGATGCCTAACTACAAATAATACCCGAAATACAAGTGATCTACTGATAATAATGCCACGGTAGTTTCGTGGTCATACCATATATTAAAATATTGTTTGTGAATCGTAGTACGATATAAAAACCGGGATGGGTGATGTCTGCCAATTTATACACGAATTCCTCGATTTACATATTATATAAAGCGATATATTATAATTTATTATTACAGTCTTATAGCATTAAAACAACACATTTATTTTGGAATTTTTTTCAGAGCAAAATCCAAAAACGGTGGACGGCTGTTGCGCGAAAAACTCGAAAAAATCGGCCTAAACCTGCCGGCCGGACGAAGAAAGGCCGCAAACGTAACGCTGCTCACGTCGCTCGTCGAAGGTATGTAACGCAATTTATATATTATTACATTAACCATAATTTTTCTAAACACGACTAACACGTCATGCAATACATGAGATCGATATACCGAACAAGTCTAGTATTTTCTAGCGGCATCCGTGCGTATAAACGATGTATGTATGCTAAATCATATTACGTCTATGATAAAAATATAAGATTTCAATAGGTATACAAACATTGGTTTTAACTTTTAACACGAATTGGCGACGTAAAACGTCCGTCGATTGACGAAATGGAACGTTTTAACGGAAATCGGAACCATTCATTATTATATATATATATATATATATATATATCATATTCTATATTATTTTAAAATGATTCAAAAACTTATATATTTTATCGTTGCTATCTATCGTTGGCACGACGTTATCATATTGGACTTATCCGATGACCCATATCGATATAACCGTCACGCAAACCTTCGAAAGGATTGCGGCGGCGAATACTTTATATAATATACGTTTGTCGTGTTGAGGACGTCTTCCCGCGTGTGATAAATCTCTCGGTACCGTATATCGTGTGTGACGTCATGCGGTTGCTGTCACTCTGAAATGTCGTCCTAGGGGCTAAGACGGAAATGTTCAAATGTATATATAATTACGTTTAGGTATTGGTTATATATGTATATATAAATATATATATATATATAAACTGTACAGGTATTTGTTGCAAAGTGTCTATTGATGTGAGGGCAAATTCCGACATTTTTTCAGCTTTCGTCAAATGCGTGTGTTTTATAAACAGTCGTATGTAGTTCTTATATAGGTAGAGATATTTTTCGACAGTTTCATTTTTAATTTGCATTTAAATCATTGAAAGTAAAAAGTATTGTCACACCTATTTATAAAGGAATGCGATACACAAACGGTAGAGAGCTTTAATTAAATTTTTTTACATTAGTGTCCAATGTGTCCATATATTAGATATTATATTGATTCAGTTCGAGAGGAAGATTACAGAATTATACATAAACACAATAAACTATAACAGCAGTGAACTTTTCCAACCCAATTTTAACGTTTTTACAAGACCCAAAAATTAATATACAGGTCTAAGAGTCTAAAAAGGTATTGTTTTAACGCCTATATTTTTACCCATTCTTGTACATATGTACTTTAACTTTAAAAGTATCGAATTATAGGTTGGTACTATTTTAATATTTAACAAAAATAAGTTATTAAATTTTTCCATCTAGAGGCCATCTGAGGTTTTTAAGAAACAAAAAAAAAACGCAAAAACAAATATTTTTTTATTATTATTTACCTACTTGTAGTAATTCAATAACTATGCCACGGAGACTATATTATAACCGAGGCTCTCTAATTTGTACGAGTACTATTTACAATTATTATATAAAATTATGCTCCAAAAATATCAATTAAAATAATAATTCACATTATAATATAATGTTTTAATAATGGGGACAAACGCCGCTGTCTTTCACCCTGTAGATATCGCGGATTTCCGGCTATATTATATAGTCACAATATCCGGACATTTCAAGCATTCCGTCCGTCGACGCATAAAATATTATACTCGAATATACCGACCGCAAGACGTGTGCGCAAAACGAAAAAACGGGCCAAAAACGTGCTTCATTTGTGCGCGCGAAATTAACGTTTGCGGTCGTTGACGGCGGCGTCGAGCTGTATACAATATTATAGCCATATTATAGAAATATTATAAGTGTTGTGAACCCCATCATGGGTCCATGCAGCCACGCACAACGTTGTTCATTTCGATCGTGTGTCACGCCCACTGCCTGAAATTTTCCCGCAACCGGAATTTCGCAGTCCGGAAACACAGTTATATATTGCAGTGCATTATAATACGACCGCGCGATCAAAATGAAAAACATACTACCAGTGAAAAAATATAACATTATAATATCTACGCCTCATCATCGGAACGCGATGAAAAGTGTTTCAACCGACCGCCACGCGTATAATGTTTACGAATACCTATAATATGTATTACAAGACATACCTATGTACGAATTGTTGCAGTATATGTACACGCCGTTGCTGGAGGCGGCCGAAATCCTTTTAGTTTGTAGACACGCGTACATTACACATCATATCTACGTTTATAGTTGGATCTGACAGAATTATAAGTTTTTGAGGAAGCCGAAGTCTGAATGTAAATTCCTCACTGTCGCGGTCATATTATTGGGTTTATTATGACAATTCATGTAAACCCTCTAAAAAGCTGACCCTTGATTTGTAAGGTTTTACCTTCAGATTTTTCGTGCAGGATCTATTATGCGTGATCCGCGTGAAAAACATTTATTCCGTTTATATTTTCGTTCCTTTTTGACTTGCCGTTCTTTCTCGGCGTTTATCAAACCAAAACGACGGCCGCCGAAATCAAGAATTTTCTTTTCCGGACAACAAACGCGGTCAAAGTGCAACTCAACAACTGCCAACAGTGTCAACTTCATAGCGGCCGTACCCGCGAGACGACTTTGATTTTTATCGAAGCGATCGCACGCGCGCCTAACAACCGCGAGATGATAGACTGCGGCCGGTTATCACGCACAACATCACGTCGCCGATTGACTCGTTGCCGTCGACGCATTCTTCAGAGCGGTTGTGTGTGTGTGTGTATGTGTGTGTATAATATATTATAATTTATAATGTGTCGCGCTTTATATACGTACACTTACCATGTTATATTATTATCATACTTTGCATGTGTAAAACCACCGCGGCGGCCCCGAACGCGGGCGCATAGCTCTGTCCGGACAATCTTGCACTATTTGCATCTATCGGACTGTCGGCGGAGGTGTTACCTTGCGGCGGCGGGCAGTCGGTCGCCAGATATTATAACGCGGTTTTGCATCGCGTTGCATATGTATAAACTTGTGCGGTGTGTGTGCGTATAAAAGTATATACAACGCGATCCGACGACGACGACGACAACAGGTGCCTCAGTCGGCGTCGGCGAATAAGAAACGGTTTTGCAGTGGTTGATTTATGGCCCGGACAATCGGCAACAATGGTCTCTTCTCGACTCGGCGCAACGGTCGAGGTGTAAAAGGATAAAATATATTATATTATGTGCGCAATCCCGCACGCACGCGAATAGAAGAAAAAAAATAATAAAATAGAAAAAAAAGGCGGCACTGGTATGTAAATATACCTATACGTATACAGCGTAAATATATATAGAGAGAGAGAGAGAGAAAGAGAGAGACTTGCAGGCGGTAGATGAAATAGATTCAACCGATCGCAATCACTGTAGAGTAATATACATGTATAATATTATACACACAAATAGTATCAGTTCATTTATATTTTATACACGACTTATCAACAACAAAAAATGGTTCAGAAGAAAAAGAAGTTTGCTTGCGGTATATACAATTGCTACGTATTGTGTTTGTAAATCGCTCAAGGATAATATATATTATTGTGTTCATCATCCCCTGAGATGAAATTATTCCTCAATGCTACTTAGATTATGACTTTTAAATTAATTATAAAACACCAATTGACTTGATATAGGTACGATTGTTTTTAAAATTCGATTTTTATATTTTCTTGATAGATCTCAAATATCCCTCGAGTAAGTCATGAATTAAATTTTGTTTTTTTCATCCACCAGATTAAGTATATCACGTGGGTGTTCCTTCGGTATAGAAACGTCACATAATACGACTTGATTTTCTATACATATTGATCTCGATTGCCGTGGATCTCATATTCATGCGTGGATAAACAGCCGGATCGAGAATCGTTGTATGGGAGCGGGACTCCATAATAATTAGCCGTAGACTGTCTGTTACAGGAACCTTTGCCCTAAAATATATTTTTCCCGATCTGTACATATGTGCCATATTCTTATACCTACATTCAGTAGTCAGTTAGAAACATATATTTTGCTCTTAAATTATATTGCATCCCGTGCCTTTTTTTACCAAGCCTGATAATAATATAATGTTTGGACAATTCTCCGATCGATTAAGCGTGAAATTCTAATCGGTCTAAACATAAAATTACGGCAGTATAATAATTACTATAATTACGGTTCGTGGCATTATAAAGACTCGTTTCGAGTGTATTTATACATGTACACATAATATTATGGATACTTGTGTATGCACATTACAAACACACACACACACATAATCGACGGCACGCCTCGCGCGCACATTGTGTTACTCTGGAGCGTACACAAATTATAATAATACGTAATACCTAAGTAGCAGCAGCAGCAGCAGCAGCAGTAGTAATGAGAGTTTTAAAAAACATTCGGAAGTAGACGTTTTGTCGCGGACGCGCGCTAGGCATATTGTATTAATTATACTCGTATGCTGCAGCTGCGCAATAAATCGCACTCCACTGCCATGACGATCGCGTGGCGCTTTCGTGCCGGGCGATTCGTATGGACAGATCGTACATGGATATACGTAAGGAGAAAGAGAGAGAGAGAGAAATTTAGGGACAACGTGTTGTAAGGAAAAGACAACATACAACTCGGTACATCTACACATATCCATTAACAAGGAGAGAGAAAGAGATGTTTAACAACAAAGACATCATTATATTTTTAGAAAAATATTGCATACACATTGGGGCTCTTAAAACATGCACAGATATTGGCTATAATACATACGCCTTAATGAAAAAAAATGTCTCCTCTTCAAGACTTCTGCCAAATTCGTGCCGTCGATATTATATCGTTGTTTTCACGGCGTACCTACGGGAATGTTGCAGCGTAGAATTTTCGATTCGCGGTTTTTATTTTTTATATATTCGCGCTCGTTAAGCGTCCATATTGCTCATACGCCTAAACACATAATAAACCATACAGCAATGGATAATATTATATTTAATCGTATATATGACGATGATCGATGGCCACAGCCGTCGATCGGATTTCCCGTTACGACAATCATCGTCGTCTCGAACACTGGGCAACACACAGGCTCAGAGAATTATTAACCTACTTTTTGTCGCCACCGTCCCGACCTCGCGGCGGCTGTAATGCAGCTCTGTTATTATATTATTTCGTTATAATATATTATACGTAATCGCCCCGCGTACATATCATTATTGTTGTTGTTGTATTAGATGTATATATATATATATATACTGCTGCCGACAATATACCTATACCGTAATGTACGTTGTATTAAGCCTCGGTGGGAGTATAGATCGCCGCCGTTCGCAAGAGGCATCGAAATTAGAATACATTATTTTCGGGTCGTTATCCGTAGGTATAGAGGCTGCTCGCGCGCCGCACATTATATTATTATTATTTTAGAACAATAGGAAACCGCACACACTTGAATAGAAAGCCGCTAAAATATTATATATATATATATATATTTCATTTTTATTATTCACACACGCGCGCGCGCGCGCGACTTCGATATATTTTTACTCGCCGTACACCTTGGGCTCTTATGCACATTATATAATATTATATCACAGCTGAGAATCCGATTTGTGTATAGGCATATAATATATATTATAATATAAAAGATCTATACTCACGTGTGCGTGTGCAGCACTGCAGCGGCGATCATTGTGCAAGTACTGACTACCATTATTGTTTTGACCAATGGCGAGAAATTCGTCACGGATATAACGCGCTTTCCGAACGCCACCCAGTGGCCCTCCCGCTTCTATATAACAAATTTTAATAATATTATTATTATCATTATTATCATCATAGTCGAGGTCGTCATCGAGAGTAGATATACGAGTACACAGTACATAGAGAGATGCACGCGCCCGTGGTTCATAATGCATACGCATTATATTATTAATGTATAAATTTATTGTGATCGACGCGCCAACGTAAATGAAAAACACCGTCACCTAAATGATAATATAATAGCAGTGACTATTATTAGGATACGGATTAATGGCCGCAGATGAGGCAAGGCCGCCAAGTTTTTTAAAAGCTCGTACACGTTTACATTATTACCTAAAATGTATTTTATTTGTATAATTATAAACCACTAAAACGAAATATTCTTTTTTGTAGAATACTAAAAACAGACTAGAATATTATTTTATTAGCAGAAGTATACATTTAGAAACATTATTATTATAAAAATTAATTTTTTTAAAACTTTTATAATTATTTTGAAGCAATATTTAATTCATTCAGTTTTCATTAGTTCAAATGTATACACGATATTTATCGTAGGTATATAAATTGTTATTTATACAATACCCGTTCCAAAGTACAACTACTGGGCGCTTGCGTGAACTCTTCCTATGACATATTGATATTAAACTGTGACATGTGCTATAGATCATTATGACCATAGACATAGTAAGTAATTTAAATCCCACGCATACAATTTGAGTGCAATTCATAATACAATTTAATTTATTTACAATTTTCAATTTAAGTTTTACGTATTTTCGATGAACTATTTTCGGCGAGGATTTTTAGTTTTGCTTCTGATGACTCGAATTGTTGCAGTGCAATCTGATGTCCACTTGTAAAAAATGGTTTGTACGTAAGTAGTAACAAAAAAATAGAACAATTCTCGTGTATACATCATATTGACATACAGTTTAACCGTGTCTAGGACTTAAAGGAATAGGAAATGGTGTTGTATACGCAAGCAGATCATCGAAATATAGGGCTAAGTGTGTATTATATTTTAAAAATCGCTCGGTCGGTGAGGTACGGGAATATTAAACTTTTGATTTCGATAAAATAGGTATTTCATGAGTTCAATACTTGATGGGTTATCAATAATAGACATTTTATAATAATTAATAATATTTTGCGACAACACTTATTAGTTAATTATATCGAAATCGAAGCTAAAAGAAAAAAATCGCGATACTTTAGGTTTACATAAAATCATAATATTGTACCAACCGTACCTATTAATACTCGTTGCAATGCGTTTATATTATTATAACCTCCTCACGCGTATATATATTAATATGTTTTTTCGTTTCTCGACATCAGTTTCTTTTCGGCGGAAGCCGCGCCTTTTGTGACGGGAACACGCGTGCGTGTGAAAACGTACCCGCTCACACACACGCACAATAATATAATATATAAGTCGCGTCGCCGACGCTAAAAACCGGAATTTCCGGACACGGATACGCGAAGCTTACGCGCGGATACCTATATACATGTTTAACGCACATATACACGCGTATTTGCGCACACACAAGCGAGTTGAATGGGCATTTATAATATATATATATATATAGGCGTTATCAATGAGCTCGTGCACACACGCCCACGACTCGTATACACACACACACACACATACACATATTATAATGTTATGGGCTCGATGCCCGGTTTTTAGGGTCACCTGCCACAATTTGACCTCCCACAGGACCGTCGACGACTGTTGATGCAGTGTACCAACTACCTATATATATACATAGTGGTATATAAAATAGCAGCAAGTCTCCTTCGTGTAACTTTCGCCTCGAGGACCCTATGTATAGGTATATATAGATATATACGAGTCGAATTTCACTCGGTCCGCTTTATCAGTTTTTCGTTTTTTTTTTTTTTTACTATTATTTTATTTCCATTTTGTCGTCGTTGTAGTTCTAGTCTCTTTTTGCCGTACCATAAAAGTATTGATATTTTTGTAAAATAAGATATGCAATCTACTGAATGTAAAAAATTAACGCTGCATAGATATCATGCGTCAAAATGATAATATTAAAAACAGTTTCAAAAAACATTGTACCGTATTTTATTACATATCTACCGGAGTGATGGACTCCGAGACATTTTTAACTCGTTTATATTTAAAAGAGCACAATAATACAAAGTGTTCAAAATTGACAACTTAATAAAACGACGATTGAGTGACGACATCATAGACGTTACGCAGTTTATTATAAAGCCGTGACAACAAAAAAAAAATAAACACGTGAATTTAATATATGATAAGTAATGAAACTTAACACATTATGTGAACGAATCCATCCCTTAAATCACATATCTGAGATTCAGTCTTGTCTGTATATGAGTCCGAAGGCGGTAAACTAACGGTAAGTCACGTTGGCTGTTATCATTTAACGACTTCCCGCAAACGTCGCATAGGTACGGTTTCTTCCCTGTATATATGAGTCCGCCGGTGTATCGTCAGTTGACCGCTTCGATTGAACGACTTGTCATAAATATTGCATGGGTGATGGGTAAGCACTGCCTCTCACCCGCGCACGTCTACCGACTACGGGCGAGATCGGTCATTTTAATGCTTTTAATCCCAAATCGGAAACGTCATCATTAACACTCGTATTTTCTCCGGCCCTTCCAATTAAGAAGTTTGTCATTTGCGCATCATAAATCCCCCAAGTAAAAATCTTGATCGGTCGTTTGCACATCGCGTGTTTTAACAATTTAACCCAGTAATGAGTATTAGTTTTAATACGATAACATGAACACCGAACACATACGATAGCTGCACCGATTAAAGGTTATAAGAACGTTCAATTGATTAGTTCATGTATACAACTAATTCATATTTGTTTTTCGTACAATGACGTGGTTACTAGACTATTCGGTTTATGATCAATTAAAATTTATTGTCATCGCCAGGTTTTCAAGCGATTTATGTGGTGTATGTGTAAGCATAATAATATTATATAGCTCCTCCGTCATGCGCATCAGCTCCGAAAATATTAATTATGCGCGGCAAACATCGCACGCGTTTATATAATATAATAATATTTTAATATAGCGTGTTATTTTTCGACGGACGAGTGAGAAATAAACAGTGTTTTCGTTTTGTGCATAAATTATTATGCAGATACGATTACGGGTTACGACCCATATTTTTATTTTCTCCGCGCCCAAAACGGAACCGTCAGATAATCGCCGTTTAAACATGTCGCTAACGCTCGTTATCTCGACTTTATTAATCGGTTTTTTTCTTTCGCCCGTTCGTGTTAGAGTTATGCCCTCTGTATAATACCTCTCTATTTTAAACGGTTCTTTAAACTGCGCCGCCCGCCGGACGTATAATACTATACAGAATCATTTTAATAGAAAAACGAATTTTATACTCTACGCATTTATAGTTAAATCGTATTATTATCAACTAAATATTATACATTTTATGTCTGGTTGGTATATTATATTATAAACGGGAAGTGATAGGATTTGCATGTTTTTTCTGTACGTTTAACATACAAATTTTTACAAACTCGCGAGTTCAAATATTATGAAATTCCTAATGCATAATAAAAATAAAAATGTATAATTTAGTGGCTTTAATACATATTTTCAGTTTTTTTTTTTTGTAAATATTTGCATGCATAATAGTCAGTACCTATAGGTGAAGTATGTCATAAGCGTTTAATGGTTGCAATTAAGTATATGATACTTGTATTAAAGTCCCGAAAAATATTTTGTTTTTACTGTATTTACCTACCTACATACCTTTCTTACATATTTTTATTGACAAGTATTTTGTATTTTATATCGTGAATTACAATCTTGACAAATCTTACTTTATAATTTTTGTAATATTACCGAACTGTGTCGTTAATCAGCTCCTATATTATAGTAAATATAATGTTGATTGCCATCACACATACAACCATCTTTCTGCTATTTGAGACCATCACGACCGCATGGAATGCAAAGACGTATATAGATTTCTTATTTATTATCTGCAAGCCACGACGATCGGCTCTGTGTAAAAATAATTCGACCACGGGTTTTCGTTACATAGTTCCCGGGGTCATTTCCGTCGCGGAATTCGGTATTTTAACAGCGGACGGACGATGCGCCGCCGAGCCGACTACTAATTGTTTCTCATTATACTATACCGCGGTGGCACACAATAATATCATATGTATTATAAGTGCATGCGGACGGTAAGACATGCCGACCTATAACAACACTACTGCACTGCAACACGATCAGATATATATATATAGGGTAGAAACCGCGATAGACACGCGAAAAACGGCGGCGGCGAAATCCTAACGTTTTGTCATCGTGACCGGACACGGTGTATAATATATAAATTAAGTATAATAATATTATATCCGCCGCCGTTTTCTCATTTACCTCGAGTGCCTATATATACAGTATATATATATACGTATATATATATCTATAGTGCTTATACCTATACACGTGTACACTGCGCGCTATACCGGTCGTACTGGAATATAATAATATTATTTATATATATATATATATATATATATATATATATATATATATATATATATATATATATATTATAAATATATGAACGTGCCGTGTATACGTTTTACTTCTCGACTTTCTGCGAGCGTGGATTCGTGACTTACCCGGTTTAATATTATGCTACCGCCGTCGTACGCGCGCGCGGTAAAAAAGAAATACATATAATATTATACACACACACACATATATATATATATATGTGTGTGTGTGTGTGTGTGTCTGTTTAATAAATATTATGAAGGAAAAAAATAGTAGGAAATATAGTAATCTCTTCTGCACAATAATAATAATTGACGAATAACCCTCTCTCGGCATCGGCTTTCCATTCTCTCTCTCTCTCTCTCTCTCTCTCTCTCTCGCTATAATAGAAATGATATGTATATATATTATATTAATATATTATATCTTTCCACGCGCGGCATACACACACATACATTATACGCGTATAATATTATTATTTATGATAATAATAATTCTTTACACGTCCGCCGTTGCACAAGCGCACGTCAGAAAGTTTGGATTTATTATCGGATTTCGTATCGGCCGCCGCCGTCGTTTACCTGTATTTGTGCTGCAACGCGCGCATAAATGTATGGCTGAATATAATATGCTCTCACCTGCAGCGAGGGCGAGGGAAGCGGAAAAATGACTCAAGTACAATTTAATATAATTATATATATATATAAAGGTGCTTACCTATAAATATGTGCGCGTGTATATACTTAAATGCACGAGAAAACCGACGGACGTCTTCATCGTGCGGAAAAGTTAACACGGTCGAACGACCCTGCGTGTTATATAACATAATAACGGATCTCCTAAGTTGTAGTACATCACCGGCCGTTAAACGCGTTTTCCGACGACGATGGCTGTTGCAGCTGGTCAAACTACGCGCGCGGGGTAATATAATATGTAGATACCTACTGCTCGAACGCCCGCGATTCATTTCTGAACGTTTAACATAATATTCATATTATATATTATATATTGCTATTATAATATTATAAAGAAGTCTTTATAATGCCTAGATTTATATGTCTTCTAAGAAACATATTCGCAGCGCGTGCGCGAAAAATACGAAATATCCACTCAAAAGTTGTTGATTTTAGCTGTAAAAAAAAAAAAATTAAGTATTCTATATTATTATAAATAATTATACAACATGGATAAAGAGTGACAATTGTATATGTAACTATGCTATATAAACAAATTGCTTATGAAAAATTAAAATTAGGTACTTATAGTTAGATAAAACTTATAACTCGTATGAGCTATAATATTTACTTTACCTACTTATTTTTTTTCTTGAATTTAATATTTTAAATTTGGGAAGTTTGTAATTTAAATACACTCTCCGATTATTTTAATTCAAACGAAATAAAATCAGATATCAAATATTTATTAATATTTAACATGTAATTTGTCAACATAATATGTCACCTGACCAATATGTAGGCTTTGTTACATAATATGAAATACTAAAATAATATATTTAGGTAGATGCCATGTAAATGAAGAAATGTCAAAATATGCAACAAAATAACATATACCTATTATACTATTATTTTTTTTAAATATTTTTAATCACAGCCAATAATGCATTATGTATAGCATAATATTATCATATATATGCAAGTATATACTGGGTCTATATGCCATTATGTATTACAATACTATATTATATAACTGCATGTACTCGTTCGTCGTTCTTCAAATCGAAAACCGAGTTTTTCGTGATGATACTATAATACAGTGTTATTACGCGTAGTTCGTGGTTTCTTCTTCAATCCGACAAACCGACTTTGGCAATCACCACTTTTTAAATTTTCAATCGCGACGTCGTTTATATATATATATATATATATATATGCGTGGAAGGGTTCACGCCGGATACTGTGGGCAAACCGTATTATCGCTAAACGAACGTTTCAATAATCGCATAAAATAACGGTTAGATTTTTCGAGATCGCAAACGGCTGTCTGCTAGTCGGAAATAATACGATTATAATTATATTATTCCACGTTGCGACCAGCGCGCGGAGGAAATTATGCAGTATCGATCGTTCAAATTTTTCGTTCCGCAATCTGTGTGAAATCTTATATATTAAAAAATTGATCGGAATCTCTGGTTTTATAAAGCAAAAATTTGAAAGACTCCGTGTTGAATCTTAAATGTATCGAATTACTGCGTTTGTGACCGTTGAATTGTATAAACAATACGATCATAGAGATATCCGATACCAGATTATAGCCGTATTGGTATAATAAATCGACGTCTGTGAGGTTGTGTAAAAAACACACGATAATATAATATTATAATATAAACACGGCGAGGTGTCCCTCGGGCGGAGGGCGGACGGTTGTCGTCGACGTATAAATATTATGTATATCAAATCATTATTATGTACAAAAGGCGCTCGGGTTCGGGATCATCTACAGCGTGGCTCGCTCGTTTGTCGTCTTCGTCGCGTAACCCTTTTATGTACCAACTTACTATACCTACGTTATAATATATAATATTATTGAAATAATAACCCGCGCCGTCTTCTCAGACGATTAATCGTATATAAAAAAAATTATATATATATATATATATATATATATATATACACATTAATATATACAGGTGTCGATCAAGTATGTTATACATACTATATAATATATAGTATATACATGCAATATACATATGTGTAAGAGGAACATTGCGAGTGTGCGCGCGTATATGTTTCTATTTAAGTCTGTCCGTCTTTTCTTCGTGTGGTATAGGTATATACCTCTACATGTATAGTTTTTTTTTCATTTTATACATTTTTTTTCTCTACCGTGTAGTAATAATTAGCGGCGCCCGTCGTGAGCGCGTCTCAGTATCCCCAAGACAATGCTACCGGTGCCCAACAATAGAGGAAAACCAATTTTCGATGGTTGATTGTGTGTGTGTGTGTGTGTGTGTGTGTTTGTGTGTAATATCTCTCTCTCCTGTTCTGTGTGTATAATATAATGCACGTCGAGCTCCTCACGTTGTACGTATATTGAAGTCGACCGCCGCCATCGCCGCCGACCGAACACTGGCGCCGCCACGCCGGACAACAAAATAATATTAATATTATATATATATATATATTTATATATTATCTTAATTGTGTGACGACGAAAACACAATATTATACGATGATTCGAACTTTTTCCGTTGCTATATTGTGCGTATATTGTTACCTACGTTGTGATTAGGTATATTTAAATATATACATTACACGGGGACACAGCGAAGAATCTAACGAGGTCAATTAATATAACGTATAAGTGCACGAAATTACGTGTAAGTACTAGGTACCCAATTTTGGTGCAAAAATGCGCCGAGAAAAAAAATATAAACCACTTATTTACTATTTTATAATATACAAAATATAGATCATCTGTCTTAGTCATGGGTGGTCGTGGTCTTTTAAATTAAATGAAAATATTTCGTCGCATGTATGATGCAGTATTATAGCTCGATTTATAGGTAGATATGTTACCTACTGATGTGATAATTCGGCTATAATATGTAAAATATCCAATTATTTTGTATAGCAACTAAAATTGTTGATTGATTAAAAAAACCACGAATACATTTTATCATTTCAACTATAGTATTTATAGTATTTTTTACGTAATATAAAATTCGAATAGCCAACATGATAAATTCCATGCAATTTAACACTAATTGGTTATTATATACATGGCCTATACTATGCATAAGATATATAAGGCACAGGATGATTTTCGTGATGACACAATAAAGGTCTGGTTAGATTTGGTTTACGGTTGCATTTCATTATAATGTATATTAATATATACCACACCTAACACAATTACTATTTTTTATTAGTCGCTTATAAATTTTAATTTATTGTACTTCGCCACAGATATGACTGATACGATTTAAAGTCCGATCGCCTATGATGTATTTTTTCAGTGATTAAAAATGTAAAAACTAAAATTATGTTTCTGACATTTGGAGCGAATAGAAGAGGGAAGAGTGACTTGTACAGTGAAGTACTTGCATAATTATCATTACGTCCGCCATTGGAAGCGAATTAAATTTAGCATTTGTTAATCATTTGCGTTTACAGCGATTCATCGCAAGTCATTACAAGAAAATCACATTAATCTTTCATGTTTTTCGGCGATCGTATTATTGTTCTCTTACGCGATTGGATGGTTTGTAATTTTCCTACGCCTCTTTCTTTTCTCCGTAGGACAAGAAAAGATATAACATTATTAATATCCACAAAAAAAAAAATAATAATAATAAAAAAAAAAAATGTTTTTTTCGTAATTACATTTTTTAATATTTAGTAATAATTGTGCTTTTGTTTTTTGACTTTATTGTTCCCCGCGAAATTGGCAATTAAAATAGACGGCGGCGGACGAGTGAAAGCGACTTCTTGGCAAATTGTTTTGGTCCGCGGTGATATTTTTTATCTTAGTTAACAAACTATCTACATAACATGTATTTTAATGTTTATATATATTTATAAAATATATATTACATACTCTCAAATTCACATATATATGAAGTTGGCGAGTGTTCGAAATGCTGATACCGTCCATAACATCGATCGGGTTTCAATAAACGCTAATCAGCGATTAAATAACTATACCGTAATAATGCACATGCGTCGTTAACGAAGACATTATTTTTTTATGCGATATAATTGCATAATATTATAATAACAATCACTATTATACATATGTGTATGGTTCAACGTAAAGCAGCATTTTGGAAAATTAACTTTATAAAAATAATTTTAGACTTCGGTTAACAAATGATCCTAACGACTTCGCTATGCAATAAATATCTCGTTAGAACTAATCATTTCTGAAATATTCTCATTTTTATTTGGTTAATAAATTAAAATAAATATATGTAGAAATTTGAACAAATTGTCTATTGACCACGGAAAGTTTGGTAAGTTTTAAAACAAACAACCATAGACCATGGAAACTTATATAGTTGGTGGCCCCAGGTATAGCCTATAGATAATACGTATCTATAATACCTATTAAGCGATGTCTTATAGTTTTAATTTTATTATTTTCTTTTTGTTAATGGCCTATTCTTAACTTTGCAGGCGAAGCGATACATTTGGCTCGAGACTTTGGGTACGTGTGTGAAACAGAATTCCCGGCCCGACAAGTTGCGGAGTACCTGAGCAGGCCGCACACAAGCGATCCGACAGAGTCGTATCGGAGAAAAGAGCTTATACATGCCACAAAGTGAGTACCACTCAAGTCTCTGGTACCTAACTACCAAATTCAATTGATTTTATAAACGTACTTGTTTATTCCTGTTTTTCGATTACCTATTGTACGAAACCCACTTACAATGTCTTGCATAATCAAAAAGCAAAATGTAAGTTTTTTTTAAAACTGTGTTAGCCAATAGATTTTTTCAATCTAATGACAATCAGTCCAAACGTAGGAAAAAGCTACAATGTTACGTAGTCATACGTCAGTGCGCTATAGGGAATTGCTATGATGGAACTATTAAAATGAAAACTGTATAACCCTCATAAACCTTAAAAGCGTATAGGTTTTAAAAAACGTTTCTAGATTTTAAAATTTTAATGTATTTTATAGGTACTATCGTATAGCAATATTATAATAATATTAACTGGTTGATATAAATGCAGAATAATATAAATACATATTTTTTAATATTTCCGCAGACAAGTGACCAAAGAGCTGATGGACCTGCTCAACCAAGACCGTTCGCCGCTGTGCAACACCAGGCCGCAGCACATTCTCGACCCGATCATACAGCGCCCACTCACACACTTTTCGCTCATATCGCACGGATTCGGCAGTCCCGCTATCGTCGCCGCCCTCACGGCCATACAGGTAACATTTTTCACACTTCGTCGTTATTAATTATTATATTTATTCGGGTGCCCCGACACATTTTTCCACGTCAGAATCGTTTTTACAAAAATAGTATCTAAGCTAGTTATCACGTATTCGTATTAAATACACACCTCTAGGACCTATATGCCCTAGACCGACCTAGAGTGTCAACAGTTTTAAAATATAAGGTACAGCTAGGTATAGATTTAAACGTAAAACAATTATTGCGTACAGTCGTATTATAATACGACAGAACGCGTCATACTTTTATCGTTTGGAAAAATATTAAAAACACAATACTTTAAACTTTATATTCGTTTTTCGTAACTTCGTGACACTTCGGTTGAGAATCACTGCCCTTAACGAATATCGTAACCCTACCGACCGATTATTTATGATTTTTTCTCGTCGTTTCCGCAGAACTTCCTCTCGGAATCGTTAAAACACTTGGACAAGGTATACCCCTCCGGCAACAGCCTGTCGTCTCAGCAACAACAGCAGCAGAACAACCAGCTGCAGCAACAAGACCAGAAGCCCAAAGACCTGGTAGGACTGGAGCTGAAGAAGTGAGCCTGGTCGAGGCGGGTGCATCGCGAACCTGCCGGCGGCCCACAGCAGCACCAGCCGCCACCGCTGAACCACCAGAGGCTGCAGCCGCAACAGTCGTACGGCGGCAACCGCGACGGTCGATGTTAGTGATCGACGGTTGGTCGCACGCGCACCGTATTAATTATAATAATAATATTGTTGTATACACATTATCGGGGTGTCCTGTCGCCGTCGCCGCGATTTTACATTCGTCGTTTTTTCTCACGCTGTGCTCGATACAAGCGATCTAAAACTACGATTTTCCGTCGACCGGGCGCTCGTCTGTCTTAAATAATTGATAAGAAAAAAAAAATAAAAAAACATTGATTAATTTATAATGTCCTATATTACTATTATTATATAGTGATATTACGATGTGCAGTACCTATAAGTTTTATTAGAATATTATATGTGATCTATAACGGTACTTGTAAATAACACGATGATATATTATAATATATAATATGATATATATTATATTTTTTTCGGACAATCGGATTTTTTTTTTTTTATTATTATTTTTATTTACATACATAGTTTACGCATTAGGACTTATGCGCGCGTACCTGCAGCGTATTTTTATTTTTTTATTTATTTATTCTCGTTTTTAGATTATATTTTTTATGTTTTCGAAACTTGTACAAATCTTGAATGATTTCCCGCCCCTTCATGTGCCATCCGTTTAATTACCGCGGAACCCACTCGATTCGTTGATAAGAAAATATTATAAATATCAAAACATATATAAATAATAATTAATGTATATTTTAATTTGTGTCGTTATAGCGACTTGTGTTTTATTTTTAATTAATTTTTTAATTATTTATTATTATTATTATTATTATTATTATTATTATTATCTTGTACGCGCATTACAAGCCATATAAAATTGTGACGTCATTACGACAAAAAATCAAAATGAAATGTTAAATTAGAAATAATCAAACTTAGTTCGTAGTTGAATTGACTTGCCTCACAATATCATTGCCATATTATTATTATTATTATTATTTACTCATGGTCATGAAGCGATATTCGTTATTATATTAATAGTTTTGCTGTTATCATAACAGTTCAATGATATTGTCGTTTAATTGTTTTTGAATCGTGTACATATTAATTTTACCAGAGACGAACCATTTTTTTCTGTTTGAATGCGTATTATGTGTATTGTAGGTACCTAGTGACCATATAATTTAGTGTATGACGTTTTTTCGAAATTATAAATTTAAAAGAAATGGTTTGATATACGTATTTTACATAATTATGAAACTTCCATAATAATATGTAATATGCATTGAAGGCATAATAATAATGATACATATAGGTATCACTTGATATTTAGTTTCGACTTTCGAATCACTCAAACGATAATTAACAATAATAATAATAATAATAATAATAATAATAATAATTGTTGTACAGCGAGTTTAATTTTATTCTTATATACACGTGTAAGTATTATTTTATATATATATAGACAAATGCGCGCGTTATATATATATGTATATAACGGGAGTATAATAAATGTACATAATATATTTATAAAAACAGAAAAAAAACAAAAACAAATAATTGTATCATATTTATATTGTGTAGTTTTTCATTACAATGCTCAAAAATATTACTATAAATGTTATTAAAAACTTCGTGTGTTTATTGATGTGTCCATCCCTCTGTAGCCTGTATATCGCAACACGAGTCTCGGCGGTAAACCTATTTCCATCATTCACTGTCCATATTAACCACTTCCTTCAAAAAAACAACAAAATGACGCCCGTTCATTTGTTTACTCCAAATTATGTTTTTTATTTAAATCGTATTTTCGTATCCCGTCGGTTCGGTAAAATCTGTTTACATTACAATCATAGAGTAGGTATAATTTTTTTTTAATTTTATTATTAATACACAATCTGTACCGGCAGGCACAGTAAGAGTATGAACTATATAAAAAAAAAAAAAAAACTAGGTACTTAAAGAAAACTTGAACAACTTGACTGAAGAAGCCACCTATTGATGACACTTTCGGTTTTTATTTATTTAAGAGGGTTTCCAAGGATGGCTAATGTAGTTAAGTCTTTAATAAGTGAATTTGGGTGAATGTTAGGCGTAGGTGGAACCGTTTGTATAGTAAATTTGACATCTTCGTGTATAGTTTTCATGTGTAAGTCTTTATGTAAGACGTGATTAGAAGTATATTTGGTGGGAAATTGGTAATTTTTCTCGGTGTGACATTTTGAAACCTATTCATTTTATTTATAGATTGGAGAATCGTTTATTGCTCCATAACTGAAAACAATAGGTCCAAATTAGCTTAAGAAGCGATTTATAGAGAAGTAACTTAATGTTTTAGATTGTATGTTGTTGACGGTTAGAGTTTTTAGCATTCGTAAAGGGGCGTGTAATTGTAGTTTTTAGCTTGAATATGGTGAGCCACTGAGCCCAGGTAAAACGGCGATCGAGAGTCAGCCCAAGATATTTTACAGTTGAGGATGAAGGGATTTTAGTACCATAAAGGATTACTTCTGGACAAGGTGCTAGTTTAAATGCGAATGCAGTATGAATTTGATTTAGTTTGATTTATTTTAAAATGCCACATTTTGTACCAGTCTTCCATTAATGAGATATAGAATATAATAAATACTATATATTATATCAATGACATTGGGAGTTTAAGCTTTGCATGAGTATTATAAATTTATAATATATAGACTATAAGTAAGACGGGTAGGTACATACATATTCTAAGGACGTACGTAGGGAAATATTTTGGGTGTTCAAAGTTTCATACACCCCACGAAACGTTTGGATTTTTTTTATAGTAATCAGTTATTACAAAATGCAAATCTTAGGTAGTCAGTATAGATTTAATTCTGTGATTTTTATTTTTTACTATACCTATTATATTATAATATCTATACCATAAGAAAATTTTTTTTTTTTTGGATGAAAAATAGTTGGTATATTATGTTTAATGAAAAAATATATATCATTTCCTACATCTGATTTTCAAAAACTAAGTACACCTATATTTTTTTCTGCGTACGTCCCTGTACATATATATATTATACTATATAATATTATACGACAAGCGTACATATTTACGTTTATATTTATCATCGACCGTCCAAATGTTTTTATTGTGTATTGTATACAATAGATACACATCAAAACCACCTAATATCATTCAGTAAACTAAGTCGACCATAAAATTACTGTCAGTGGAACAGTCACTCGTCTGGTATCGCGGGCCAGCGGTTCAATTTGATGAAAATTGAGGGTGCCAAAAAAAAAATGTATGACATCCCCACGAGTCACGTGAAGTCTGTTAAAATTTCTGGTTTTACCGTCAAGCAGCGTGTTCTAACTCCAAAGCTGAACGGGCCAGCCGGAGCGACGGAATTCACAGCGATCGAGCGTCTTCGTCATCGGAGCAGTTCGCCCGTTCAATGACGAAACAATAAAATATCTATAAATATATATATTATATATTATTAACTTCTATAAAAATATTTAATTATAACCAGATTTTAGCTCTGCTATCTTTACCGGCTACAGCAATACATTTTATACCATCAATGGAAGACGACTTCCATTCAATTGTGGCATATATTAATCAATTTCCTGAGTTGGTAGTTATGATGTCATTTTTAAATAATTATATTTGGAGACATTGGTTTATAACCATTGAACCAACTGCCGTGACATGTTATAACTAATACATAATGACAAATAATTTTGTTAAGAGCTACTATGCTTCATTGATGAAACTAATAAAGCCTCATTTCAATGTTTTTAAGTATTATTTTAAAAAACTTTTTTTTCGTCAGCTTGCCCCATATGTTTTAATCATAGTATATTTTATGTGCAGGTAATATATACTTATATGTAATTTTATTTAACTAATTATTATTATTATTTTTTTTTTTTTGATTTTAAGAGCAGTGAAAGAAATATTTAATTGGTCATTTTACTTTTAAAGTAAATTATTATGTTTCATACATTCAATTAAATTTTTTAATGCAATGTTTTCTGCAAATGAATCCATACAATGACACCCATCGACACTCATCACTATACAGCAGAGTGGTAACCACTTGTCGACCTTTATTTATATATATATATATATATATATTTCTGTATGTGTACACGATAAGTAGTCCAAATAATGCTTTGATAGTCTTCATCAGTTATTTGTATCGAGTTTGAACGAAATAATTGTATTGATTTATTACATAATATATATTTGAAAATATAAATAATGACAAGAATATTATAATCAATTTTTATTTATAAATTTTATATAAATTACAAAAATAAACGTACGTAGTAGAAAAAAGTTTGGAAACATGAAAAATATAATAGTATGACAATTTAGAAGAAAAGTTACTCAAAAAGAGTGAAAAACCGAAAACGTAGAAAAATATACAGTATGAAAATGTAGAAAAAAAAATGTAGCTCAAAAGTAACGAAAATCCGAAAACATACAAAAAATAACAGTACAACAATAGTTTGGAAAAAATATAACTAATAAATAAATAATAAAAAAAAAATGCATCCGACGAGGTACATAGGCAAAGGTGGGGGGCACGTGACGGTGTATTGGGTGTGCATAGTTGAACAGTTAGGGCTACTGGTAACCAATACAGAATTCTCCGGCCGGTCCTGCGGGGCGGACGAACGTCGCGGGCGCGTTTGCTTGAGGGCGCGATGACGACCATGTCGACGAGCGAGGCCCGACCGCTACATTAGCGGGAGGCTAAAGAGTGATGTCGAAGACGATTTTGTGCTACGGCCACGACGGAGACCAAATCACGGAGCGAGCGAAGGCTACTATAATATTTTAGGTGCTGACCACGGAGACGAGACTCTGCAGCCGGCGGAGAATCATACCGCTAGACGAAAAGGGGAGAAAATCGGCGGACCGCACCACGACGCGCCGCGGTCCAGACGCACTCCGTGATTTCCGTCCTGGCGTCTCCCGTCGGCGTCCAGTCTCTGTCCGGTGGCCACGCTGAGGAGTCGCGCACCGCCGTACCCTGAAACTTTTCGTTTCCGCGGGCCCGGCGCTGCTGACGTCCTGCTCGTTCATATACCTATTATAGGTCCTCCACTCGCCCGCCGTCGTGACTAGTCGCCTCCATACGACACCGCTGCCGTAGCCTCCAACGCTGCCGCCGCCGCCGCCGCCGTCGTCCGCCGCGACCGAGACGGCCGGGCGCCCGCCGCGCCGCCAGAGGGTCTCGCGTGTCCTCGATGAGCGACCTCAAGCTCGCGACACCCGCTAAGCCCGTCGCGCCACCGCCGGTGGCCGGAAAACCCGTATCGGCGACTTACCGCCGAACACCCTAAAAGTGCACACGTCACGTACCACTTTAATCTCCCACCTTTGCCTCCGGTCGCGGTGGGAACGCACGGAGAACCGCGGACGCTCATTCCCCCCGATAGCAACCGCACGACAGTACACGCCCGGCTCTCTTGGCCACGCTCCACGTCGACGCCAAAAATCGCGTGGCTCTCGACTTTCGACGCGGAGTGGCCGCGGGCACTGTGGCGGTCGCTCCCGGGTCGAGCCAACCAACCAGCTCGCTGAAATGTGTTCCTCACTTCGGTTCCCAGACCCCTTGACCGGCATTGTAAGGGCGTATTGCGCCAAGCCGCTTTCGTCGTCTCCTTCCTGGTCCGCGGGCGGTGCCGGCACTTCCCCGTCGTCCACTGTCGATCCGCTGTCGACCGCGTCGATTGGCGATGAAGCCGGAAACGGCGACGCATCGCCGCCCGCCGACATTGGACCGTTCAAAACGTCCAACATACGGACCAAATCCAATAACGTCCGCAGCTCCTCCGCGGATGGATCTTCGTAGTTGTGGTCGTCGAGTTCGTTTAGTTTGGATTCCATCTGCTCGTACAGTGTGCTGCAGGCAGAGATATCGTTCTCTACGACTTCCGAAACTGTGTTGTCCGTTTGTTTTTCGGACTCGACGGTCGTCGACGAAGCCATCTCGTATCGGCGTAAAATGTTGATTGGACTTGATGAAATATCGTAATGACTGTTCGGCCCTTGACGTGTGGATTGCAAGTGAATGGTTTTTTTTTTTTATAGATTTCGTCCTAAACCGTTCCCGATAAATTAAAATATCGCCCTGGCGACGTATTTCTACTAGCCAGCGAGTACGCGACGCCGACCGGCGTTCTTTGCACGTTATTATTCTATTCGGCTTGGGTCAGCTGGATTCCGGGACCGTTTATTTTTCCGAAGACCATTTTTGATATTATTATTATTGACATGCCACACGGCAGAAGTGTACCGCTATTATATCAAAATATTTCAACTTATTTATATTTTATTTTTTAGTACCCGCCATTTATAGTAGAATTAAAAATTAATTAAGAACATTTAAAAAAAAAAAAAAAAATTAATTATACCCAAAATTGGTAAAAACATACAATTACGTTTTATTTAGATATATACTTAAACTATGCTAAAATAATTTTTATTACCAGTAAATTAAAAAAAGTTAATATAAATATACAAAAAATTTCAGTGTTAATAATGCTTTTTTTTAATGAAAATTATTAAGTACAAAATTGTTTTAAGTTATATAAGTGGTGTGTATCAATGATAATGTACTTTTCGTTAGTAAAATTTCCAAATATGAGACATCCTTAAATTGCGTTTTAATCAACAAATTTTGTTTTTAATTATATAATTAAAAGGTATTATACCAAGCCAGCAGGACATACAGATTGTAGTATTCAGTTTATTTATCTGTTTGAGAATATGTACAATTACCATTTGGTTTTGTTCTTTTGTAAAATTAAAAAACTTACATTATGTTTATTACAGTTACATTTATTGATAAATGTATCAATCTTGGTATACATTATTGCAAATATTAGTTGTTCAAATACTAATACTAACAGTCTATGATACTTTAGGTTAAATTAAAATATTAATATGATTTGGCCATTTTTATATTTAACCAGGTAAATATAAAATCAAATATGTCACAAAATTGATTTCAAAGATAAATAAAAGAATGCATATTATGATCGGTTTAAACAAAAATGATAGTTTAATTAATGAATAACATTAAGTACGACAGACTTTACTATTATCCTTTTATTTTCTTGCCACATAACAACCTTCATATAAATTACTCTCTTAAAACAAAATATTAATAATAAACTGAATAAAATATAAATTGTTGATTATTTGTAAACAAATGGTAAGCACTACGCGAATAGTAGACTCAACATTGTCTTCTTGATTCTTCAGCTCATCCTCTACTATTTAACAATCGTTCTAATAGTTTCATTCAGAGGCATGGTGAAAGGGGTTCAATGATGTCTAGATGTTATGGTGGATCGTGAAAATAAGATTCTGTCAATAACATAAAGTTTATTTTTAATTTTAAATAGATACATAGTTGTAAATTAAAGGTCGATTTTAACATAATAAAAGAAAACGTCTCTTAAAATTTGCTAATCTTAAGTAAGAATTGTTATAAAAAGTAGTGCATCACACCTCCTTAGTCTTTAAAAACAAAGTGACTTTCGATATTTATACCTAATCCTATCCAGTTAAGGAGTAGTTGGTTAGCTATTCCCACTACACGAACAGGGTTGTTGGACCGATATAAATAAAATTTTCTAAGTTATATTTTACAGGCCTTAGAAACTTATGATCTGCGTTCAAAATGAAATGTTAAATTAGAAATAATCAAACTTAGTTCGTAGTAGAATTGACTTGCCTCGCGATATCATTGCCATATTACTATTATTTACTCATGGTCGTGAAGCGATATTCGTTATTATATTAAAAGTTTTGCTGTTATCATAACAGTTCAATGATATTGTCGTTTAATTGTTTTTAAATCGTATACGTATTAATTTTACCATAGACGAATCATTTTATTTTGTTTGAATGCGTATTATGTGTATTGTAGAGGTACCTCTATAATACACATAATACGCATTCAAACAGAAAAAACAATAATAATAATTGTTGTACAGCGAGTTTAATTTTATTCTTATATACACGTGTATTATATTATATATATAGACAGACGCGCGCATATATATATAACAGGAGTATAATAAATGTACACAATATATATATATATAACCAGTGCTCGACTTGGCAAAATTAAAGTACTCTGTTAACTATAAAAGAGCGTCCCCATCACTTATTAAACGTTACTAAGCCTTAAAAATAAAAGTAGGGGTACGCTAGAATTTCTGAAAAATTAGTTAGAGGACTCCGTCACCCTGCGTCCCCCCACCCCCACCCCCACCCCCTAAAGTCGAGCACTGTATATAACGGGAGTATAATAAATGTACATAATATATTTATAAAAATAAAAAAAAAACAAAAACAAATAATTGTATCATATTTATATTGTGTAGTTTTTCATTACAATGCTCAAAAATATTACTATAAATGTTATTAAAAACTTCGTGTGTTTATTGATGTGTCCATCTCTCTGTAGCATGTATATCGCAACACGAGTCTCGGTTAATCATTCGATTCGGTATCCATTAATGAAATATAGAATATAATAAATACTATATATTATATCAATGACTTTGGGAGTTTAAGCTTTGCATGAGTATTATAAATTTATAATATATAGATTATAAGTAAGACGGGTGGGTACATACATATTCTAAGGACGTACGTAGGGAAATATTTTGGGTGTTCAAAGTTTCATACACCCCACGAAACGTTTGGATTTTTTTTATAGTAATCAGTTATTACAAAATGCAAATATTAGGTAGTCAGTATAAATTTAATTCTGTGATTTTTATTTTTTAATATACCTATTATATTATAATATCTATACCATAAGAAAAATTTTTTTTTTTTTGGATGAAAAATAGTTGGTATATTATGTTTAATGAAAAAATATATATCATTTCCTACATCTGATTTTCAAAAACTAAGTACACCTATATTTTTTTCTGCGTACGTCCCTGTACATATATATATTGTACTATATAATATTATGCGACAAGCGTACATATTTACGTTTATATTTATCATCGACCGTCCAAATGTTTTTATTGTGTATTATATACAATAGATACACATCAAAACCACCTAATATCATTCAGTAAACTAAGTCGACCATAAAATTACTGTCAGTGGAACAGTCACTCGTCTGGTATCGCGGGCCAGCGGTTCAATTTGATGAAAATTGAGGGTGCCAAAAAAAAAATGTATGACATCCCCACGAGTCACGTGAAGTCTGTTAAAATTTCTGGTTTTACCGTCCAGCAGCCCAATCGGCGCCTAATGGCCGCCCACCGGCGTCTGTACGATGTGGCGTCCAACTTGGCCTGTGCGTAAGTGACGTTTCGGGTTGCGGTTCCTTCGTCGCCGGCCAACAGATGTCGGCACGCGTCGAACATCGACTTTTTGCACAGCGCTGACGAGCCAGTTGCCTTTCCGTCCACCAACTTTTTCGTCGCGCCCTGCTTGCGGCCGTTCACCAACACTTCGTGACGACTGCGTCGACACCGAGAAATCATAAATTTATTGTTATACGTTTTGTTCAATACATACAATTGATATTTAATACTATTAGACGGCGGTTCTCGACCTGTTTATATCCGTGCACCGCCTACGCAAGTTGAACATTTTAACGTACCACCAACGTTAATAATAACCTTTTATTTTGCTCGTCAAAAATGTATACGTTGTTTTACATAACGTAAGGAATATTATTTTATTAGGAACTACAAAAATATTATGACAATATAAGAATTTAATGCACAAAAAGAATCATACCTGTCTCAGTTTATAACTCCACGCCGCTATCGACATATTATATGACCAGCTAATATCAAATAAATCAAATAATATTTAATATCAACAAAATAGTTCATTCCAATTGTTTACAGAAGAGGAGATATATTATTTTTATTTTATATAATAATAATTTTTTTTTTTATTTAATATAATTATTTAAAGTAAAACAAATGCTACATTATAAAAAGCCTTTTTAAAAATTGTTTTCGTTATTTAAAATATTAACAACTTTCTTGAAAATTAAAATATAAAAAAAATTGTTAATACAATTAGATGGTTTTACAGGGCAATATAAATTGTGGTCATTACCTATTGGTTACATCAGCGTTTCTCAACCTATGGTACGTGTACCACTAGTGGTACGCGGAAAGCTCACAGGTGATACGCGAAGAAAATCTTCTAATATATTGACGGCGTGGAATTATACATATACATATACATTTTTGATGAGCAAAATAAAAGAAGGTTATTATTATTCGTGGTACGTTAAAAATGTTCAAACTATGTTGGTGGTACGTGGATATAAAAAGGTTAAGAACCGCTGGGTTACATAATATAAAAACATAGTTTTAACTCACCCGCCTGACACGCTCATGCCTCCTACTCCTCCGGCACCGCAATCGTCTTCCCACCAGACCACACTGGACGGACACGGTTTACAGTCTGCAGCCAAGCGGTGTTTGGCGTGTTCAAACTCCAAAGCAGAACGGGCCAGTCGGAGTGATGGAATTGACAACGATCGAGCGTCTTCGTCATCGGAGCAGTTCGCCCGTTCAATGACAGCTCGGCGCAAGGCCGGTTCAGAGTATGGACAACCACCGCCAATGGTCAGCGACGACAAATACACCGGTTCGATGAGCAGCGATAACAAGGCTCCCTAAAACGAAAATTGCACACACTATATAATATTATTAGAGTTTACCGAAGTTGAAGTTTTATTGTAAAATATCGCCTGTTAAGAAGGAAGAATGGAAGATGTGATGCAGTATACTGCTTAGATCTTATGGCTTATAGGCTATGGGCTCGACATTTTTAATTTTTACCATACAAAATTTGAAAATTTGAAAATATGAAATAATTTCATTTCAAAACTTTTCAAAAGGTGACAGGTTTATAAAGATTACTTTTAAAATTCAAAATTTATAAATATAAATAAATAAACATTTTTTAAATTTTCCAACGCTAATAAACGATTAGATCCTGGAATAATTGATGTTACAATTTAAAATGAAAATAATTTAATTATTTTATGTAAAAACACTAGTTAAGTGGTGCAATTAATTAATTAATTAATCATTATTATCAACAATTAATTTTAATATACGTACATATTCATAATTCAAAACCCAATCATTGTTCATTATAATGATCATTGATTAATAATCAATTTTGTTTAGCTTTATTATTTATGAAATTCAATATATTTTAATAATCCTTAGATAGATATGTATAAACATAGGTACGTTAATCAAAGTGTATGACTTAACACTGTTGACAGATCACCTTAAATAAGAGTCCATCCTATAGGCGGTAATAACTTTGGGCTGACTCTGCACAGGGCGTCAAATAATTTTGTAATTATAATTTATATATATATATATAGTAGATTTTGGCGTTTTGTGTTGCCACTAATTTATAAGTACATATATAGTTTAGTAATGTTTAGTTATACCTGTACGCCCGACGAGTGCCACCTGAGCAATTTGTCGCTACACGAGACGGACAGCGTCCGGTCTCCTCGGCCCGGTTTGGTCCGGACCGCTCCGACTGCGTGATACGCTGCGCCAGGAAGTCGAGGATCCTGCCTTGTCTCTACACTCAGACATTTAGCTCCAGTGCGGTGTATGTCGTCGTTGTCGGTTTTGCGTCTTTTTGCTTCCAACCCGACGCCGTCGCCGTCCACAACCGCCTGTTTATCCCCGTCTTTTGGAAAAATCGACGCGTCACCACACGGCGTGTGACTGGAGAAAAAGTGGAAAGTCACACCTGGTCGCAACGTCAGCAGACAAGAGCGAGCCGAATGATTTTTTGGACTGCAATCGTCGTTTGCAAGCGCCGATACCCACACGAATATTGACGGACGACCTTTGCGAGCCAATTCGATTTCCTGGATAAAATACCGCAACAGAGCTCTGCGCGCCAAAACCTGAAAATAAATATCAAAAGTAAAACCTATATCAAAATATATGATTACATCAGACGTTTTTGAATCCAAGCGCAGTAGTGATTTCTATTATATAACATAGGTACCTACACGAGTATTCGTATTTATAGACCGAATCTCAGTACAGACGAAACCGGCGATCATTTCAAGATGGATATGATAATTCACCATCAGGATGACGATCACATAATACCACCTGAAGTGGCGCTACTAGGGCTTAGCAACCACTGACTTAGATTTAGCCTTCCAAAAAAACATAAAAGAATATTTTTTAAAAAACAAATACAGCAAGATATTATTTTTTAATGGTGAATGTATGGGATAGGATTTTGAGAAAACCACTTCTATGATTTGCTTACTTGGCTCTCGAGTATCGATAGCCTTATGTACGTAAAGTCATAAAACTGCAGTTTTAGTTAGAGCTGTATAAAAGCCATCCTAGAATTTTAACCCTAGTCGCGCTTAAATGAATACCTATTATAATATACTGCATTATTCGTTTGTGGACTCACCTCGGCGTGACTATCATTGACTACAGTGCCTTTGCCGCAAAGCTTACCAGCGCCGATGCACTTGGTTCCGGTGGCCAGTGAAACGACTTTCAGCGGACTCGAGTCGTCCACCGCCTGTACGACGCCCGACAAGAGCGTCCACTGTTTACCGGATATCGGTTTACCCTTGTCCGGCAGCCGGTCGAATTTCTCCAGACATAGCTTGGCTATCCGGTCAGCGAAATCTTCAGGCCGCTATTGGATAAAAATATAAATCATATTAATATAATATACAGTGTTATGCATATTATTTGTCTAGAAATTTAGAGTACAGTAATTAATACGTATTTATAAACTTAAAAAATAATATATATATATATTTGTTTTTATAATATATAATTCAATATTGGTTATTTGTTGCACTCCGTCCTGACTGGTTGTGTAATAATACGTTTTGAATTAGAGTGTGGCGCGGTCGTACGCTCAACTGCGGAAACGCTCTGAGTGTACGTACCGGCTAGTGTTGCTAGTTCCCGGATGGGTGACCACCCGGGTTTTTAGCAACAAATCCTTGCCACACATACAAAAACGTGTTCCAACCCAACCGTTCCTCAACCCACAATAAAAACCTACAAACAGGCTAATGACCTCAGTAGTTGAAGCCTTAACTCTAATAAAAAAAAAAAAAAATAGTACGTTCTCTCTTATCGCGTTTTTCCGATTGTGTATGATTTTCGATGGTATTTTAAACTTTTATATACAATATCTTATGATGCCTATATGTAATAGCTGCTCCAGAAATATTGTAACGGCCCTAGCAGTTACTTGCAATGATTATGAATTGACTTGGCATGCCAAATACCAAAAACTTTCCAAGGAAGATGTAGGCTATTTAAAAGAGACCAACAATATTTGGAGGTGTAACTAAAGCACTACTACCAAAAAAGCATCTCTTCGAGTAGACACCCTAGTAAACTCAGGAAACACTGATTTAATTGAAATAAAAGAAATTATACTTCAACATAAAGAAACATTTCAAAAATTTAAAGAAAATAGGTTACCGACAACAACTTTAATAATTTAAACACCAAATTTAGTTTCATAGATAAGAACATAACAGAAAATAATGTTTTGAAAACACATACAATTCAATTAGAAAAAAAAATTGAAATCATGAAACATCGTAAAATTTTAAATAACATTATCATTGATGGGGTGCTAGAAAAAAATAGAAAACTGCACATAACTAGTGTAACAAATTTGCAAAGAATTAAATATAAATATAAACGACTCAATGATAAATAATTGCCATAAAATCGGATTCAATCGTAATAACGCAAGACCTAGAAGAATTGTTCTAGGCATACTGCCAGATATGCCTATTTACATTAGAGAACATTTAACTACAAATGATAATAAACTATTCAATGAATTGAGAGACCTTAAAAAACTACTCAACTTTTAATTCATTTAAACAAAAAACTGTTTCGTATTCCTACGCGAAAATGAGGAAATAATTCGCCACTTAAAATCACAATATTAACATCTAAAATCAACAAACTAATATTTGTAAATATAAAACACATATTATACATATTCCAATCATACTTATTTTTCTTTTATAGCAATTATTATGCACATTGTTTATCTCTTTTTCTAACAAAATCAATATTACATTTCTGTATTATACACAAAACCTTATATGAAAAATATTTATATGCTGAAACTTTCACACATAATATCATTAACCTTGTAATACTATATTTGCCTTAATTGCTTTTGCACAAAATATTGCATTAGAAATTTAATTGAGTGTAAAAATAAAATAATATATTTTAAAGGTTTCAAACACCAACGAAAAATATTTTTAAATTACAACAAAATAAATAACATCGTTATTTTTCATTTAAATATCTAATTTCGTCAAAATTTGAACTTAAAATATCTATAAAAAATTATTTATTTTATATATATATATATTTGATTTTTTGCTTACACTATTAAATACTTACGAAAAACCTTGTTTTAAATTTTCAATCCTTAGCTATAAAAACTGAACATTTTATAAATTTTTAACTACAAAACAATTTGCAAATGTTCAATGATAAATTTCGATCAAAATTGAAAGTTTAAATGCTTATAAAAAAAAATTGTGGCTATATATTTTTATTATTTTTGATCTGTTATTTTAATAACTTATGAAAAATCTTGTATTAAATTTTCAAGAAATTTGATCCAAAAAAATTGTTTTTATCGATATTTAAAGAAAAAAAATTTGAAAAAAACATAATTTTTTAGACCTACAATTAGCTCAAAAATTGTCAAAATATTTTTTAATTTTTTTGGTGTATAGAAAATGATAATCTAAACATTTGGTGAAATTTTCAAATGTCTACAATAATTCCTTTATGAATTATATCAAAATAAGAAAATCGTCCTCGAAGAAAACAGGTAAATGTCTAATATCTAATTTCAAACACTCATAAAAAATTACTTTGATTTTCGGGTAAATTATTTTTTTACAAAGGTAGAAAAACTTTTAGAGATCCTTGTGTTGAATTTTCAAGTCTTAAATTTAAATAGAAATTTTTTTCTGAATTTCCTTATCAAAGAAAACTGCAAAATTTTGTGTTTACATATTTTCTCGAAAGTTCAACTTTACAAGCTTATAAAAAACTATTAGAGACTTACGTTAAACTTTTTTTTAATTTTCACTTACAACAAGTTATGAAAAACATTGTATTACATTTTCAAGTTTTTTGACCGACTAAAAAATTTTTATCGGCAATTATAAAAAAAAAAATAAAAAAAACCCAAAAATTTATTATACTTATAAATAGCTCAAAAAAATTCAAAATATATTGAACATTTTATTGTGTATAAACATTTCTTATATAAACATTTTGTGAAAATTTCATATATCTAATATAATTATTTTTGGTAGTAGACCAAAAAACAATATCGTTTTTGTCAAAAATTGACTTTGCGTAAAAATTCCTATTCTTCCCTTAATTTTTTTGTTTTTTCCGACGCGTTTGTAAACTATGGGGAATTTTTTACTTTTAACCCTCCCCCTCCCAAAGTACCAACTAGATTTACTTTCCTATCAGAAAATATGCTGATGAAGAAAATCGGAGTACTTTTACTGTCTTAAAACATGATGACAGACAAAATAAAACACACTATTGTAAAATCAAAACATTCCTCACTCTGCTTAATATCTAAAATATACGGAAAATTTTTAAAGTTAAATTATTATTTTGAATTTCTTAATTTCTCGTATGAATGTGTAGAATAATATCCTTGTTGGAATAATAAGACTTCGTATATTGTGGCGCTCTTTGTGGAATCTACATAAACTAAAAGACTATTGTGAAATCCAGTGTGTATTATTTTTTCTCAACAAGACGAGTGTTATCACCTTATCTTCTCTACTTCAAGTATGTCAATAACAAAACACTGATAACACAATCACTCGATAGCCCGATAGCATACGTATAAACTATGTATAAACTTAAAAAAATGTATCTATGCCTGCATCCAGTAGGCGGTAACGTTATCATATCACATAGTGCATACGGCTATAGGTGTATAAGACGTTTTATTAGGACATATTTTGAATATGCACCGCTAAAAATGCAGAACACTTTCAGTTTGGTTGTTAGTATAGAGTAGAGTAGATAATATAAAGTTTTCAGCATTGGACCTTTGCTAAGTTGAATTTTTTTTATAGTGTATTACTACAGATCACGAACTATATTTTAATTTGTGGTACAGGCAAACAGTTTGATATCAAAGGGCGCATGCTGTACTTCTGTCTCTGTGAGTCACTTAATTATTGAGTATACTTACCATTGCTGTACTGCTACGATAGTAAAATGACTACAACAGACTACTGATAACGAAACACTCGTATAATTGATCAATGATCGGTCCGCATTAGGTAAAAACGCGAATCGGGCTTCATGCAAATATCCTCCAGGGCACAGGCAACAGCTACAGTTTTATATGTCGAATGGCAGCCATCAGTGAAGGTATTGAACATTCGGATCACAGAATCTAACTATGTTTCTTATCACTTGCCGATTCGACCCGACGTCCGAAGTAATCCGAAATCGCGAAACGCCGAAACATCCCCACCCCCCTGAATGTATTTTTCTCAAGTTTGTAGAACTAAATATTTTTTTACTCTACTACTCTCCTATTATTTACTAACGACAGTTAACCCATGACAAAATAAATGTTATTTCGTCAAGAGTTAACCATTATCCTGTTCTGAAGAAACTAACAAGTTACAACTGACGGAAGCATTAAGCATGGCTAAAAAATATCCGTTACGACTAACCTTTAGATTCAGGACGGGTTTATAGTTCTAGTAAATTTTCTATCACTGGAAAAATATTTTACTGTTTTAGTAACAGATTTACATGATGTCATGTCTTGTGATGATAATTTTACATCACAAGGCGCCTTCACAGCTCACCGTGAAACGCGATAATGTACAGTGTAAATAACACACGGTTCGAGTAGGATTCTATAGACCTATTATGGCGACTATTAATAGACCTATGGATAGAACTCAACTACACGGTATAAAGGCATCTTCACAGAATCACATCTTTATAACCGTGATTTCGTGAAAAATATTCTAAAACTGTGATTGGTTGAACCGTGTGGATATCTAATCAACTAGTGGTTAACCAATAGTAACCATACTGTTACCATGTAGTAGAGTTCTATCCTACTCGGACCGTGTGTTCACTATGCATTATCACGTTTCACAGTGAGCTGGAAGCATCTTCATATTTGGATGTTTACAAAAGCGTGTTTGGTATAGACTAGGGATGGTAAAAATGAATAAGTTAAATGATTCGACTTATATAAATCGATTCACTAAAATGAATCGTTTTTATGATTCGTTCATTTCGTTCAGTGACTCGCATTCGATTCACTAATTCAACCGAATTTAAATTCAATCACTGATTCAAAGTAGTGATGGGCGATTCTCGAAAGTAGATAGATCTTTTGAATAGATATTGATCGAAATAATGATATACTACTTGGTCGACAGTTGGTTACAATAATAGAGGTTGGTAAAGAATCAATTGAAACATTTGTCAAAGATTCAAAACCTGTCGTATAAGAAATGATTAGTGAATAGTATGAAGTTCGAAACGAGTCGTTCGAACGATATTGAACGAATTGTTCCCAGTACAATATTGATGATTCGTAGTTGAGTCGGTCAAGATTCAAAGAAGTTACGAACGAAATTAATTTCGTTAACGAATCGTTCCAACTATCCGAATCTGAATTGATTCGTTCAAATTGAACGAATCGTTCGCGAACGACTCATCCTTAGTACAGACCCTAGAATTTATTCAGTTATTCTTTAAGTCTATCTTTATTCTCTATATAATCATCACTCATCACTCAACATCATGCTTCTTAATTATTAATGATCTAACTTGTTGATAATACATAGAAAAAAATTTTAAATTTGTTTATTATAATTGTTTTAGAAATGGTAAAGTTGTATACAATGTTTATATCTTTTATATTTAATATTGTGTATTAATATTATTTTTATTGTTATTGCATAGGGTTCGGAGAGCCCAAAAATGGCCGCCAACGAAGAAACGTTTGACGAAAATGGTTTGGTCGAGGCCAATTCCAAGGAACAATACAAAGAAATGAAAAGAAAATTAAGACTTCTGGTCTATGTAAGTACCTTATGGTGTCACATTGTTTCCGTTAACTAATGTATTTATTTTTTTTAAAAGGAAAATGAAATCTTTCAACAGACTTTGAAAACCATTCAACGGAAACTCCTGAAGGCATCACAAGATAAAAATGTTCTGCTGGATAGACTTATACAGTATGAAACTGTAGATCTCAGCAGTAGCGATGATGAACTGACAGAGTCATCAGATGAAGGAGATTCTATCAAACCAGAACCTAAGAAGTAACTAATCCACTTTTTTACTACTAAACTGTTTTATTGTATGCAATGATCTTCAATAATAAACAACATATTTCTGTATCAAAGAATACAGAAAAATGTTTGATCCCTAAAGAACAAATTATGATGTACATGTACAATATTTATAAGATATATTTTTATAGATTTATTTTATTAATTTCTAACCTTCAGTCAATAGTTGTTTTTGTAGTTATCGCAAATCTATAAATAAATATTTGGTGACCTGTTAAGTAGTAGTTAAAAAAAAATTTAATTCCTACTTAAATTTAAAATTAAGTTAAATTAGCTGTTCTTTATACTTAGTAGCTTTGTACATTTTTCTAGTCTAGAAATAAAATGAGTAACTTTAGGTATAATGCATTATCATGTATATCAGTTTTATAAAATAAAAACAATGTCAGGTAATGTTTCTAATTTATTCACATGTATTGTAGACGAAAAGAAGCATCAACAAACAATTCTTCAGGTGGAACTAGTAAACAGTCTATCAGTCCCCAAAGGACTACTCCAAATCCATCCAAAAAGCGTAAACCTTCTACTCCCAAAACTTCAAAATCGGCACCATTGGTATGTCATTCTTTTTATTTACAATTGAAAATTCTATTATTATTAGGAAAGATGGAAACAGTTAAACTTAGTACTGATAAACCTTTCGGCTTGCTGCTCCCTTAATTTTAATATTTTTCTTCAATTTTAAACCACTGTTACAACTATTACCTAAACTTGTTCATACCTCATCCTCATGGGATAGAATTTGTACTATTTGTGGTTTAAACAATCCCACAGTACAAAGTCCTACAATAACGTATTACCCACCTCATATACATTTTGAATAACTTCTCTTTATACATTTCATAGGACATATCATTTAATTAATTGAACCTTTGTATTTTGTGAAAACTGTAAGCAAAATAAAATTTAAAATTGTATTTTTCAGCCACTTCAATCAAATGAATCTCATTCTAACAGTGCATTGTCAACGACCGAAAGCAGTAAAACAACGGCTGAGCCAAAGTCTGGAAACAATTTCAGTCAACACAGTTTAGCAACAGACATATTTAATGACAATTTTCCAAGGAAAAGTGAATCTAACAGTTTGTATGACATGGATACATCACCTAACAACATTGCTGAGGACATGATCAGTGTCGACAGTATAGGAAAATAATTTACCCAATAAATTAATTTTTTTTTGTGAACTTATATTTTATTGTTAAATATTGTACATTTCATCTGTAACAACATGTGTGTATATAGGTTGTATAAAATAAATGTAAAGCATTTGAAAAATTTTGGTTTACTTTCAGTCTATCGACCACTGTAAAATTGCATGTTTAATTATTTATACTCTCTGTATAAATTATTCTGAAATTACTTAAAACTATACCATACAATTAAATTTAATACATAAGAACTGTTATATATATTATGTATATCTGCAAGAAGGTTTCAAAATAGTGTTCAGACTTTACTTGGTGTTACAATCTTATTTGTGTACAATTTTGTACATAAATAATATTATAATCTTAAATTATTGACTTAAAATACTAATATCGTTTAATCATAAATTAGGATTATTTTTTTTATTTTGACTTATGCTAAATTTGACATTTGTTTTCATTTCTTCAGGCACTTTCACAATAATAAGATGTTGGCAAGACATTGTGGTTTACATGATTAAACATTTAGGACGTCTACGGCGACGGTCCTCGGATAAGTCTTTGGGATGGTTTCGTATGATGCGCACTACCTGTAGGAGAGAAAAAAATAGTTAGTATTTTATGATTAAAAATCAAGCTGTTAGGAGTTTAGTTAATTTTATACTGGGGAACAATTTTTTGACAAAATATTATGTTTATAGTTTGGTAGCTCCTTATAAAATACTAACATTTACAAAATTATGTTTTACAATATACTATTTTCAATTTGTATAATATATTCTAAGTTAGAATTATAAAAAAATCACGTTGAAAATTGTATTTGTAAGATATTTTCTTCTATTAACAAAACCAAAAAAAATTGTTCAATTATGTTTCTATGAAAGAATTATATTATTATACTAGTGAAGTATATTTTTGTACCAGTAAAATGTGATTTTCAGTACAGCAAGCTGCACTAATATTATTTTATCAAATTGATAGATTTTTGTCAACAGAATGTTATGATTCCAAAGATGTTCAACTAAACAATGTACATTTTTTTAATATACTTAAATGTAATATATTTTTACAAAAGTACATTTCACTCTAAAAGGAGCTCTTTTAAAAATTCTGTACTCTCTTAGTTAACGTAATAGACTTATCTAAAATTAGATCATACTTCCGCATCAATTTAGCATGAAAATAAATATACATTTATTTACTGCACTGAAGCTACAAGTATTTACAAACAATTTTATTTTACACACTTACTTTTTAACTTTATAATTATCTTGTACCTTAATCTCAAATTTGCAATGTAAAATAATAATTTTTTAATTTACTTATAATTTTACAAAGCAAGTATCACTAATTATAAGATTTTCTGCACAGGTTATACCCCCTCCCTCCCCATCACACACACACACACATACACTTTCATAGAATTTACCCAGTGTTCAAGTGATATACTATATAATATTATTTATTATAATTATATTATTTTACTTGCAATGATAATTGAGGAACTACATTTCCTATGGAATGTCTAAGATTCCTTAAACTGTTAGCGATGACTAAAATGTATCATTGATTATAAATATATAATATTTTCCATAGTTAATTAAGAATTTATTGTTAAAACATAAGTATAACTATAAACATTGCCTAGAAATTTGCCATTTGGTAAATTGTCTAAACTATCAAAATAATTTTATATAGTTTCTATGCAATTTTCATACCAAAATAAATAATAATACTGAATGAGATAAAAGTCTGGGCTAGATCGGATCGCCCTGAACACGTTTACGTGCATTTAATATTGTTAGATACAAAAGACTATCACTTTTTAGGTAGTGCTGTGTGTATGGATAATATCATTACTCTCATATAATTGCAAATTAAATATAAGATTAATAAATGTGCCTGTAATGCACTCGTGCTTGTAATAGAATATGTAACCCCCAAAATTGTATTGTAGTTTGCCATGTAAAAATAAGTTTAAATAATAATTTATTTTGTTTGTATTAAAAAATTTGCAGCTTTAATATCCAATTGCCTAATGAGCCAATAAATTCCTACATAAAACAAGCAAACTTCATTATTTCCCATTCATTCTTGACAGCAGTGTCGTGGGTAGGGGAGCACCCGGGTCATGACCCATAATAAAATTTCAGATTCAATTGCCATAAATATAACCCCTTTCCCCGGTTCTAGACAAAATTAACTGGCCCATGGGCCATAGTGAAAATAATTCATATATAATATGTTATATAACACAAATAATAATAATAACGCGATCATGTAAACCTCGTGAAAAGCGCCGTCAATGTTTTGCGGTGGATCTTTGGCGCTGGTCTCCATGTACGGTAAATTCAATCGGTTGGCCATTGCGCGACCTTCGCTCTCGCTAATCTTGCGCAAGTGCACCAGGTCCACCTTGTTGGCTACCAGCAGTATTGGATATTCGTCTCTGCCAAAGTGAAAAATATTTTTGTTTTTACTATTAATTGATGGCCGTTCGTCCTCATATACACTCACCTGTCTTTGACCCGAAGTATCTGAGTGAAAAAATTAGGAACGTTTTTGAAACTGTTCGGGTCGGTGACCGAATAGACAATCATGAAACCATCTCCTTTTCTCATATACTGCTCTCGCATCGCGCTAAACTCCTCTTGACCGGCTGTGTCCAATACTACGGACAAGACAAATACGAACATCGATGAAATATAATGATTAATCGACAGAGAGACGAGAAGTGATTGTAAGTGGTGAATATAGATCCAATACAACAATTGTCTACTGACTTACTGCTTTATCAATTTTTATGATTTTATTTTAGTTAAAATATTTTGAGTAAGTATACCTATACCTATTAGACCTTATTATAATACAACGTCGTTTTATAGAAAAAAATCTAATTTTTTACAAGGTATATTTTACTGAACTACTGAAATAATACATATTACGGTTTTTAAACGGAATCATATAATTTAACTTCATATTCCTCTCTAAAAATCTATTTCAAGTGTTGACTGTAACAAAAAGTATTTTTGTTAATGGTTTATAAGCGTTAATCAATGATTATATTATAATATGTAAGGTGATTTTTTGACCATCACCGATTGTCGCCCAATTTTTATAAACTCTTTAATTTTTGTCATTCTTAGATTTTAATTATGTGTGTAAAAATACCATATTTCAACATAGAAAACAACTATACGGCTATATATTACAATGCATGTAGGGGTATATGGTATATGGTTGTATAATACATTTAAATTTTAAAGTTCTTACAAAAATTCTATGATCAATAGTAATTGCGCAGAGGAAACCAATGCCCAATAGCCTTATACAAAAATCTCAAACCACAAATGTTTCTAATTTTTACGTAATAAGTTTCTTCAACTATCACCCATTAGACTGGGCAAGATAATTATAAAAAAAAACCCAGAAACTCACCATGCTGTATGGTTAATTTCGAATGAATCCACACGTAATTGAAGAGTAAGTGACTGTTAAAAATGCGTTAAATTAAAATAAAACACATAACTCATCATAAGTCAATGTCGACATACTGTAATAAATAGATTCATGGAATAATTAACTTAAAATTAGTTTAAATATTTTGAAAATTTCATTGCGCATGAAAAATAATAATATATAAATAACAAATAATCTCAAGTCATTACGATTAATATTTTTTCAAAATAGTTATATAAGAAAATGTTATTTTTTATTTAATTATCGAATTTAAAATATACACCTATAAAAAAATAATTGTGCCCAAGTGTATTGGATAATTTTAAACTTATGCAGTGACAACAACTTATCGTAAAAAATCTTGTATTTTTAGACTTGGATGTTAAAATTTAAAATTGTATATGATTTTGTTGTTATTGTTGTATTTGCAAACTGTTGCGATTTTGTTAATCTTTGTCAAAACTTCGGTGTACGTTTATTAAAAAAAAAAAAAAATTGAGCCTGTGCGTATTTTTGATAATTTTAAATTGCTAGAACAACTACTTTTGGAAAAACTTATATTTTAATAAAACGCTTTAAGTCGGCCGAGCACAAAAAATACTTTATACGATTGTTATACAATATTAGGTCTGTAGTATGATATTATAAGTTTAATAGTATATTGTAATTATACGTAATACCTATATTATAGTCATTGACGGGTTCCCCAGCACTGCTGCACACGTGAATACTAATAATAATAACAGGTAGGCATATATATATATATACATTTGAGTAGCGAATAACTATACCTATATACAGTTGTCGCGCACACACTACGTATTTTTTAATGCACGGAGACCAATACTGCGACGACGAATTTTTTAAGTCACTCATAACTCATAATACGTACGTATATTATTATACATCATGTACGATGTCTCTATAATTACAAATGCGTTTTGGTGACGTGCGTGCTGTAGGCGCGCGGAAACCGCCGACACAACAAATGCGGTGCGGTGACACACACACACAGATATACATATATATAATGGGTAATATAATAGTAATAATATTACGCGTTTATGTGATGTACTGGGATGTAATGGGATTTAAACAATATAAAAGTATGTGCGTGCGCGTGGTTGTGTTTTGTTTTGGTAACGAGCACAGTGTTTCACACTGTCGGAAGATCTGGCCGACTTTTTTTTTCATTTTTCAATTTGGTTCCATTCGCGTTTCCCGTTGCCTGTTTTCCGCGCGATATAACCGCGCCGTGATGGTTTTCGTTGGACGTCTGTAGAACAGCGGGCGCGGATGGCTAGGGGTGAGTATTAATTGGTATATAAATCGTAAATAATGTTAAAACGATGTAAAACCGACGAGTCGCGAGTGAACTATACATTGTATATATTTTTTTGTATGTTATGCACTGCACACACGTCCAGTTACAGAAATCGACATAAAATAGACATAATATGAATATTACAGCTGTTATGGTCAACCGCGCGTCACTCTATATTATAAATTATGTAATGCAACATCTATATATCTATAAGTATTCGATTTGGATCCAACACTGCTAACAGTAATTTTTTCTCGAATATAAACGCTATGTTAAAACAATAAAGAAATTTCTAAACCAGTAGGTACCTACTACATCAGTATATACGGTAAGTGTATAACTGAGAATAATTGGCACTACTATTGAAATCTGCAGGCTGCCGCTTATATCAGCACTTGCGGAAAACCGTTCTACTTCACCTAACACCTAAACAACTCCCAACCCATATGAAAGAGTCGTAAACAAAAGCAAAACCAAAAAATAACCATCAGTTTCCTACTACCGGCTCAGCAAGAAAGCTCTCGTGTGTATCTGTGCCTATTTCGAATTTTATCCAACCAATATATTTAAGAAATTCTGTATACCCCATTTTTATGATTCAAGATGAATTATTAATAATAGTACTAATAATATGTGCTTCCAGTTTGTTAATTGGGTTTTTTTCACGATCTCAACTAGTTAAATGACTATTGGTGTTATTTTATTCTGCAGTTAGTAAATTAACAATTGGCTTTCAAGAAAATATGTCGTTACTCGTTACACTAATTGATACTTAGGTTATAACTTTATAGGCGTTGAAAACTTGTAGATCCACGCGGGTGTAACATTACTATATCGAATTAAAAATAATAAATCTTAAATATCTACCTACTTAATTTGTTCGACAATTTTTTATTAACAATACATTTTCAATTCAAAATAATTGGCGTGATTTTATACACAACATAAATAAAGTAAGTATACTCTCATTATTATTAATTTTTTACATTTAACTATAATAGACAGGCTTCTGTAATCGATAGAGATATGATATAATCTAACAACTTAGTTATCATCTAAAAATGTGTTATACATATGGTTACGTTTAATACAGAAATATATATACAGCGTGATTCACTCACCAAGCATGCTCGCCTCCTATTTTTTATTTAGTACCAAATGAATTTATTCAGATTATGACTTTTGGAATTTTTAAATATACTTATAAAGATCATATTTTAAAATTGTTGAGATTTTTTGTAATACTAAAGAAGTGTCTAGTAGCGGTACAAACTTTTGATTTTAAATGAAAATCTCTTTTATGACTGTAAATTATTTAGTGGATAATTTTTTAAAAATGCTGATGCCCCTAATTTAAAAATTCAAACTAGTAGTTTTTCCGTTTTTAGAATATTTATATTAAGATAATAGTGGTATATATAAATGGTTTTAAAAAAATATAAAATAGATATGCTTATATATGATGTACCTACATAATAAATAATTTTGACCCTCATTTAGAGATAGTATAGATAAAGTATAGATAGTAATATAGTATATAATGTACTTCGTATGATAGTGACCACAACCTACGACTTCTTTCAAGTGCAAAAATACTATATTAACGAAAATATGTCCAGTTTTGTGATTAGTTATGACCCACAACACCACAATGTAATATTATAATTGTAATGTATCTATTATTTTATTCACAATTATTTACCATCGAGCACGCAAAACTCATCGTCGACACACGTGTGTTGAATATAGCTGTCTTCGATGGTCGGATCGTAATCGGCTACAAACATTTTCTGAAAAAATTGAATGGTGATCGCGCTCTTACCCACACCGCCGTCACCGACCACCACCAGCTTGTACGTAGGCAATGGATGGTTTGGGGCCTGGGTTATGGCGCGTCGATGACGGGTCAACTCTTGTTGGGTCGTGTATGCGAACCTCGACGACAGTTTGTCTACAAAAACAATAGTAATAATAATTTGAGTTATGTTAATTATATGAATACTTAGCAATTTTTACCCAACTTCGCCCGAGTTAAATTGATCTATCTTTCTATCGTTTTCAGTCTTATCTCGGTTGAATATATTATAACACAAACACAATAACAATAATTAATTTCATAATTTTCCACTTTTTGATTCTAGACATATTTTTGATGTAAACACAAAAAACTGGAGACAAATTCAAACATTCAACGAATTCTTATAAAACCTATGTAAGTCCAATATCGTTGTGTTTATATCAAAAATATGTCCAGAATAAGAGAGCAAATTATGATTGAAAATCATAAAAAAAAAAATTATTGCAATTGAAGTCTTCATATAAGTATTTGTAAAAAATTGTATTTGTCATATTTCTATAAGATAATTATTATAATAAACTAGCTGATCCCGTGCACTTCGTTACGCATTAAAAAAATTAATAATGCAAACTCTATATGAATAATATGTTTTATCTATATATATATATATTTGGACTATCCAGCTCAGCGTTGTCTCAGCCAAATATTAAGTTAGGATTAAACTTAATTGATTTACACACATCTAAGCCACCTATAGGTAGGCAATCCACTGCAACGGATCGCGGATTATATTTGATCAGTAAATTATTAGGTAGGCATTCCATCGCAGGTGGATTGCGGACCCGCGAAGTGTGTACGTGAAATCACTTATCATTAAATTATCAGCGGAACATTAAAAAAAAGAAAAAAAACCAAGTTAATAAGTTGTAACCAATGGCAACCATTAATAAATAAAAATTACTAATATAATCTATAAGTTGTAATCAATGGCAACCATTTATAAACAAATATTTCCATCGTAAATCTCAAAATCTCGAGGTGAGCAGTTCCCGGGATTGGACCTCTGCCTTTTTAAATTAGCCTATCGTAAGTAAATGAAATCTGAATATTAGGCACACGAAAAACATTTCAATTGTGGCCTGTGCCAAAGATTTGTTTTTTTTTTTTTAAAAATTTATTCGTAAAAATATGTATCTGCCACATTTCTACTAATTATAACAGTTATAAAATATTTAACCATTGACAACCCTATAAATAAACAGAAATCATACATATATTTATCATCAAAAATAACACTCAGTTTTTCCAGAATTTTTAGCGTATAATTTGTATGTAGGATAGGATGGAATATGGCTGAAACCTTCGCGAGAGTATACTTAACAACTTCCAAAAGTTATGGCGATTTGGATGAATAGTGTAGGAGTGCATAAAGGACATACAGACAAACATTTATTTATATATATATATATATAGATTTATAGTAATAAAAGTAGTGATAATAATACTAATAATAATGATAACAGTAATAATCATAAACAGGACGAGCGAGTTGAAACAAAAATCGATTATTATTAATAATAAAAAAACTGTGACAGTTTTTACTGTTTTGAAGGGTGAACGAGGGTGGCGATATAATTTAGCAACTATATATATAGAAAATAAACATTTGACACCAATGATATTTACCGCAAAAAGACTCTTGACATCCATACTCTGTACACAAACTTATGACACCTGATAAATTTTTATACTTGATATTTATTTTAATAAAATTAATCTATGTATCAGCACTACTGTTTACCTGTCAGAAACTGCTATAAAGTACATGTAACACATGTCACCACAGCTCGTTCTCCAATTATCCAAATATCATAACAAAAAATATACTTGAAATTTACATAGGAACATTTATAAAATTTTAAAAATAATATCGACAGATAATCTGTACCTACTATACAGATATATAATAATAATTATTGGTTACACAAATAAGGAATTCGAAAAATTTTTATGTGATCTATTATTATAATTTTATCATGCAGTTAATAACTTAATTAATAATTATACATATTACATAATATACAGTGCTTGAATTGGGAAAAATTAGAAAGGGGATGCAAAAAAAAATATCCATATCTGATTATTTAAATATCTTATTGATAAAATAAGATGTCTTATTGATATAATTAGAAAGGGTATGCATAAATAATTTCTAAAAAGAAGGTCTTCATCCCCCCTCAATTCAAGCACTGGGTAGACCATCTTCACCAACTACCATGTCCGACCTCACAATAATAATTAAATACAGGTGTTATAGGTATGTTAATATATGTAATTTAAAAGTGAATAAATAAATCAATTACAAAATATGTCCTTTAACATTTGTTACAATTGTTATTGCTCTATAACTGACCAATTGTCCATTTGCAGTAAATACTATCAGTGTCAAATGTCCCTAGTTTATTATATATAGTTGTATTATACTATAATACCTAATACCTATTAAAAGTTATGTGAAATTCGAAATTTACCCTTCTTTCTAGTTTTTATTATGAAATATTGCCAAAACAACACTATCATTAGACTACATAGAGTATTATATTATAAAGATACCTATGACTCTTATCTGTAGTAATTACGGTCATGCTTATAGGTGTAGGATGAGACAAGTAGAGCCCTATAATCGTCTTTTATAGAAACTCATACAATGATTAATATCATTTAAGTAATTTATTATCATAGTGCTATATATTTATGCAAAATTGGTTTTAATAAAGGTTACTGATCATATAGGTAAACTATCATTATTATTCTAACAATAATTAAATTAAATACATTCGTTAATTTAATCATAATGGTAAAAATGTATATACTTTTTATTTCCAGCTGATGATAATATAGTATTAAGGTCAGATACACTGGAATGGTAGTGGTGGCGGTAAAATGCAGCTGGACAAAATTTATTGCCACAGTGTACCTTTATGTTAGGTTACATTATGTGATCTTATTATTATTATATTAGTTTTTAGAATTCTTAAGGAATCTATAATTTAAATAGTATTTCGAATCGAATATTCCAAGAAACTTTCTTAATTAGTTTGTTATTACCAATAACTAATTTGATACCTTATGTTTTTTAGTTTTATATCTGCATAATATCTACTTTAAATTAAATAGCTATTAAGTTTTACATATTCTCTTTGCATACTATACCAGAACATTTAGTATTTTAGGTCTCATAAATTTGTCAAATTGTAAAATTAGTGATTTTAAATATTAATTTTAATTTTACATGCTGCTTTTTGAACTAAAAAATGTCTGTTTTCTAATATTTCTATTTTAAAAACAAAATTCAAGATAAAAGGTATCATTTGTATAACTATTACTTATGCTAATATTGTAGATTTTAATACTCCTAGTATATCTCTAATAAGTTAATTAGTGTAGATAATGTTTTTATTTAAAAGTCAAAACATGGGAGTAAAATATATTACTGAATGTTGTCTTGTTTGAGCTCAAATACTTAGAATAATACCGACAATATCAAATAATATCTTTTGGCATTAGTTATTTTTCTTCTTTAAATTTAAAAGAAAATAGAATTTGGAATTATATTGTTTCTTAATAAATACAAATTTAATACAACTTTCAAAAGTTAAATATTAATGAATGAAAAAAACAAAGGAAATAAACAATTTTTGGTATGACTATATATAGGTACTACAAAACTGAACAAATAGTAAATTGATTAATTTAATAAACTTTGATAATTATCAATTAATTTGTAATATGTATACATTTAAGTAGTTATAAAAATAAAAAAAGGATTTGATATAGTAAATAAATCATTTATTTTGTCATAGTGTCACAGGTTAAACTGTTATTAGACTTTCTTCCAAAAAACGTTCCATTTCGGACTTACAATACTTCATCATTTAGGATAGTAGAAACTCTGTTGAACTGTTAGAAACGGGTACACTTAGGTGCCGAACTAATGCGTACACTTGATCGATTAGGTACCACCATTATTTACTAAATGTACCTATGCTTACTAGCAGACGGATCCGATCTATGTGATCGAACTGGCGAACGTCATTGCCATGGCCTGGGCAGGGTCAGCGGCGATTGAACGGCGGATGGAATGCAAGTTACGGTACAAGTAGCGGAAGAAGCCCGACAATATCGATGCCTTTGGAATTCAGAAGACGTCCAAACGCATTTCGTCAATACAAGCTGTTGGCTGTCACGTCGTCGAACGCGGCACAATTTACAGACCACACGTCGTGTCGTCGTCTGTGATTCAGTGATAAAATGGTAATAAATAATAATAATAATAATAATATATTGCGAGTACGGTAGACAGGCCACAGGCGTAAAACAAAAATCGAATAAAACAAAATAATAATATATTTATATATAAATGCGCGTGCGTGTTTTCAACTGTTATCAGTAGTTGCACCGCCTGGAGTGCCTGGAATGATTGATAAGACGCGGTAGCGTGTGAACTATGCGATACGCAAGCATGACGATCAAAACTCAAATTTCCATGGACACCGCAATTGCTTTATAGTTTTAGATAATACATGATAATAATAATACATAATACATCTTAATATTATCACTACATGTTTATGATTTAAATGCTAGTACTGATAATCTGAGATAGTCTGTATAGATAATAGTCATTGAGTCATTCCAACAGGCGGTATTGCGATAACGTTTCGCGGTTCCTAAACGAAAAACACGTCTTTCCGCGTTTATTCCCCGTTTTCAAACACCATATAATTGTATTGTCGTTTTTTGCGTTATTGTTAAATTTAATTACCATTCATATAATTCATCCGGCACGACACATACGTCGCTAGCAAACGCGTAAGTACGACGCTCGACAAATGCGTTTTTCAGAGTCTGGCAACGACGTACTATGACCGCAGTTTCCCCCCTCGCTGCTGACATTACTTCCGCCACCACCAACGCCACCATCACCACCGTTGCCTCCAACGGCAAGGGACACATCTTGCATGACGGTCCAGCTTATTCGTTGGCTCTCAATAAGGAGCACACGCACGTGGTGGTCGCCGGCAGGAATGGTAAGACGTTTTTTCTTTTGATTTGTCTTTTGTGGCTTTTCTTTGCGTCACATTAACTATTGTTTATCTCCAGTTTTCAAGGTATTTCTCATCGAACAGGGAGGTTTCAAGGAATGTGTCAACTTGCGCTGTGGAAAAACATCGAGTGTACAGAGTTCATCAAGCATGGATGTAGCTTGGAACCCGGCTGATGGTAAGACAGGCTATGCCTCTTTTTATTTACTTATAACATGACTATAATATTGCTCAAAAGTTATAAAAACTAAAAAGACAAAATACGTACGAACAAATTGTGGTATATAGAAAAATGTTGAGTATGCTAAGGAATTAAAAATATAAAATGTCAGCCATATTAGATATTATATTTATAACTAGCTGACCTGACAGACATTACTCTGTGCAAATTTTAATAAATTTGTATGTTATTGTTTCATGAACTTGTGAAAAGCTATTAAAAATGTGTAAATAAAGTAAAAATGAAAAAAAAACTTATTTATGAATAATCATTTTGTTTATTAACAATCTTAGCCATGGATATTACTCTTTGATAAAAACATTTTGTCCTTTTTTTAACTTTTGTACTCATGAAATTAATTTATTGTATTTGTTTTGGGTTTTGGCTAATTTTTTTTTTTTGTTTGTAGACAATGTTTTGGCGACGGCTACAACTGGTGGTGCGGTAGTCACATGGAACTTGAATAGATCGTCCAGGAACAAACAAGACCATATTTTTTACGATCACCGGAGAACTGTAAACAAAGTTACATTTCATTGTGTTGAACCCAACCTGTTGATGTCTGGCTCTCAAGATGGCACAATAAAATGTTTTGATTTGAGACTAAAAGAAGCTCCTAAAACTTATTCCAGGTAATTGTATTATTAGGTTATTTTTAGTTGAATCCTTATTGTATTTAATTAATTATTATGTTCCAGTGATTCAGAAAGTATTAGAGATGTTCAGTTTAGTCCTCACAACAATTATGTATTTGCTGCGGCTTCAGAAAATGGCAGTATCCAAATATGGGATACCAGAAAGGCTGAAAAGTGTCTAAATAAGTTTTCTGCTCATAATGGGCCAGTATTTTCATGTGATTGGCATTCAGAACTTCAATTTCTAGCAACTGCCAGTCGTGACAAGTCTATCAAAGTAACTTATTAGTATACCCTGTATTTACTTATATAAAAAATAAAATAAAATTCTATAATGTTATAGGTTTGGAATGTTACAAATAAACCTATTGCTGAGTACACAATTAGTACTATTGCCCCAGTTGGACGAGTTAAGTGGCGGCCCTATCGTAGATATCACTTGGCATCTAGTGCTTTAGTTCTAGATTCTGCCATTAATGTTTGGGATGTGCGCAGGCCTTACATTCCTTATGCATCATTTGCTAAGCACACAGATGTAGCCACTTGTATTGCTTGGAAAGGAGATCCTTTTGTACTCTTATCCACAAATCGAGTAATATACTATTTGAAACTTAGGAGTTATGATTTATAAAAATACATAAAATTGTAGGGTGAACTTAAAAAACGTAGCATGTTACTTTTTCTCTATAATGAAAATCTATGAATTATAAATATGTTTTTGGGAAATAATAAGAACTATAATTCATTTTATTGTTAAAATTCATAATTTCTAGGATATACCTATTTTTTTTTAAGCAAGTCATTTCCAAAACAAACTAAATATACTTTATTTTTAATTATAATATTCATATTTATACTTATTTTATTAGAAATATAATAGCACAATAAAAATAGCCAAAATATTATGAAACAAATGACAACCATTTATAAACAAAGTGTTCCTTGAAATCGGTTATAGTCAGAAAAAAAAGTTGTATCTAATCCAAAAACATATTTATGTTATTTTTTTACTTATTTTTAATATAAATTGTAATATTAGGATAGTACTTTACATCAAAATTTCATAAGTGAAGCAGACTTGCCCTTAGAAAGTGCTAACCAACAAGGTATGGCTATCAATAGAGATGGTGATCTAGTATTTTGTTGTCCAGCTAATTTAAACAAAGTTGATATCCAAAAGTCTAAAGAAAGTTCTAGGTATATATATTTGAGATAAAAAAGTAATTGATTTTATTTATGCTGTAATATTTCTAAACAATGTATTTTTATAGAAAGACTTCAACTACAACTAGTGGTGAAGAAGAATTAAACACATCAAGTGAGATGAATGTATTTCGTGATCCAAAAATTTTCATGTGTTTATCTGATGAAACAGAATGTATCCAAACATGTGCTATCCAATATAAACTTATAGGAAAATCAATAGGAGAACTTTGTGACCACAATGCTGGTGTTGCTTCCAGTGTTGGAAGAACAACTGTAATTATTTTTTAAAATAACTATTAATATTAAACAACTTTAAAAGATTTATTAACTATTTAGGTTTTTTTGTTGTGGAATGTCCTACGAATACTGTATGATCACCGCGTGTCTCTCATAGCTCTCAAAGAGGATATTATGATTAGTTCAAATGTCGAAAGTAGCTTTGATGGGGACAACCAGATTGGTTCCCTAAGTGATGAAGATGGTTTCAGAGGAGATAAACCTTACCAGTTGGGAGATTTCTATTTTGGCAATGCTGAGATTGATCCTTTAGATGCTGAACATGACCAATTTGACTTCATAGGCTTACAGATGGATAGCAAAACTGTAGAAGAGGATAACGATTGGGAAGTACCCATAGAATCAATAACTTTAAGACATGAAATCATACATGAGGCAATTGTTAATGATCCCTATATGCCTAACTCAGCACCTTCAGCAAACAAATTAAGTAAGAATTAAATATCAGTGGATTTAAATTTTCAATTGGCATTCAAATTGGGTATTGATTATCTTATAGATAATCGAATAACCTCCGCACCGCTATTACGAATAACATCTCCAGCTAAATTTGACATGTGGAATCCGTCAGAAATTGTTGCCAAAGCTCTTCGTCATCATGTTAATGAAGGTGATGTACAAACAGCAGTCTGTGCATTAATTGTTTTAAGTGATGAAATCAGAAATGAACTAACCCATCCTAGACATCCCTGGCGTCTTTTACCGAGTGAAATAGAATGTTGGTGGTTAAATTATCTTGAATTACTAAAAAAATTCAAATTGTGGTCCTGTGCTACAACGGTATTTAAATAAAAATGCTATTTATGTTTTGCATTGAAATTGAAGTAATAAGTGTTTTTTTTTTTTTTGATTAAAATTAGGTGATTCAACTCTCACGTATTCGTAACATATTGCAACTGCATCGAACTTCCACTTCAGTTAATTTGACCTGTGGATGGTGTTATAAAGGTTTGACGCGAAACAGTCGACGCTGTTACAATTGTCAACATTCTGAATGTGCTAGGTGCGCATTATGTCAAAGAATTGTACGAGGAATGTATGCATGGTGTAGGGGATGTGCGCATGGTGGTCACATTGGACACATGAAACAATGGTTTATGGAGAATAAGTACTGTCCAACTGGGTGTGGACACAAGTGTGAATATTGATCTCAATACAATGTAAGTGTTAGTTTTTTCTGTTGTATTTTTCAATATTTTAAATGTGTTAGGCAGTGTTTAAAACAATATATATTATTATTATATGTTATACATATTATGTTTTGAGATGTAGGTAAAAAAAAAAAAAAAACAACTATACTTTAAAATGATATAATAAAATTGTATAAAAATAATACATAAAATAAATATATGTGATTGGATTTTAAATATTATATTAAGAATTAAAGAATAATATATTATATGTAATACATACATACACATTACACATGCAATGTGTTCGAGAAGTTTGAAAATTTCTTTAATAATTAACCCGTAGTAAATATTTCTAGTCATTTGGAACACATTGGATAAAAAATAATATATGTATATATTAAAGATTAGGAAAGAAGAATTTTAATATTTGAGAAAAAAAGATAATACACATCTTACTATAAAATCATATAAAATTATAATCCTTGATATATATTTAGGAGAAAGACATAATAATCGAAATCAAAATAATTGATTGCATATTATTAAAAATTATAATAAATAATAATGAATTAGATTTCCAGAGACGAGGATTTAAACTTTTCACACTATATTACATTTCAACTTCCTTCTTCTTTCTTTACCCTTGCCATTTGTTCCATTTGGATCTTCCTTCTTGCGAGCACGGATCTCGCGCATCAAGTCAAAAAATACCTGCAATAATAATGTTAATTTTCAAATAAAGCATTTGGTTTAGTAATCATTTGTTATGTTACTCACCTTATCAACATTATCTCTCGTCTTAGCTGATGTCTCAACATATGGCACTCCCCATTCTTGCGCCCTAGACTGAGCTTCATTCAATGACACTTTTCGTTTATCTGTCAAATCTCCTTTATTACCCACTAATAAAAATGGTATGTTTTCATCATTCTTCACTCGTAGAATTTGTTCTCTAAAAAAAATTTAGAAATTTCTTTTTATTTTACATTGAAATAAACAAGTACTATTTAACAATTATAACCAACAAATAGACAACAATAAAGGATGTAATTTGCATAATTTTTCTTTTAGCATATACAATTAGGTATATAGGTACAATAACTAAGTCGTTTAAACTAATCCTATATATTATGTAAATTTGAAACACGAAAAATTATTTTACTTTTAATAGGTATCTAACTATACTCCATTCATGTTAAGAAACATCAGTGTCGACCAGTTTGTTGGGCGGTGGTCAAGCAACACCCATTTGTCACCCTCGCCGGTACACTAACCATCCATCTAACCTATCTTTAACATCTGTACACTTGACGTGTAGTTAAACCACGCCCCTGGCCGCTGAAGTTACTTTTAACGTGAATAAAAAATATCTTTAAAATTATAAATTACTTTAATTTAATACAATTTTTTTTTTTGTACATTTAAAATAATCAAATTAATATATATTTATACTGAATTATAACTTACAATAAAAAAAATTTAAATATAAAAACTATAATATAAGTATTTGTAGTAAATAGTATTAATTAATAATAATATTAAAAAGTAAGTTAATTAGAATTGTTATGAAAATTGAGTCGGGTAATAATTTTTATAATACAAAATTAATTTACCTAAAATATATAGTTATTACATAAATAACTTTTGTAATTAAATATTTTGCATTTATTAAGTCAAGCACATATTATTATTAGCCTCTAATAGGTTTAATAAAACTATTATATTGTATACATATATAATTCAAATGGATAAATGAAATTTTTTTTATTCATTTCATAATGAAAATTAGATTAACTTAGCAATTTTAATAATGATAATGCACTGTAAGGCTAATCATGACTTTGTATCGATGATAGGTATTGAATCTTCTCATGTTCAATATAATTTATTACATACCTAAACTCCATTGTTGATTGAAAACTGTCATCTTCTGTAATAGAAAACACACACAAAAATCCTTCACCACTACGAAAATAATTATCACGAATGGCAGCATAATCTTCCTGGCCGGCTGTATCCAGTATATCAATTTGGACTTCTTCACCATCCAATACTACTTTTTTACGGTACGAATCAGCTTTGGTTGGTTCATAATCTTCGACAAACTATATTGGGGCGTGTCAGCTGAGGTTATCATATTCTGAAATGTTATTTTATATTTATACTTTGATTTGTACTCACCTCATCATACATGAACTGAAGAGTAAGGGCTGATTTACCAACACCACCACTACCCACCATTATAACTTTGTGCAGAGCTGGCTGCTGTGCATTGTTTTTCGTCATGGCTTTTAATAAAAGTATGGACTGTTGGTACTGAAAAAAAAATAAACCAGCTTGTATTAGATTTAACTATTGTGCCTGAATACAATGATATTCTGGCGGTGGGTCAAGTGAAAACTTCTTAGGGTCACAGCTTTCTCACTAATTACATTCGAAAACAATTATGGGAAAAAAATTTAATATTGAGGTGGTGCTACAGTGGTTTTCACCGAACTTTGTGTGAATGATTACATGGAGGGGGAGATGTTTGAATTTTAAAGAACAATTAGTTAACTATGATCACCTTATTGATGAAGATATAAATTTTGTAATGTATTATACTAACACTTAAACACTTAACGTTTATGATTAATAATTATAGTCTCGCACGGAAATAAAGTTAATTGATTTTCGACTTTTCGAGAGATAAATATTGTTTACATTTCAAGTGCGTTATCAACGTCGATTGGGGTTGGTTAGTTATCGACGGTGCAAAACTGACAGTGTGACCATGCTGAAAGAATATTTCCCGACGTCTAATAAAATTCCATCGTTCATGATCGGCTGTGACCGATTACATTTTAATAATTTATAGTTATTAGTTATTGTGAAATGTGATATACGAACTACGAACGTTGTAAATTTGTAATAATGCTTATAATTTATTTATAATTATTAAATTATTTCGAGTATCGTAATTCTCAACTATCCATATTTTATTAAAACTATTGTTGATCCTTTAAAGCGTGACAATGCTGCCTTCCTCCCTTTTACAATGACTAAATTATGTTCTAAAAGTTACATGTAGAATTTAATTAACAGTTTGAAATCAAGCATAAATATTACTTAAAAAATAATTATTGAGAAAACTGGAAAAAAAAAGTGATCATGTTCCAGTTCTTAACAAAATTTGCGTTTTTTTGATAAACTGGAGAATAAAACCAGTCAAAAAATGTTTTACCTATCTAAACTATTATATTCTGCTAAAACCTTGTCTGATAATTTTTTTTTCTTAAAATCTTTTGCCACTCTTATTTTTTATATTATTACCTTCAATCCCACTATATACAACTATATACAACGTTACACCCATATATCAGCCATCAAAAAATTAATCTTTTTATATTACTAAATAAGAATTATAATTTTATGAATAATGAATCTCGGTCTTATATAAAATTTATATCTAAACGCATAATATATATAAATAATTATTATGATACTTATTAGTAATTACTTAAATGTAATGTATTATAGTTATTTGTAATTTATACGTTGACATTTTAAAAATACGATTTCTGTTAGGTACAAAATTAAAACTGTAGCTCGTAATATAAATTTAAAAATAGTAAGAATTCAAATAACTAGTCATTTTTTTCTTCTTAAAACAAAAAGTTTGACCGGGTAAACAAGTTTAATCACAATATATATGAGCTTTTACTGATCATTCTAAATATTATTTATATTATGTATAATATGATCTTTATAAACTCCCGGCTATTTATGTACGCGCACGTAAATATAATATAAAATAAATAATAATATACATTGTCGTACCTAACTCGTAATAATTATAAACCGTGCGCGTCATACCGTGCCATTCATAATATTATATATAATTATATTATTAAATATAAAAGTCCAATACTTCATATAACAACATAATATAGCAATAATAAAGTAACATAAATTACATAATAGACGTTATAGTAATAGATTGTGGAGCAAAAATGTTTCTACAAAAATACTAGGTAATTAATTCATTTTTATAAAAAAAAAAACCTGAAATGTGCAATTATCTGCAAAACAAAACTTTTCTTATAATTAATCTACATCTCTTGATTTGAATTTGTAGCTTGTTTCTATAGGATTTAGAACATGCCATAAAATGATGCTATTGCATGGGAATTAGGTTCTTTAATTATGATAGATTAATACGAATTATTAAAATTTTTAAATTACTATATTTTCTGAAACCATTATGATAGACATATTATCCTTTGTACACAAAGTTAAATAACAAACAATGGTTCGAATTTTGATTTTGACACCTATAAATGTTCAGAAAAATGATCCGCTTAATTGTAATTTAGAGTAGAAAAGAGGGGTTGTCATTTGATATACAGAAGTTTGTATCTCCCCACTGAACATTTCTTATAAGTAGTACAAACAATTTTAAGGATTTGAAAATATTGTCTTTAAATATATTTAAAAATTCCAAAAATCAGATTTCGAATACGAAATTGAAGAACAAGAGGGCGAGAATGTTTGGTGAATCACTCTGTGGCCTTATATGTACATATAATACATATAGTCATCCATTTGACTCAATTTTAATGTTTTCGCTGATTACTTCAAAAATACTGAAAATATTTTGTTTACACTCTTTGACTTACATAGTTACATTACTTATATTCTCACATTACATCACTAAACATTTTTTTAAGTTTTTGAATAACAACAATATACAACGTGCATTTTTAATTTCATATTCTGAAGCAGAATATTTTTAAAAATATTTATGAATAGTTCAAAAGATAAAAATTGAATTCCGAAAGAGTTAGGTAGTTAATTAGTTTTATAAGTATTTACCTATTACTATTTTAACTGTGTTTAATATATATTATTACGTTTATAAGAAATACATTTATATTAATTAATGATGGTTTGTCGTAATGGTTTACATACATTAATTATCGAATTAACTCATGGTATAAGTTTAAATTATGTTTATCTTTATTGTATGTTATATATAAGATAGTAAATAAGTAAACCCACTTGTAAAAAATATTGAGCGAATAGCGTCAAATATTCTCAAACTATGTTTTAGGTACTGTAATGGTGTTTCACATTATTATAGTTTTCATATTTTTATTATTATAATATTACGTATAGTATTATATACTATACATATATCACAAACTCGCATATCATATTTCATTCATTCTGTTATGTCATGGAGTTCCGCCATGGCACTATATATAACTATTTTAATTAGTAAACAAAATCTATTATAATAATCATTCGACCTGCTAGACTTTACGTCTGTTGAACTAGTCTCGTTTCATCGTTTGATCCGTGTATTGTTGCTGCCACATCATTCCTATTTTATTAATATTTATACTTTCAACAGTCACACGCTGAAGAATATACTTATACCGATTTACTATCCATTATAATTGTAACGCCCAAACACAAACTATTATACAATTTGTACTCAAAAAAATGAACGGGTCGCTGAATCATAGCATCCTATAATACTATGACAAGAAGACCGTTTCTCGTTAGTTAACGCGGCCAAGTTTAAAGATACAAAGAATTAGTTTTTTATATTATAGTCAATTTACATTTTGCTTTTTTTATTTTTAAAGTTTAATTTAATAAAGAATTTAGGTATTACTGTAAACAATTCATCTTGTTTATTGCAACCTATTTAACTTAACATAAACGTTAAACTTCTATTTAACTTTATCACTACCAGGTTCACAATTCTAAAGTAATTGCCTAAATTTTTTATGACATTCAATACATAATATTGAAATATATAATTATGTACCTATTACAATATACGGAGTGATTCATTTAATCGTAGTGGGAATCGGAAAAAAGTCCGACCAGAAAATTATACGGAAAAAATGTCCGGTTTGATTTTTTGTTTCATAAAAATATGTATTAATTTATTAATAAATATAAATATAATTTAAAATTGATAATACTGAAAATATATAGTATATATAATAAAATATGTAAGAATAATGTAATATAATTTAAAACTATAAATAATTAAAACTAATATTTACTTAGTTTTCAAATACAATGGCCAATATTAATTAAAAATTCTTCCACGATATTTCGTTAATGGCCACACTAAAACATAAGTTTTTTAAACGTTCACCGGTGTTACCAAACTTCCGTTTTTTAATGCTGGAATCCCTTCACCTAATTCTTGTAATGCTATTTTAGCTCTATTTACTCCTAACTCTTCCCGCATTTTAGTAATTAACTTCCTGACGATTGGGTGCACGAATCCAACAAAATACGTAAAACGGTTGTTCCAACTCTCGTAAATATTATTTCTACGATGTCTTCTTTAGCTTTCTCAATTGCCGCTAAATTGGGATCACCAGCATGTGAATGTAACCGAGGATTAGTGAAACCTACAATAAATAAATTCTTATTATAATTAATTATAATTTATAATTTATTTTTTGTAATTTAACTTTTGAAGTGATTAAAATATCCGGACATTTTTCAGTCAATCTTTGGGAGCATTTCCAGCGGATACTTGTTAATAGATTATGATTAACTGTGTAAGAAAAACCATTATCTATAAATAATTTTTATCCCCGATTTCAAAATTACTACTTTCTCCATTTCGATGCGAATAACTGCGAGAGTTGGCAACGACTGGATTTCTCATGCGTTATCGTATCATCAATTTTATATATATGTTAGGTATTTCATATTTTATTATCTCATAATACAGATGAATTGTGCTATTTTTATTACTTTACCTTCTAGATTGTTTTTCTATCTACTTTACCTTCTATTATTGTAGATTATATAACAACAAATCAAACCAGACTTTTTTCCGTACAATAATTTTCTGGTCGGACTTTTTTTTCGAAAAAAATAAAATCTGACTTTTTTACCTCAAACTTTTTTCCCGGGATTCAATCGTAGTATACACAATAATTTACCGGTTCAATTTTTCTGATATGTTTAATGTAATTTTTTTGGAAAAATTAAAATGTAAAAGTAATGTGCTGTTTGTTATTTATTTCTAAGTTAAAAGTGGCTTACCGCGAGAATTAGTCATAGCATGACATAATATTTATTCATTGACCTAATATATTATATAAAATATAACTAATATGTATGACTTATTTATATAATATCAATGAAGGTATTAAACTATTTGAAGACTGCAATAAATGAATGGCATTGTGTACGGTACACCCATATTTTACGGTACATCTTTACACGTTTTCGTCATATATTTTATTTATGTTTATTTATTTAATATTATTACCTATAATTAATGTTATCAAATTGGTTAAATTTTTGGAATGAGTCATTGCTATGATAATTCATACCAACATAGATATAGACAAACAGGATGTCCGGATACTGTACAATACTATAATATGATCCATCGCGTACAGAACATACAGTCATATATTTTATGTATATATACTTATAGAATATCATTATTTTTATTATTTTTATGAAACAGTGTATACATATGTACTAGTATTTAATATTCATACTGAATACTGGTATATTAGTATTATATGTATAGAGAGGTATAATAATAATTATTATTTGGAAGTAAGCTAAACCGTTATCGCAAAATATTATATATACCGTGAGGACGTAACGGTATATCTATATTTTATAGATATACTAAATACATCTATATATGTATTATGCATGCACTTAAATACTCTTTACGCCTATATATCCATTACAGTGACCCACTCGACACCTACTATACAGCTGAGAGGTACCCACTTGCTCACCTTTTTTTTAAATATTTATAAATATCGAAACGAATTAATCATGTCTTAAGGTGGGTGGGGGATAGAGGGTCATCATATGCTCATCTTAAAACTGTCACTTCATAATACCTATATTCACCATTTAGCCGTTCGCCACCTTTATAAAACCATTGAGGGATTTAGAAATTAGCACAAATATTTTATAGTTGTGTATTTTATTTGCATCGATGTATATACAAATATACAATTTGTAAACGATATCTACTCATTATTATAATTAAATATTTTATTTGTCGTGTATCTTTTTTTTTCCTGTTTAGATCGTAATGCAGAAGGGGAAATATGGTATCTCAAAATAGTAGAGTCAACATATAGTAGTTATGTCAATAAGATCGGGGGCCTCTAACCACTCAAAGATTGGTCCTTCAGCCTAAAATTTGTTGTATACCTATATTATTCTATAATAATAATATATTATGTAATCAATGCTCCAGGTCAACTTATGCGGGTAATAGTATTTTAAATTATTTTTTCATTAATATATATTTATATAATGAGATATATTATGTATCTATACAAAGTGATTCTTTTGACAAAATTTCGTAATTTAAAGTCATTACATTGTAATATAATACAAAATTATAAGAATATAAAATTTTTTTTTACCATGTAGTCATAATTTTTTTAATTTTTAATTTCATATTTCTAATAGCGTATTTTTGGAATATTACAATATAAAAAAAAATCCAAATTTTAAATAAGTTAATAATTAATTAAAAGTATTTATAAAATTTTAATGAGCAAAGATGTCAAAAAAAAAAAAAAATAATAAAACTTAATGATTATAATTTTTGTAATGACTTTTAATTATGTTAAGAAAAAATATTTACAAAATCAAAAGTTTTGAAATAAATAAGCGAATGTCTTACGACTTTTACGTTAAAAATATCAATAATTAATATAATGTACAACTATGATAAAAACTTCTGAGATTTATTCGGTTTTTTATTGGGTATCTTGCTCTTGTGTTTGGAAAATGTTTATTTGGAATTTCGAATGATTATTGCTATCGTCATAAGTACTAATTAGCAGACACAAGTTTTCCAATCTATGTTTATATTAAGTAAATTGTTAATGTCTTTATACATAATTATTGTTGGGATTTATACGTAAATACATATTTTTACTAAACTACGATAAATTAACTAAGCCAAATGATAAATTTGTTTCACTTGATTTGCAATAAAATAAAACATATTTCGTTATAATAATACATATTTTTACATAATTTGTAAAATGTCCACTTTTGTTTAACATATTTTGTAAATTTAAAATTGGTACTGAAAAGCAAATTATTTGTCAATTTACATCATCAAAATTGGTGGTTTAGTAGTGAACTATACTCTGTCCATCCTTCCTTTTTTTTTATTAAAATTTTACTGACGTGAGTTATCCTAACTTAATGTTATTAAGTTACATTTTTTTTTTAGCATTTGGAAAGTTGATAACAATTAGTAACATAATAAATAAATTAGTAATAAAGGTACTATTGGCTAGGTTTTAAATTATTTAAAGACAGAAGAAAATTAATTAAATAAAATAAATAGATAAATATAGTTATAGTTATAATAATAGGTCGTGTGGGCGTCCTCGCTTGAGTCGGCGTACAGAAGGTGGGTCGCTTAGTTTATAAAATTTCGCACTGTGAGCAGAATTGATGTGGTCGAAGAAGTTAATTAATAATTTTTTTATGTACTCATTTATTGTGGGTAGCTGGAAGTCTTTGTGAAGTGCATCATTGCGTAAAAACCAGGGAGCATTAGAAATGGTTCTCAACACTTTTGATTGGAAAACTTGTATTTTGTGTATGTGGGTTTTTGCACAATTTCCCCATATAGGGACTGCGTATAGAAGTAACAGTCGTAGGATTTGCTTATAAAGTGTAAGCTTTCGGCCTCTATATAGTAGGCTTACTAACTACCCACTGTCGAAGGGGACATTCAACAGTGACCTAAGAGCCGGGTCACATACAAAACATACTTGTTGACTGAGCAATTAGGTTTTTTATTGTAATATTTCTCTTGAAATAAAATATAGGACGATGGTGGTTGTGGCTGTGGTCCTGCTCGAGATCCGACGCCGGAACTGCAATATTCGGCGCTGGAGTTGTCGTCGATGATGTAGGTGTTTGTAAGATTCGATGCTGGAGTTGTCGTCGATGAGGTAGGTGTGAGTATCGCCGATGACCGTTGTGTGTCTCAAAAACGACTTGTCCGTTCGACAGTCACAGTCGTAAAGATAAATCAGCAACAACCTTTTTTCATGATAGACGAGGGCAACCGCGACATCGGGCAGCAGTGGGAATCACGAACAACACACACAAACCAGAAAGTGCGGGATATTCACAACAATTGTGGTAGGGCATAGTGCGCAATAAGCTTATTTGAATAGACCGGGGAAACGACACCGAACGGCCAACAAGTATATGCCATTGTTTATAAGTATACCATTACAAATTTTGCGACGTTACAAAAGCATAAGAGAACATTTCCAGCTTAATGCAGTTTGCCGGTTGATCAATGGGTATAGAACTTTTAGCCTTTGGTAGCCTTGTTGTAGTTTGGAGGTGATATGTGGATTCCATGTTAGTTTACTGTCCAAAATTACACCGAGGTATTTAATATTAGGTGACCAAGGAATACAATTACCGTACAATTTTAAGTTACCAGGTGTTTTGGGGCGCCGATTGGTGAAAAGTACCGCTGTACTCTTTTGAGGGTTTAATTTTATTTTCCATTTTTCTCCCAATTTTTGAATTTCATTCAAGTGAGCTTGAATATTTTGGCTTATTATTTCGGCGTCTTTAGACCTTGAGTATATAGCACTGTCATCGTCATCAGCATATAGTGCTACTTCAGTATTGTTCATTGTAGGGAAGTCCGCAACGTATAAGTTAAAAAGTAGAGGTAAAATTTTTGAGCCTTGAGGTACGCCTGCGTTAATTTGTTTTGTTTCCGATGTAGTATCGTTGATTCGAACTTTAAAGCAGCGATCGGAGAGGTAAGATTTAATTAGATTGTAAATTGCAGTTGGCATGTTTAATGTTTTTAATTTATATAAAAGTCCGTCGTGCCAGACCCGATCAAAGGCTTGGGCTATGTCTAAGAAGGCTGCACCTGTATGTAGTTTTTTTTTAAATCCATTATTTATATGCTCCGTTAGGCGCAGAAGTTGTTGAGCAGTGGAGTTATTAGATTTAAATCCAAATTGGAAATGTGGAATAGCATTAATTGCATTTAAGTAATTGGTTAGCCTAGAGTGAATAATCTTTTCAAATATTTTTGAAACTGAGGACAGAAGGCTAATAGGTCTGTAATTGCTGGGGATAGTGTTTTATAATAGTGATAGTACAAAATTGGTAAACTTTATATAATTGCATAATAATTTATAAGTCTGTAAAGACAACTTCTATAAATATAATTAACTATTTTAAATGTATAGTTATTTTTATATTCTATAACAGGTATTTAAATTTGTTGTACGAAAAGTTTAAAGCTTATACAAAATATGTAATTTTTTAAGATATTTATTAAAGGTTTAACATTTGTTGTTTTATTTTTATCTAAAAATATAATACAGAGTAATTATATTTTTACTGGTAATAATTGTCCATGTTGTGCTGAGCCTATATAGTCTTTTAAACTACATGGTGGCTGCATTTTGTCTACTCGAAATAGGAAATATATTTGGATGGTAGGTACTGCCTGTTTGATTTTTAAAATTTGTGTGAATCAATTAAAAATATTGGTATCTTAGTAGTTAGGAGAAAACTATCAATGGTGTTTTTTTTTTTTAATTTTTGAATGTATCACTTGGGTAAATTGATTTGAGTACAAATTCGGGACTAAGATTTATTTTAGAAAAGTAGGTTTTTGTTGATAGCTAATTAATACTTTTATGTATCATTTTAAATTTCCCCAGTAATTTAATCAATCGTAAAAAAACTAATATGTGTGAATTTTTTCATTTTTGCAAATTAGAAAATTTTAACTTTAAATTAAGTTACTTTTTTTTCAAAGTTAACTTGTAACTTAACGAGTTAACGAAAAAATACAAGTAACATTTAATTTAACTTAACTTTATTATTTTAAAATAACTTAGAGTTAAAAAAAAAATCGTTTAATTGCCCAGCCTTGGAAACTGCCCTATTCAGAATAATTTATGACGATAAACCCATCTGGTATATCTTACTATTAAAGATTTCTACATTTGGTAACTCGAAACTTCAAGTTTTGGGAACTTTCTGCTTTATCAGATACCCTTATTTTCGGCCATTTTTTTAGGGGCGAAAAAAATGTTGGTGAAATCAGAATTTGGTAGTCGAACTTGGTTTTGAAATTATAGCGAATTGAAGTTTATAGTATTTTTGTTTGTATAAGTTACACATTATAATACTTTTGCCTATTTGAATTATTGCGCAATGGAAACTTTGTAACATTTATTATAACCCAGCGTACGGAATTTAAAACTCGTAAGTCAAAATATTTTTTTGCACCGTTTGGTGAACGTCAATTTTTTTTATTTAAACTGATGTACCTAGTGTAATCTATTGCCGAATATGCATTATTTTTAAAAAGTTCTTGCACTATTTTGGTAAACAGCAATTTCAAAATTTCGGAACAAATTAGTTTGCGGACCTAATTTGTTTTTCAATTTTTTTTTTTCAAAATATGTGTTTTGAAGTATTGATTTTGAAAGTGTGAAAAAATTATGGCTCTTTTTTATTACAAAAGTTATACAAAAAAAACCGAAAAACAATTGATTTTTTAAAATGTAGTATTTTAGAAAAAAATATTAAAAAATTACATTTTTGATTAATTTTTTTCCTATTTTTCCATGTTTCATTTTTAAAGCAAAAATAATGCATTTTAAATGCACCTCGAGACCTTGTGGGGTCACTCGCTGCGCTCGCTCTCTCATTTTCAAAAAAAAAAAATTAATTTTTTGATATCTTTTTTTTGAAAATACCACAATATTTAAAAAAAATCATTTGTTCCGGTTCTTTGGTATAATTTTTGTAATACAAATAAGCGAAGTTTTTTTCAAACACTTTCAAATTCAACACCTCAAAACACATTTTAAGAAAAACAACCGTGCTGTGTAATGTTAATAGTAAATTATAGTAAATCAATATGATAGATTCTGTATTATCTATTATTATCATATCGTAGATTATTAATTATTATTTTAGTCCGTGATAATGTGCCATATGCGTTGAGCGTTATCAGTGTGTCGGAGTGAAATGTAATTCATAAATTTTTAATCCGTTTAAAAATCGTACGAGTTTTACGTCTCGCGCAAGAATACGACGAGTATAACGATGTATTCGACGATTTTGTGTAAAAGGTTCTTGTCCGGTTCACTATTGCATGACCCGAGTAAATCGCTGAACGTCGACGCGATCTGTGCGCTGAGCAATAGTTCTCTCGGTGCCAAACTGTTCAGTCACAACACGACCCGCGTTGGAGTTCAACCACAACAACAGTCGTTTTTGCGTCCAGAACCCAAGAGCATCGCCTGTACGACGTCGATTGACGTCCGCCGCCACTACTGCAAAAAGAACTACAGGCCGTTCCCGGAAGTACCAGAATTTCCACCAATCGTTTGGCCCAATGTTTTCAAGTCGCTCAAAGCTCTGCTCTATTCGTATCTAATAATCAAACCTCAACTGGACAAAGACTTCAGTCTCGGAGAGTTTGCCAAAAACTCTAGAAAGGTGTGTTCTACCATTGTAGATATTTGTAATTAAATTTATATATTTATTAATTTATTATATTTTTAACGAGCAATAACCAATCACAATTATAGTGTACGATTAGTATTTATAAACACAATGAATTATTATACAAACTTAATTTATTTATAACTATAACACAGTATAGGTCTGATTAAAGTATACCAGGTTCATAACTAATAAGTTACATAATAATAAACAATTACATTAATGATAAATTATATAAGCAATAACAGTATGTTTGATTAAAATATTAGCAACAATTACAATATTTATTACACAAATTAAAAACATTGGCTTAAATTTGATTAATTAATTTTGGTATAGATTAAAAGTATTAGAAAACAAATCTATGTTAAAATTATTTCCTAGCTGCAGCAATCTAATAATAATTGTAATACTAGAAGAGCCTGTTAAAAGTGGTAAATTGTCTAACTAATATGACTACAAACATGGAAATTAAATATGGCAAGTAGGTAATTCTAGGTCATATATCAATAAACGATGGTAGCAGTAGAGTAGTATTGTTCACACAGAGCCTCCTCTGCTGCTGTTTAATCAGGAAAAAATAATAAAAGTAATTCTAGGTAGTTAATATATCAGTTTTTCAATTTGAAAATAAATCATAGATCTTATATTTTCCTTCTTTTGTCTAACAATTTAAATCTTGAGAAATAAGAATGTCAATAGACTCATATGAGTATAATATATTAATATGACGATTGAGGTACATGATCATATATTACATTGGAACTATTTGTAGAAATTGGTTTTGTATTGATTCAATTGTACTTATAGTACCAACTGTATGTGGTGACCACAAATTAAAACAATAATCAAATGTAGACCTAATAATATATCATTAAAGCGTTTTAAAGATAAACAGTTATTAAAATCTTTATAACTTTGATTTGTGAAACCAGGCATAAAAGCAACCATTGATGTTATTTGTTGCTTTTGCAGGCTGTTGAGGTAGTGTCCAATTGCATTTCCAAACGAGACTTTTCCACACTACAAGGGCTGGTCACCAACGACGTGCTGGAACAAGTGAAATTAATTGTATCAGACCTCAATGATAGTGAAATAAAAGATATGGCATTCAATAATGATGATATGTATTTATTTTTACCAGTACAATTAGATATTATTAATGACACAAAACGTGAGTATGGCTAAACAATTGCATTAATTTATCCGTGCTATTTAGATAAGACAATATTATACTGACAGATTGTAACTTTTTAGTTAAAGACCGAAGATTTGTTGAAATAACAATGTGTTATCATGCTATTCACAATTTAGAAGAGATCAAAAAAAGAACTGAAGAAATTATAGATATGCAAAAAGAATTAAAGAGTAATATATTTGTGTTAAATTATAGGTTTATTAGAGAATATACAGAAGGGGTCAAAGATGCATGGACTATAAATGCAATTAATCATTTAAAAGCTGAAGAGCACGATAAAACAATTTTGTAAAAAGTATTATATCATATTCGTGTAACTAAATACCTTTAAATTTAGATGTCATACTTTAATAATGTTTAATAATTAAAAAATATTTATTAACATATTGCTACCTCACTTATTTATTATTCCAAATATTTATTTAATATGTAAACCTTTTGAAGCCACAGTGGAATTGTGTTTGTTTTTAAATAGTACTATAGTAACATTTTAATACAATCTTAAGAAAATCATAATTTCTTCATATTGATTTGTAATTGTTTTTAAATTTTAAAACACAATGGGTATTATATTAAATACAAGAATTACTAGGGTTAAGTTTAGATTTGACACTTATTTTAAATTTTATGAGAAATTATTTCCATATAATTGTATAAATTTCATATATCTCTATCAAATAAAAATAATTCTTGACACATTTATATTATGATGTTATGTTTGTATAACATTGATGCCTTGACAATGGACATTTACCTATCTCTAAAGCCCAAGCGAAGCAAATATTTCTTATACAAACAAATTCTATAGGAAGTTAGGAAACAGCAAAACTAGGAATTTAGTAGTAGAACTTATAGTGATATTAATAATTACACAACATTTTGATAACTACAAATTATTATTTTATTTTCAGATAAAATATGTTATAAAGTTTTTTTAAGTGACTGCATACCTACCTCAAATATGCTAGACTTTGTTTACTGAATTTCTTTATAATCATTTTACATTATCATTTAACAAGCTTTTCCAATAATTAGATTTGCAGCAAAATATTTTTTTTATTTTTAAAGACTGGTCCATCATTTTAATCATAGTAGTGAACTTTCATTATTCTATGTGGTTTTATGGTCTGAAGACACTTTCTGTTAATATTTATATATGTTATGTTTGTGTGCAATTACACTTAACTTAAAAAAACGCCACCAAAGATTTATAATTTATCTTTGATACACAGTCTAAACACTTATTAGTAAAAAATTATTTGAGTTTATAGCTACTAAAAATATATATAAAACTGTTGTACTATGTGCTAGATACTAAATACAATATTAAAAAATTACGCTACAAAATCTCTTCAGTTATGTTCCTTTCTTTATATAGTCCATTTTTTAGAACTAATATCATTTTCAATCAAATATATTTGTTATAAGCATAACAGGTCAATGCTCATTGTAAACTTTTTTGCTGTTTCTAGTTGTCACAGATAGTTGATAGATAATAAATATTGGTTTTTTTAAATTATTTTTTCATAATATAATTGAATGTAAATTTAATTTTAAAACATACATTTTAACTATCAAATGGAGACACGGAACAACTTACCAAGGTCATTATCTCAGTCAGGGTTGCCCTAAGGGCACAGTCCCCTCTCAAGCCCGTATTTCTAAAAAAATTGTATATTGTTACAAACAAAATTACAAAAAACATATAATATCAAAATTTTCTTGAAAATTATGACTTAGCCCCACAACCCAGCCATGTTTCTGGAGCCGCCCCTGGTGTCAGTTATGAGTTGTAATAACTAATAAGTAATAGCCTTATTATTAAATAAGCAGCCGTCAGTGTCTTGTGGGACCTAACATTCAGTAGGTATGATTCAACTTCATAACATAGCAAGGTGAAGACAGTTGTGGTTTATACAATTATTAAATATCTGAAATTATTTTAATCATTTCATTGCTGATTAGTACATACTAAAACCACAGAATGAATTAAATCTAATTTATGCTAAAATTAGGACATAATTCTAAAAATTATTTCAACTACAAAACAATCCCATGGAAGGCTTACAACGCCAACCTAGTCACAAATTTAATAAATAACAAAAGATAGTATTATGTTTAGCTTGTTAAATTAATATCACAATTGGTATAAAAGTTTAGCTCATAAACACATGAAATATATTATTTTTGATGCTTATTAAAAATATTAGTTGCAAATTAAAACTTAATAAAATCTATATTTAACATTCTTATTTATGCAATTTATATTGGATAATATTAAAAAATAGTTGAAAAAAATGTTTTAATACAATATCTGTTAGTCAGCTTTGAATTAAATAACCTTGCTCCGTGTTGAGTAATTTACAATAAATACATTTAACCTTGAGACTTTTAGAATAACATTATTTAAGAGTTTAGACACCATTATAAACTTATCAAGTGATTCTATGATTTTATTAAACAAATAACAAATTATTTCAAGACTAATTCAAGTTCAATTAAATATTTGTATGCTCGTTAATTTTTAATAGATTCAGAAAAAAAATAAGCTGCAACCTCAATGAAAACAATTACAAGAATATTTCCAAGACAAATGTTAGAATGAAAAAGTAAAAAAATTTTATTTTTTTTTATATTTTACAGTTTAGTTGTAAAAAAAAAACATTTAATTATTACTTATTAAACTTAAACCAAAACTATAACATCTTAAAAGGAATTATTAGTAAAAGATGTGACAATAAATATATAACTAAACTAAGGATATGGAATTTAACAATGAATTAATAAAACATCAATTAAAAAAAAAAATTTATTGGCATGGTATCTACCATAAAATTTCCTTAATTCTGATAACAAAGTGTTACAAGTATAATTTAACAGATATATGAATTACAACATTTATTTTGTAAACAAAAAATACTGAACAAAATTAGTGTAATTGTTCATTCCTTGTATTAGAGCTATGACAAAATATTAATAGTCCATTCAAGAATTGATTTTGTTTAGTTTCAATTGACAAAAGTTCTTTTTTTTTAAACATAAATAAATAATTAGTTTAAACGTATACAGCTATAACATGACCCAAAATAATATAAAAATATTGAAACTAAACTAGCGAACTAAAAAATATTACAAAACTAAATTCATGGTTGTTTTAGTTAATTGTGAGGAACACTAAAACAAAGTTAAAACTAATTTCAAGTCAAATACATATTATGTATAATAAATCATATAAAGTTCACATTCCGTCAAAAATAAAAAAAATAATCCATAATGGAATATTATTTTAAATTTTATATTTATGCATAAAATTAATATAATGGAAGATCGTTAAAAATGATTCATGTTACAACTTAATTTAATCTTAATGCCAGGCGAGTAATTGAGTGAAATTCATTTCAGAAGTATTTTTTGGACTTTTATAAAGTTACACAATCAAACTGCATATGTTTAGGAGTACAGGATAATTATTATTTTAATATCTGGACATCTGGTAACAAATACATCTGAAATGATTAATAATAATACATATTAAGGTTTATGAATATGATGTGCCACTGTAGAGCAGTTATGTTCATGGCTTGAATGTTCAAATTCTTTATGAGTATGTCCACCTATAATTTGAATTAATTTTAACATTTGATAAATTAATGTAAGTATGTAAGTATTTATCATTTATTTACCAAAAATTTCTAACATAACCATAAAAAAAAATCCAATCATAGTTAACAGTAATTTGAGCAAACCAGGCGCCGTGTCCTTTTTTCTTTCTCGATCTAGTACTTCAAAAAATGTAACATATAGGATTGTACCAGCGGCTAAGCCTTGTAAGGTTGCATTTCCAATTGTATGATAATTCTGATCCGAATCATATGTATTCAATGTTAAAAACAACCCCAACAATATACCTAAAATGTATTATTAAATGTATTTTAAAAATTTAATTAATTTAAACATGTTTGAAATTTATAAAATAATAAAATACTAGTTAAAATAATAGGTATGCATAGAATGTTTTTAAATTAAAAAATAACTATTTAGCTCTTAATCAAATTAAAATTTTTTTTTTATATGGTAACTAATAGTCATAAATTATTAGAACCAAATAAATAGGGAGTTAAGATTGGTAACAAAATTGTTTAAGAAAATGCTAATTGCTTGGTATTAATGTTTAATTTAATACCCATGTTTCCAACAGGCTATACAGATAAAATATTGATCCATATTTTAATCAGTAGGCTTCAGACTAAAATAAGAATAAAATCACCAATCGTTAAATAAAAAGAAGTAATCACTTAGTCTGTGATTTATTTTTGAATAAAGATATAAAAATGTATACTGTATGTATTAATTTTATGTACTTTAAAACTGAAGAATTAAAAATTAGTGATGTAAGAGAAAAACTTCTCTTCTTTTTATTTGAGTGTAGGTGAATTTTACTATAATTTTATAATAATAATCACTTTGATAAATATAGGAAGCAGGGTTTTTTTTAAATATGTATCACTTTTTGGAGAAATAGGCAGAGATCACAGATATTTGATACAACGATTACTAATGTTAAAATATAATGCCATGAAATTTTTTTAAGCTTATGGTTTTCAGCATATATGTTAAAGATGGCCAACATGAATGTGTTCACAAGCTATATAGATAAATACAATGATATCAAGAGCCAAAATGTTTATAAATACATTTTATAATTTAAAAAATAAAATAAAATTCATTATAATAATAAGTAAACTTTGATTTTGGTAATAAGATGGAGCCACAAGTTGGCCACCCCTGGTTAGTATAATGTGAAGTAACCATCTCCTAACAAAATTCAATCTTATATATTAATATTTAATTTGAAATTAAATTTGAATAAGAAATCAAGAATAACTGTAAACACATAAAAAGTATTATTTACAAGGTTATACAAAATCAATTACATAAAATATTACTAAACAAGTACATTTAGAAAGTTATTTAATGCATCAACCAACTTGAATACAAATTTAAATTGTGCATAATATATACAGATATCAGTCTTAAAAAACTATTTTTAATATGGTACAGAACTTTGTTTTCATAATTTGGATATCTAATTTATAAACAACATATATTTTAAATTGAATTATATAAAGAATATCAATTTTACTTTTTTTTTTTATTAGAATTAAGGCTTCAACTACTGAGGTCATTAGCCTGGTACTGTGTGTGGAGGAACAGTTGGTTGGAACAAGTTTTTGTATGTGTGGTAAGGATTTGTTGCTAAAAACTCGGGTGACCACCCATCCGGGAGCAACACCGGCCGTTACGTACACTCAGAGCGTTTCCGCAGTTGAGTGTACGACCGCGCCACACTTTTATGTTTTCTATTCACTCAATTTTATATAAATAACAATAAGGTATTCTAAATTAATATGTTTTTGAATTTTCAAACTACTATAATTAAAATACTTAATTTTAAATTTTTAAATATCTGAAGAATTAAATATATAATAGGTATGGAAATTCAATATTCAATTTGCCATTTCGATAAAGTTAAATATGCATTTTTTTTATAAAATAACAACAAAATTTTATTTTTAAATTAACCTGGCCCAATTTCAATTAAAATTATTTTAGTAAAATTTTGAAACGAATACTTGTAGATAAAAAATACTAAACAATTCATGACATAATATTGAAATATATGGTCATCAAGTCTCCAGGAATATTATTAAATACTCTAATTATTAGTATTTTACTGATCTTAATAAAGTAGATAACAGTCAATAGTGTTGTAAGTTTATAGAATTGATAATCAAATTGTTATACATAGCCTCATACTTTTATATATGTTTGTGAATTTTAATTAATAAAAATAAGCTCAATAATTTAAAAATTCTAATATGCAATTAAAATACATAAATCAAATAGATTTATACTAATTATTTTATGAACTTTCCTAATATTGTACAAATACATCAAATTTTGAAACATTTATAAATAAAGACTTAGTAATTAATAATTACAAATAAATGCTAATGTAATAACTGTATGACACTTTTTATACAAAATTATAATATAGAAGATAAAGGTAAGTACTAAATTCAATAGGTGTCTCTTCATTTAGTATCTTAAATGTTATTAGTTATCAGTGTTATTACTTAAGAAATTCTATTAACAATTAAAGTTAACTAAAATATTTTTATTTATAAAAAAATGATTCTGAGCTTTAGAGTAGGTAATCTAAATTATACTTGCCTACTATATTATAGCATTTCTTTTTAAATTTATTTATAAAACAATAAAATTTGAATGTGATTATATAAAAAATCATTATTGTAAAACCAATACATTTCCAAAAGATTGAATCTTAAATAAGAAATAAAAATTAATATTTGAGAGACTATTTTTTGAGTACTCGTAATAATTGCTAGGTTCTAAACTACATTATTATTTTTATTCCACTACTTTGAGATTACTTAATCATCATGTATATAAATAAATATGTAGAAACATATTTCTATTTCATACTTATTAAATGAACATAATTATATTATTTATATTAACATTGTAACAGAAATAATTGACTAATGTATAATTAATTAACTACGTTTTATTATTATTATTATTTTTTGTTTTAGTACCTATAATTATTAATAATCATCACAATATAAAACAATTTATAAAATGTATTTAAATTTTTATATATCTTTACTGTTTGGAACAAGTTAATTAATAACATTTATCTGTCTTAACAGTTACATCTTGCATATTAAAATAACTTATTTTTTTAGTTTAACTTAATTTAAATAAAGAAATGAAATGATAATCAATTAAGTACTAAGTATATGTAAATTAAAAATTTTTTAACTTACCAAAAGGGGATACCATAGTAAGAACAACAATATTCAAAATAATATTTGTCAAAGACGAACATGAAGTCACCAATTTTATGCCAATACAAAATAATATAGTACATTCATGAATAGAAACTGCTAAAAACAGGAAACCCATATTTTCCATATTTTCTTCTAAGCCAATAGCTAATCCTTCCATAACTGAATGAAATGATAATGCCAAAACAACTAATAAACTTCTTAAATTATGTACATGTGACATTTCATTATTATTTTGTTCAATTTGGCAATCTGGAGTTCCCGTTCCTTGATCTACACTAACAGAATTTACATCATCAGCAGACTTGACCGCTGTCAACTGACTGTTAGTCCATTGTAATAGTCTATCACAGTTTCGTGTAGTCTTTGCTTTACTGCGTTTTTTATGTTTTTTAACAAAATGCTTTACAGACTCTTCTACAAAGTAGACAAGAAAAAAACCCATACAAACAACTAGTTCAGTAAGTGGATAATGATGATAGTCTTTTGGCAAATTTTTGATGAGGCTCTCCCTCACTTCTGGTATCAAATGAGCAAAACAGGTAGCTAGCAACACACCTCCACCCAAACTTAAGCATAATGAAACTAAATACTCCAGCTGAAACATAAAGTTCAAACAATATACTATGATTAACAATTATTTTTATGAATATTTACTGTTTTTGACGTCAGCGAATCTGTAGATTTGTTTGTTAATAGTTTTCTGGATACAAGTAATGGGGTAAAACCAAAAAATAGTCTCGAAACTATCGACAAAGCAATGATCAGTGCTTTAGCACTGTACTGATCCATGTTAATCTATTAATGTATTGTCACTCAGATCTTTCTAAATGTTGTTCGCCTTTGACATCACTTGGAAACAGGCCCAACTCCAGCGGCCAGCACCATCACAGAAGAATAGTTTGCGTTACATTTATACTAAATTCAAAAAAAATTGTTCACAAAAAAAAAAAATTAACGGAACTGCGCACACCCGAGTACCCAACCAACGGTGGCGATTAATTTATCAGAACTGTCGACTCTGCCGAGTGTCGGGAAAGTTATCTGGACGTATACCTATATACCTACAACTACATGTGCAGTCCAAGTGCATGTATGCAACCAATTTACAAACGGATATTAGATACGGGATTCAGTGTTTCTAAAAATTAAAAAGATTGAAAAAAACATTTTCAATTATTGAGGTTATGTTGGAACATTGTATACACCCAAAGACGATAGCGATTAGCGAGATTTCGACCGACGTGATTCACAAGCGGCAAGCGCACGATTCGACATTAACTACAACCGCGGTCTTAGAAGATAAGGTCGCCGGTCGGACACTCGGACTACTTCCAAGACCATAACTAAAACTACAATGAACACTTATTTATAGTTGAGAGTAGAGTTGTACCTTGTGGCTTGTGATCATTTAGTATTTTAGTATTTACTGATACCTACTACCTACATAAAAACAAAGTAGGACTGATCGGAGATAACATTTTATACTTATGTTAAAAAAAAAATAGGAGGGATCGGGGATTTAATACATTTTTATTATTGCTATATTAGGCTTGTCTATTTTAGTATTTATTTTGAACCATAACACTAGGTATGATAGTAGATGATTGGTAGCTTTATAAAATGGAATTAACATGACGTAACAACATTCAACAAACTTATTTATACTGTTGTTTTCTTTTTTTTATGATTTAAAGTAAACAACAATTTTCGAATTTAATGTTTCTATTTTAAGCGTTGCGCAACAAATAGCAATTGTATTGGTGCTAAATATATTGTGGGGACTGATTACTGAGGATCGCACAACACATTAATATTTAATATACGAAGCGCAATACAAAAATAAAAAATATTGATCGGCGTTCGGTGACAATTTAATTTGATATTTAGCAGGATATCATGTCGATTGACAATACTTGCAAGCGTTGTGTATATTTATAAACTCGAAGTCATAAATAGGTCGATTTAATCTAATTACTAAAAAATAACTGCAGTTGATAAATATTAAAATAATTACTGGTTACCTGCTAATAAGTAATAATGCCATATTTATCTATATTTACGAGTGAAAAATGAGTAGGCTAGCAATACAAAAAAAACCAAAAAAATATGTGCAATGTTCATATTAAGTTACTTATACATATTAATTATTATACCACTTATACCAATATAGTATTTAATAACATGTACGTTATTTAAAACGTTTATGATAAAAATAGCGCTTGTCGTGCACTAAAAATCAAGTAATAACAAATTTAAAAATCAATTACATCGTAAAAATCGTGTACCTAAAACATAATACCAGTGTCTAGTGCATTTAACAACACGAAATTATAATACCTAATTGTATTATGCAATATAAAAATAATTTAGAACATTCCATTCTCTGTAGATTATATTTTATAAATTATAATATGAATGCCTACGATAAAAAGTGCTAACTATACCTAGTTATAAATTAAATGACTATATTATACTTATTACTTATATAGTTAAACAGGTGTTATTATTTATGTATAGTGTCTCAATTCTTAACTTTCAAGTATAGTAAAAGCCCCATTCATTTTCTATATCTAATATGGCAAAATTTCAAACTTAATACATTATAATACATCATTAAAGATTTATAGCAACATATTTTTGAGACGAATACTTGATATTTTTTCACCTCAGTGATTTAAAAACATAAAATAATAAAGAAAAAAACCACGAAACTACAGCAGATAGAGTAAAGTTATAATATAGTGAATTTCGAATGTACCTCAGGTCTTTGATTAAGTCGCTGTTATGGTCATTGGATAAAATAAAGTGTGTTAAATTTTAATTCGATGATAAATTGCATACGTAATAATTATTCTAAGCTAAGAAAATGGTTCAGCTATCAGCATCTAATAGTATATGTTGTAATAATTCAAATTATTTTCTTATAATTTGGTAGGTAGAATTAATGTTTACCAATAACATCACATATCCCTATTATAAGTCAATAGTGAGGTAGGTATTTTATAAAATATAGATTGGTGTGAAATTGTGAATAAATTCATGGTATAAATAGCTTAAAATTAGGCTAAATATTTTAAATTACCTTTTTTTATAAAAAATAAACGGGCAATAATAAAAAGTTCCAAATCTCTATTAAGATTTAAACTTTGAACGCTTATATAAAATAAACTATGCATTTTCAATATTTTTAACTTCTGTAAGAAAACTTATGAGGCATCTTGTACTTAATTTTTTAAGATATTTTATCGAAAAACAAAAATGTTATAAACATAAATCGAAAAAATAAAAATAGAAATTCGAACATTTAAAATATTCATAAATACCTCAAAAACAGCCAAAATACTTCTTGTATATTATTATAATGTCTATAAAATGCTAGTATAAATAATTTTTGAATATTTTAAGTTTTTAAAATTATTCATTTCATAATTAATTACGATTTTTTGAAGATTTTAAGAATTCTTGTAATTACCTGTTGCTGTTTCCCGTTGTCTTTGATAGTTTTTTCAATTTTATAATGATTTCTTTAAGAGTTTAATCTAGATTAAAAATTTTACCAGAAACAGTCGTCAATGTAAGTTATCTGCTTTAAACATCGATTATAAATAAAAAAAACTCCCACATTTTAAAACCAATACATTCCTCGATCCTCATTGAATAAAAAATAAAAATACACTGGTAAGTCCTATTTAGTTATACTTAGGTATAAGTCATACATAATCGGGTAGGACACTTTTCGGCCAAAATAAACTTTTCCTTTTTCGGCCATTCTAGAATGACCATTTTCGGTCAGTACACTATTTTGGTCACCAATTTAAAATATTATTATTACAATTTATTTTAAAATCACATATTAAGTTAAGTAAAAAATATAAAAATATAAAGTTACATTACATTATTAATTTACATAAAAAAAAAAAAAAAATAAAATTATATGGATATTAATTTTTTTGTTTTATAATTGTAGCACATGTGTTTATTTAAAATATTCTTCACGTTTTTTTTGTTAAATTACCAATTTTTACCAATTACTAATATTATAAGGAATCCTACATTTGTTAACGGCCGATAAAAGTAATAACTACTAACTAGGTGTATAGAATATCTTTCATCGTTATTTTCGTTGTATAATATTAAACTTATATTAGGGATTTTCTTTTATCGGTTGACCATAAGTGTTTAGTGTGTGTGCGTACTACGGTCTGCGGCATATTAATATAATCGTATTAGTCCCATGTATACTTAAATTTGTTTAATTTTTGTATACATTATGACAAAATCTATTGAAAACAATCACGGTAAATGTATATTATTCTTTGAAAATTATAAATTTTCGTTTGCAAAGACAAAACTTAATGAAACAATGCAGTAGAAATATGTGGTCCGACCATGCAATGTTAAATTATACACTAATTAAAATGACGATATTATAAAAAATATGCATAATATTGAATGTGATCATAATCCATATAAAAGAAAAATTATTGATCGTCAAATTATTAACACAAGTTGTAAAAGAAAGGCCACAGAAAACATATTTGTTCGACCAAAAAAAATTATTTTTAAAGAAACTTAACAGAATAATTGTTTTGAAAAATATTTTAAATATACACATGTGCTACAATTATGAAACAAAATTAAATATGCATGTAATTTTATTTTTTTGTGTAAATTGATAATATAATGTAACTATATTTTATAATAGATTCTGAGCGGAGCGAATAATGTATTGATTTTACAATGATGTCTGTGGTTTCCGTCATCACGTTTAAGGGTAGTAAAAGTGCTTCGATTTTCTTCATCGGCATCTTTTCCGGTAGGAAAGTTAATCTAGTTGGTATTTTTAGAGGTCTAAAGTAGTTTTCAAACGCGTTGGGAAAAACAACAAAAAATTAAAGGTAAAACAAGAATTATTACGCGAAACCAATTTTTGTCAAAATCGATTTTGTTTTTTGGTTACCACCAAAAGTAATCACAGTAGATATATACAATTTTCACAAAATATTTATATAAGCGATTTCTATACACAATAAAATTTTTAATATATTTTGATGTAAAAAAGTTATTTAAGCTATTTATAAGCATAATCAATTTTTAGGTTTTTTTATTAATATAGATTAAAAATTTTTCAATCAGTAAAAACACTTGAAAATTTAATACAAGGTTTTTCATAACTTGTAAGTGAAAATTATAAAAAAAGTTGAGCGTAAGTCTCCAATAATTTTTATAAGCGTCTAAAGTTAAAATTTCAACAAAATACGTAAAACTCACGAAAATTTGCAGTTTTTTTAATTAAGAAATTCATAAAAAATTTTCTATTTAAATCTATAATTTGAAAATTCAACCTAAGATTCAAACTATTTTTTATGAGCGTTTTAAATTAAACATTGGATATTTACCCATTTTCTCCAAGAACGATTTTCTTATTTTAATGTAATTTAAAAAGAAATAATTGTAGACATTTGAAAATTTCACTAAATGTTTAGATTACTATTTTCTATACACAAAAAAAAATTAAAAAATATTTTAATAATTTTTAAGCTAATTGTAGGCCTAAAAAATGTTTGTTTATTTCAAATTATTTTTTCTTTAAATATCAATAAAATAAATTTCGTTGTGTCAAATTTCTTGAAAATTTAAGACAAGATTCTTCATAAGTTGTTTAAATAGCAGATCAAAAATAATAAAAATACATAGGCACAATTTTTATTTATAAGTATTTAAACTTTAAATTTTGACCAAAATTTATCATTGAACATTTGCAAATTGTTTTGTAGTTAAAAATTTATAAAATATTCAGTTTTTATAACTAAGAATTGAAAATTTTGTTTTTCGTAAATATTTGATAGTGTAACTAAAAAATCAAAAAAAAATTATTAAAAAAATAATTTTTTATAGACATTTTAAGTTCAAATTTAGACGAAATTATATATTTAAATGAAGAATGACAATTAGTTAGATATTTTGTTGTAATTTAAAAACATTTTTTATGGATGCTTGAAACTTTTAATGTGTTTTATAATTTTTTATACATTCAAATTAATTTTTAAAGGTAATGTTTTCTGCAAAAATTAATTCAGCCTACTGTAATATTAATAGTAAAATGAATTATTTTAATAGTAATCATAACCTAAAATGCACTCAGTTATATAGGCTGACAGACTGTCTTCGTTCAGAATCGTTTTTCGTGTACAATAATTTATATTATTAAATTCAAATTGAACACATCTATTACAGTTATCCACTCGATACATACTGTACAGGCGAGCGGTACCCACTTAACGACATTTTTTTTCCCCAGTGCTTTAAAAAGTCAAAAAAAAACACATTATTGTAAAATCAGTACATTCCTTACTTAGCTCAGAATTTAAAAAGCATTATAAATATATAATAATAAAATATAAGTTGTTATATGTAATGATAATATTAATTATTTAAATTTTAGATACAACAAGACCAAGTATTAAGAATTGCTTAATCAGGGATGAGCAACTCAAAGTTACTAGAAGACCAATTTTTAGAACTTAAAAATCTAGAGGACCAGAAAGCATAGAAGACACTACAAAACACGAAATTAATAAAACCAACGCTATCCGCCAGCGTAATATGACAGTTACGACTAAATTGATAAAATAAAATAAGTACTTATAATTGTTAATATGTATGCATTGTATGCCTCTATAAATATATATTTAAACATTTAATAAATAAGCTGCAGTTCAATCTAGAGTTAATATCTAATACTAGAATTAATATGTACGTTTTACGAAAAACCTAATAAAATAAAATATGGATAAACTCTAACATTTTATAAAATAATTTGAAAATGTATTACGGGTCAGATACAAGAGGTACGTGGGCCGCCAGTTACCCATCTATGGCTTATATGAATGAAAGCGACCAATTAAAGCAACATGATTTTTAAATCTTGAAATCATATTCTTTGCTCTTACATATTTCCCCTTTTCAAGATGCTAAGGATGGTATTCTTGAAGAAAGGCTATACGTGTCCAAACAAAAATATAGTCACGTTTTATCAGACTACCTAGAGTTATTAAAAATTTATACTGAACTAGAATATTCATATCCTCCAGAAATGTGGGATCAAGAACCAATATAATCACAAATCCTCGGTGAGAAAATTATAACGGTTAATAAATATTTTTAATATTTCAAATTCAGAATGGAGTGATGAATGTATTGATTTTACAATGGTGTGTGTGTTTTTTTTTTGTGTGCACATGTGTCTTCAGTCATTACTTTTTGGGACAGTAAAAATGATTTGATTTTCTACTTCTGCATCTTCTTTGGTAGAAAGATTCGCCTCGCTTCATCAGATTCATATCAATGGTATTTTTTTTTTTTTTTTTTTGGGGGGGGTAGTCAAAAATAAATGATTCCCAGTAGTTTTCAAAAAAAAACAGGACTCTTTTTAGGTTATTTATAAATATTTGAAGCTTTCAATTGTATTTTTTCTATTTACATCGATAAAAAAAAATTGAATTGGGTCAAAACTTGGACATTCAGTTCAAGTTTTCTTATAAGTTGTTATAATAGTAGTTGAAAATTGTTAAAGATTTTATATTTTAAAGGCACAATTTTTGTTTCATAAACATTTAAAGTTAAAATTTTGACAAAATTCATTAAAATCAAGAACATTTGCAAAATATTTTGTAGTTGAAAATATAGAATATGTTAAATTTTTATAGCTAAAGATTAAACATACCTAACCTAACCAATGTTATCATAAGTAATTCATACTGTTCACACAACAAAATCTAAAAAAATATATTTCAATAGTTTTTTTTTAATGGATAATTTAAGTTCAAATTTGAACGAAATTATAAATAATTAAACAAAAGATAACAATTGTAGTTATTTTATTGTAATTTTAAAATATTATTTATGAATACTTGAAATTTTTAATGTATATTATTATATTTTATATACACAACTATAATATTTTCAAATGCAATGTTGTATGATGAAAAACGTATGAGGTATCTTGTGTTACACTTTCAAAGCTTAGAAACAAAAATAAAATTTGTTATAAACTTATATGCATTTGGTAAAAATTTCATCTATCTACAGTTATTTTTTTTTTTTTAGTTTTGTATACCAAAATAACAAAATCGATTTTGTTAAAAACTGGTGTTATGTAACAATTTCCATTTTTCTTTAATTGCTTTCTTATTTTTCCAGTCATTTTTGAAAATTACTGGACATTTTTAATTTTGACTATTCAAAAGTACTAACTAGATTTATTTGCTTACTAGAAAAGATGTTGAAGTTAAAAATCGAAACATTTTTATTGCTCCAAAAGGTGAGGACAGACAGAAAAAAACATACATTGTTAAATCAATATTCTCATCACTCCGCTCAGAATCTAAAGTAATGGAAAATAAAAAGCTAATCTATAATAGCTATATTTTTGATTTAATATATCTTATAACATAACTTCGTTACTTTTAAAAAGTTAGGTTCTTATCTTACATTGTCGATTCACGATTGCCAGTACCACCCACATATACAGAGTGGATCACCAAACATGATTCTTATTTCTACTTTACTTTTAATGACAATTTATCCAAATTCTGATTTTTTCAATTGTTATATAGGTACTAGGTAAGGTATACATTAAATGTCAATACTATATTTTTACAAATACTTAGATTTTTATACCATTTAAGGATTGTTCTGATAATTTTTATACCGACTTCTTTTAGATTCTGAGTAGATATCTCTGATAATATAACCTATTAAAAGTTCTAAAAACAGGTTTATAATAACTCCATTATAAAAGGAAAAATTTTCAATGTTTAATGAATTACAATGAAATATTAAAATGCTTGTACACTGTAAACTGTAGTAAAAATATCACATGAAAAAAAAATATTCTATTTTGGTCGTTGTATTAATATATTTTTACCTACATACTGTACATCCTATACATGTCTACATAATTGGGTAATAGACGAAAATAAAAAAAAAATATCATTGAATTATTTTATGTAGGAACGTGTGTATATTTATTAATCCCTATCTTATCTAACACAACTGGGCAGCATAAAAACTTGGTTCAAAGAATGCAATATGCACAATATGCTATAGTTTTGATTCCTTATTCACTTTAACAATATTGTTTCGTAAACAACATCATTTGAAAATGATCTGAATATCTGAATAAAAATAATAATAATTATAACTATAATTATTATGACGTATTGATGTATATTAATACCATGGTTATCTACGGTAGACATTCGTTGGTTAATATTAATGGACAAATGGACAATGATTAACTATATATTATGCCTACTTATAATTCATAGTGAAATTTAAATACCTACTTATTTATATTTATTATTTTCGTTGACCATCGAATGCGGTTTTTATATAACATATATTATCTGTGATTTATCTATATTATATTTTACATAATTTATAATAAAGCTTATGGACATTTGGCATGATACTATTTATAATATTTGAGTAGCCTCTAATTTACCTAGTCTACATAATATTAATATCATAAAGTATAGACTATTAATTTATGATATATGTCTGTATTGTTGTGTTAAATTGATTTTAACAATATTTCGAAACATAAAATGTGTTGTTATTTATTAAAAAATTCACATTCTAGATAACTAATATACAGAAATAAATTGTATCAATTTCTAAAGCTAAAAAAAAATCTTCTATATAAAAAAATATCGGTATTGATGTTATTAAACAATTATAAAATAAACATAATTTTTAATCAAGCTGTGAAGAAGGTATATAAAATGAGGATAATTAAGGAGATTGGTTTTCTTGGAATATTTTTAATTTATATGTTCCTCGATTCGTGTTTGTTGTGCAGTTATCAACGTTTTCTTCTTCACATTCTTAGTAATCTATATTGATCTGTGTCTGTTAAAAATGCTTTTCTACTTAATATAATAATATTTAAAGTTTAAATAATGTATCTATTACTAGAAAACTTGTAATATATTTTGCAAATGTTATTATATGAAGCCACAATATGAATAAAAAGAGGAAGTAAATAATCTATAGAGCTCTACTGTACAGATAGTGTTGAGTCTTGAGTGTACTTCTTCATTAAGTGAGTCACTGTAATGCACTAATGTATATGTTAAATATGAATTCATTGATAAATTATTCCATACGAAAAATGATTGTGAGCGAAGACAATAAGTCCACCTATATTACTAAGTATATTTTATGATATTATTTATTACTATTAAAGTAATTTATTTACGAAAAAAATGTTATTGGAATTAATGTTATTCTATGTATAAGATATGATTATATACTTTAAAAGTTTTAAGTAGCTATAGATTGCTATTTATGGTATCTAACTATTTTTTAATTATTTAATTTAAATTATTCTATTTTACTTAATATTTTTTATTGTTTTTCCTACATTTTTGAAAAATGCTTTGATTTTCTACTTAACAATATTTTTCTAGTAGGAAAGTGAATCTCGTTGGTACTTTAGGTGTTTAAAAATTAAAAATTTCCAGAAGTTTTCAAAAACTTCAGGGAAAAAAAAGATCAACAAGTGGGTGCGCTTTGATGTACAGGAATCCCGGAAAAAAGTATGACTTAATTTTTTTCGGAAAAAAAGTTTGTTTTGATTTATTGCTATATAAGCTACTTATAAATGCCGCCCAATATGTTATTGGCGAACACGTCCGTATACAAGCTTGTTTTTATCAATCACTCAATTTACGAATCGCAAGATACAAGAAGTTGGATTACAATCTAAATATAAAATGGATGATACATTAAGTCATTTTTTGCTATGTTAAACGGGTTAGCATCTTTGTCAATAAATAAAGTTTACGACAGAATGAAATATTTAAAAACGGTTTGTACAGAAGAAGTTACAGAGGTTCTTGATTATTTCGATTCCACATACATCAATGGTGCATATAGAAAGTCAGGAAAAGGTATGAATATAAAATTAAAAAAAAATAAACCGTCATTTCCATTAGAAATGTGGTAAACAGTCAACATCGTACAAACAATATTTGCGTGAGTGGGAACAACCGTTTCACGCGTCTTTTGTCGGACACGGGCACCCAATCGTCGGGAAGTTAATTTCTAAGATGCGTGAAGAGTTATATAGGAGTAGATAGAGCTAAAATAGCGTTACAATAATTAGGTGAAGGGATTCCAGCATTAAAAAAAACGGAAGTTTGGTAACTCCGGCGAACGTTTAAAAAACTTATGTTTTAGTGTGGCCATTTACGAAATATCGGTGGAAGAATTTTTAATTAATACTGGCCATTGTATTCGAAAACGAAATAAATATTAGTTTTAATTATTTATAATTATAAATTATATTACATTATTCTTATACCAATTATATTTTATATCATTAATAATAAATTATTTTTCAGTATTATTAATTTTAAACTATATTTATATTTATTAATAAATCATGACATTTTTTTATGAAACAAAAAATCAAACCGGATTTTTTTTCTGTATAATAATTTTCTGGACGTATTTTTTTTCAATTTAATATTTTCCTCGGACTTTTTCCGACTTCCGGTGTACAAACGTACAGTAGGTGTCGAGTGGATTACTTTCATAGATGTATTAAATTTGTATTCAAATGATATAAATTATAAATCATTGTATACGAGAAACGATTCTGAACAAAAACGGTCTGTCAGCTTACATAACTAATAGTGTATTTTATATTGATATTATTTCTATTATTTCTATTAAAATAGTTAATTTTACTATTATAATACAGTAGATTAAATTAATTTTTGCAGAAAACATTGCATTGAAAATTTAATTGAATGTATAAAATATAATAATATACTTTAAAAGTTTCAAGCACCCACGAAAAGTATTTTTAAATTGCGATGAAATAACTAACATTATTATTCTTTATTTAAATATATAATTTCGTCTAAATTTGAACTTAAAATATCTATAAAAATCAGCCATGTAAACATATTTTTATGATTTTTTGATTACATTATTAAATACTTACGAAAAACCTTGTTTTAAATTTTTAATCCTTAGCTATAAAATTTTATACATTTTATACTACTAAATAATTTGCAAAAATTCGAGATTTTGATGATTTTGGTCAAATTTTTTTAAGTTCATATTTGGACGAAACTAGATATTTAAATGATAAAGAATTACTTTGAGTACGTTGTTGTTATTCAAAAATATTATTTTTTAGCACTTGAAACTTTTTCTTGCCTATATTATTAATTATTATACTGTGGAGATACAAACTTCTGTTTTTCAAATAAGAACCCCCTTTTCAATAATAAATTATTAAGTAAAAAAATTTTTTGAAAACTGATGTATTAACATTTGAACGAATAGTTTTTGGGTTATTTAACATTGAATACTTAGGATAATAGGTTCATTATTTTAGACGATATGAGGGATATGGAAATTTGAAAATTTTAGTAATTAATCTATCAATATTTATAATTTATAAAAATTGTCTAAGTATAATAAATACTAAAGATCTAATATTAAATATATTTTATATTTTTTTAATACCATTTTTAAGGACTATTATTTTTAGTATGAATAATTTAAAAACTCTAAAACTACCGTTAAAATTTTAAATTAAGTACATCAAAAATTTAAAAATATATATATACACTAAATAATTTATAGTAAAAAAGAAGGGCACTTATTTGAAAAACAGAAGTTTGTATCATCACAGGACACTCCTTAAGTAGTAAAAAAAATCGCAAGTATCTGAAAATATAGTCTTTAAGTATATTTAAAACTTCAGAAAATCAGAATTTGAATAAATTCATTAAAATATTGATTGACGATAAATTGTTATTAAACATTGAAACATCCAATGTCATCAAAATTTCAACTTTGATCACTGACAAAGAATTACTATTTATAGTGACTAAACTAAACTTTTTTTTTAATTTTCTTGTTCTATGAGGAATCGAGTATCAAATTATCAAATCTTTAGTAATATAAGAACTGAAAAATAATAAAATAACTATTTATATGGGCATATAAATCATTATTTATTTTTAATTTTAATTAATCGAAATCTTCAAACATATAAATTTTACAGATTAAGTGTTTTTTTGAGTGTAGTAATACTGGAAACAATTAAATACATATTAATTAAAATTAATTAATAGCGGTACATCCATTTCTTGTGTAAATTGTGTTTGGAGCTTTGATAGTTTATTTTTAAGGGCAACAACTCTCATAAGAACAATATTTTCAGGCTTTAATTTTTCACAACTTTCTACATTGAAGAAAAACTTATTTCGTTTTGCTCTCCATTTATATTGTTCTTCATGTAGATCTTTATTAAGTTCTGAATATTCATCTGGCTTTGGGAACAACGTGTGTCGCATTGTGTTGTCACTTGTCTGGGTCATATTCAAAGCATACACCTGTTAAATTCTATTTAGCATGCTCCTTGCCAAATCCTTTTTTAGCAAACACTCTAATTTTTAATTATTGTTTTTTATGCAATTTAATAATAAGTATATTATCTTTTTCACCATATTCATTAATATCACTATCTTGGTTCTTAGAAGTAACTGGCACTATGCATGTATCATTGCTCACTAAATCTGCAGTAGTTATGTGTCTTGTCATCTCTTCTGAATATTTGACATGCAACAACTTACATATCAATAACTCTACACTGCAGTCATGACAGAAGTCTGAACATGTGCAATCTCAAGAGTACTGAAGGCCATCTACTATTTCATCAGATGTCAATAGTATGAAATAAATACGGGATGCTATTAACTTATTACTTAACACTATAGAATTAGAATCCAACTGAACCTAGTCAATGGCTAATATCGGAGTTTCAGCGATGAAAACTCTATGTAAGCTATTCGCAACACTGAGATCGGTGTCTTCACTCTTTAATTTGAAATTTAATTGAATCAGTAGTTAGTACAGAAATATGTACGGAGGGTTGATTAGCATACGGCATTATTATTGTTTTTAAAATTTAAACACTGGCTTACGATAAATAAGACTAAATAGTAAAGACACTTAAGTGTAATTAAGTCTAAAAAGTAATGACTTATTACTGTAAAAGTCATTTATGTCATAAACGCTATAAATATTGTTAATTGTTATCTTATTATCTCAACCATTTAAGTAAATAGCTAAAGAGATAGACATTTGTTGTTTATTGTTTATCATAGATAATACATACAATATGTTATTATTAATTATGTTGTTTATCTATCTCGATGTAAACAGTAAACTGCACAAATCAAAAAATAAAATACCACAGTAAGTCGTTAGTTATCTGTGGTTGTACATTTGTAAATAACCGTGGACCGACAAACCACAAATGTAAACTTTATTTAAATTTTAAGGTTATATTTTTAACAATCGTATCAGTTAATGTTCACGTTGTGACCACGATTAAAATTAATATCTTTAGTCGTGGACCGTGGTTGAGAGTTGCGATTAGATTTAGAATACTGGTACAATCTTATACAAGTATACGATCCATATGATAATTGATAGTATACGGTCTAAGGGATCAGTGGACTCTGGAGCACGAGTTAAGGGTATCTATCATACCCGATAAATCCGAATAACCTATACCCGAAAACTCCTAGTTTTAACTCTTTTAACTCTTATTATCTGATCATATTGTATTATTATTCTACACTCCCGAGTCGAAACTTTTGTAAAAAAATAAATCTATCGTATAATCAATGGTATAAGCGAATATTTAGCATTGGCATTTACCAATGATATAAATATTATTTTTTCAGAACAATACAAACGAATAGCAAAATTGCAAAAGTAAATTCGTGACTTTTGAGTACGAGTTGAAACGACCCATAAAATTATAATTATGGGGAAGTTAAATGTGACTATGCTCCGTTATTTGACACGGGAAGATTTTAGAGTTTTGACTGCCGTAAGTATAATTAAATGTGAAATGTTTAGTTAACACAAGCCGAAATATTAAGTACTTAGTCATGCTTATGTATGTAATAAACAGGTTGAAATGGGAATGAAAAATCATGAACTAGTTCCGGCTTCATTGGCTGCTTCAATTGCAAATCTACATCATGGTGGTGTACACAAAATCTTAAAGGAACTTTGCAAACATAGGCTGTTGTCATATGAAAGAGGAAAACATTGTTAGTATGTTGGTTTGTTTTATTATTGTTGGTTAACAATAGCTTTTTTTTTGTTTTAATTGAGTAAATTCTCTGATTTAAAAATTAGAAATGTTTTTCTTTGAATAACTTTTAGAAGTATAAGAAAATTGGATTTAATAATTTTGATAAATTTGCCCTTTCTTCAAAACATTTTTATAAGTCCCACCTCGGCGAATATACAATAAAATAGGTTTAGTGATAGCTTTATATTCTGCCCAGAGTTTTTCCAATTTAAAATATTGCTTAACTCTAAATACATATATCATTTTCCTAACTTTTTTTGAAATTAGGTTTATTTGCTCCGCCTAACACATTTTACTACATATTTCTGTACCTAAATATTTTATATGATTATCTGTCTTTTATTTTTACATTGAGGTTGTGTTTGTGGTATTTGTGCATAGTCGTGTAAGCAGATTGATTTCAACTTTGACAACATTTTTTTGATTAAGGAGTATAATAAAATCTTAATTTGACATCTTGAAAATATTCTTCAAAGGTTGTATTTTTATTTCGATATTAGGGACTCCTCTATTCTTTCTGAACTTTCTAGTGAAAAAAGTAGTAGCACTATTGGAATTTATCTTGTTCTTGCATTTTGTTTTAATAACACGTCATAAAACTGATTTTTTTTGTATTTGGACAAAATGTTGTTGAAGGTTCATTGTCTAGTATATCTGTGGTTATTAAAACAGGTATAGGCTCTATTTTATCATTGTAAATAGTTGTTTACTATAAAATATCGTCTTTCCAGCATATGTTTCCAAATAAAGGCACCCCTGCAAAAATATAAACTATGAGAGAGGCTTTAAGTCAAAAGTCAAAATTATAGAAAATTTTTATTTTTGCAAATGGTAAAAAATTATTATTAACTAAAATAATGAGGGGGGAGATAACTATCAGTTTCCACTGCAGATGCCTTTGTTCCCAAATTAGTCTAAAAATTCAAGGTCCTTATATTCTCCTTTAATTTTTTACATGTTGATCATTTTCCTCGTAGTTTTCTTTGTCATTTTTAACACTTGTCATACATTCTTTTGAGATGATGATAAGTCTCCATGTGTCTATTGATTTTTACCTTAAAATAGGGATTTGTTGATTCGAATTATGGCACTTATTCCCCCATTATTTTCTTAGGTCAAAGTTTTCCACAACATCCCTATATAAATAATACCAATCTAAAATTTTTAATTTCCTTTGATTGATTTAAATTCTGGCTTTACGGATTAACAATTCATGCATCCAAAACAACACCAATTTCATTGTTTCGGTGAAACTTAATTAAGTGTTGCATTTGCCATTTAAATCAGTTAAGGTGAAAAAATATTTTATTTTTTTTATAGAGCAGTATTTAATGATATTTTATCACATTTTAAAGTTACAATTTTTTTTAAAAAATTTTTCTTTTAGCTTAAAGTAATTTTAAATTTCCATTATATATTCTAATGACAGTTTCATGTTGTTGCATATTTTTTTTTTGTGATCTGATTGTAGTAATAATATCTGTCTATTTTGAATAAATTGTATACACATTAATTTGCCATATATAATGTTTTTATAGAGATATGCAATTTAAGAACCCTTTATTACCCGATAGTTAACATACATATTTACTCTTATTTACAATACTCTATTCACTCTAACATAGTATACATTCATCATACAATGTACAGACACACAAACTGACTCACTGTTAAATTGCCTACAATAAATGTTATACCATTTTATCTTGAAAAAAATAATATTGATAATATTGATAAAATCTAAAAATAAAATATATTTTTTATTTTTATTATTTAGATGATGGTTATAGGTTAACTAATACTGGATATGACTATTTGGCACTGAAAACATTCACTTCGCGTCAACTTATATCATCATTTGGTAATCAAATTGGCGTTGGTAAAGAATCAAACATTTATGTTGTTGCTGATCCTGAGGATAAACCAATATGCTTAAAATTGCATAGGTATTCTTGAATATTTAACTTTCATTATTTAAAATGTGGATTTATATTATATACTTTTTTGTCACCTTGTAGATTGGGAAGGACGTGTTTTCGTAATTTAAAAGAAAAACGGGATTATCATGGACATCGTCACAAAGCTGGCTGGCTGTATTTGTCAAGAATTTCAGCTACAAAAGAGTATGCTTATATGGAGGCACTATCAAAGAGAAATTTTCCTGTTCCAAAACCCATTGATATCAATCGACACTGTGTGATTATGGAATTAGTAAATGGACATCCATTGTGAGTATTTTTCTTTTTTATACTTAAATATTAGAATGACAGTAATTTCTTTAAACTAAATTTTCATTTTTAAAATAATTTAGATCTCGTCTTTATGAGGTTGATAATGTAGAAAATTTGTATGATGATCTTATGAATTTAATTGTTCGTTTTGCTCAACATGGAGTTATACATGGCGATTTCAATGAATTTAATATATTGATTAATGATGAAGAAAAACCTATTGTTATTGATTTTCCACAAATGGTGTCAGTTACTCATACTAATGCAGAAATGTAAGTATAGAAGTATTTCATCCATAATTTATTGTATGTATAGTATAAATATAATTAACACAATAAGATGTTGTATTAACAATCTATGCATTGTATTCATTATATATTAAATAAGTGACTATGTGTGGATAAATATTTTCTAAAGTTTCTTAGATTTTATACTATGCAGTATATCTACTTATAATAGGTTATGGTATTAAATTACTTTAATTTGCTTAAATAAAATGTAAATTATGACCTTAAAAATTTAAATATGAAATTATATTCATATAATCATATTCACTATAAACTTAATTTATAGATTACTTTTCTATAATATCCTCAGTTAATGAGAAATAGTATTTTTTTGAAGGTACTTCATAAAAGTTTGTCAAAATTGTTACTTACTATAAAATAATAATAAATATATTTTTGAAAATAAAATAAATTTAGTTTTAATTTACTTTCTACAATATGGTAAAAAAAATATTTAACACTTCCAGTTTTTCAATTACCAAAGTCATGGGAAGTTTTTACATATGAATGATAACGTATAAATCTAGTAAATTAATCTATTAACTGATATAAAAGTATATCAGTTAATAGACCTACTGAAAAAAATAAAACAATGTTTTTTAAAAATGTCAAAAAAATATAAAAAAATGATTGAAATTGTTTTCATGAAGCTGATGAAAAATGAGTAATATTACTCAGTTTAATTATTTTTATTTTATGACAAAAATATTATATAATGTATTTTTAATATTAATGAAATATATATATATATATAAATAATGATTTAAAATTGTTGATTGACAACTCAAATGTTTTTTAAGTTTCTTTTAAATTTAAGATATTGAGATTATACTGTATAACAGGAGTTTGCAACCTGCATGCATGTGACCCTCATAGAAATTGTATGTGACCTACAAGTAAATTTTATGATTAGTATAAGAATAAACATGTATAAAGACAACAAATTAAAATGGTATGAACTAAAAACAGTGGATTAAAACGTTTGTTTGTAAATACCTTGTTAAATTAATATACCTAATAGTTATATGAACTTAAACTAAATTTTATACGACTAATCATTTTTGTTTAATATAAAATAAGGTATATTCAAATTGTGAGCTGTGAAAAATTATAATTATATTTTGGCCCTTGATATCAAAAAGGTTGTCGTTATTGTTATATAATATTATAAAACTATAATACTAGTTTGCCTCTAATTGTATAATATACTTTTTCTGTGGTAAATTTGGATTGCCAAATTGTTATAACAATATGTAATATTTAACACATTCAACATAGGCTACATGTTTATGCGCCTTTGATAGTTTTATACTCTATGTCAGTCTATTAATAGTAACTAATCATGTTAAATTGGACACCATTCCATTAACACAGTTACAATGATAGAATTAATGAGCATTAATTTTTATCATATTTCAATGTCAGTCTATTGATGTATATTTTATTGTAAATTTTTGAAATTTTGGGTGGCCCTTATGAATAAACATAAAATTAAAATTGTATGGTTCACATGGTTAATTTTAACACATTCAATGACGCGTTAACATATCATTGCTTATTATATATGGACCGCTGACGTTATATTTTAGGTTTGATCGTAGGACGGGATATATGCAACCGACACATGATGCATAAGTGGTTTGCATAAAGAGTTGTAAATAAGATCGTTTAAAAAAATAACTAATTATGTAACTTTTAAATATAATATATATATATGTATGTATCAATATGTACACAATAGAACTTGGAGTTTAATTATTAGTAATTAATTTTTTGTAAATAATATGTTGTTGAAATATCGATAGATTAAATTAAATTTCTTAATTTTGTAATTTTGTCTTATAGGTATTTTGATAGAGATGTTAAATGCATTAGAGAATTTTTCAAGAAGAGATTTAACTATGAAAGCCACTTGTATCCAATATTTGAAGAAGTTGCGTAAGTAATGTTTAAAAATTAAATTATTTCATGTGTAATAAGTTTTATAATTATTTTGTATTTATAATTTTAATTTTAATAGTCGAGAAGAATTTTTAGATGTAGAAGTGTCAGCTAGTGGTTTTACAAAAAATATGGACCAATTTTTATTACATGAACTGGGTATGGTTGATAGTATTGAAGAAGTATCAGGAGAAGAAAGCGATTTTTATGAAAATGAAAAAGATGAAGTGGAACATTTAGCAGAACGAGTGGCTGAACTTATGAAAGAAGAGTCATCTACAATTCTTGCTAACTCTACTGTCGCACCAGCCCAAGAAATATCAGATAAAGTAAAATCAGAGTCTGAAGAATATGTATCATTAAGTGAAAATGATGATTGTGAAAGTGTTGCATCATCAAAAGTATGTTATTCAGATATACATAGTGTAAGAAGTATGTCAACAGCTACAACTATACCACCGGAAGTAATTAGAGACAGAGTGAAAAAAGCATTAGCAAAAAGAGAAAGGGCGGCAGTAAGACATAGAAATCTAGCTAAAGGCGAAGCCAGTGCTGTAAATCGTCAAAGAAGAAGTAACAAAGATACTATAAAAGATAGTTTTGGAATATGGGGTTAATTATATTATATACAATTGAAAACTATGTTATAGAGTATAATAAAGTTATATGTATATTGTATAATTATAATATAATAATTTTTGTGCAAACATTGTGAGGGCCTTTTAATTTTGAATCGTAATTCCTTACCATCAGATTTTCCATTGAAAAGAAAAACAATACAATTTTAATTAAAACTATATTCAAAGTATTTTACATAGGTTAATAAATAAATGTTCACATCCAAGAATAAAAAATTCAAAATTCAAAACGAATTTTTGCAAAGAAATGAATTTACTTAAAAGTAGCAACATAGTAATGATATAACTGTATTTTAAAATATAATTAATTCTTACAGTAATTATTTATAATTTTGATCATTTTTATGACAAATATCCATCACAATAATTAACAAAAAACGTTTAAAATTATTTATCAAATAGTTCATCAAAATATTTCAAATTAAAACAAACTTAAATCGAAAATGTTGAGTTCAAAACAATGATAATATAAACAAATCCAATTAAAAATAATTTATTGATCACATATTCGAATTATTTTTTTAAATTTTAATTGTTATTTATTTTACTTTGCTGACATTGCCATTAGCTCTACATAAATGTGCATTATTGTACAAAATTAATAAGTTATATTTAGTCCTGTATACATTTTTATCATATAAATAATAGTAATATTAATTATTTATGTTAAAATAATGAAAGTTATAATTTATAATATTTAAATTGAATACTGCATATAAAATGGTGATCCAGAAAATAGTGCTATTTTAATTAAAGCTTGTTAAATTAAACATTTTGATGATAAGGTTCTTTTGTGAGTTGAATTCCTGTCAAATTTAATCACATGGAAAATAAAAATAAAATTTAACAGCTTTAAGCTAAATATCTTGGTTTTGACACTGTACATTACTTAACTTAATATCTATTTGGAAAACAAATCAATTACGTTTTAAAAATTATTATTAACTATTCATAATTATAATATATAAAGTTGCAAACTTAATAATATATGCCGAAAAGGTTACAAAAATTACAATAATTTTATTTAATATTGGTTAATGTTTATTTTATACAATTCTGTATCTATTATTTAAAGTTAACAAATTCTTTAATCAATTTACAGCATATTATAGAAACTATACTCACTGTAAGTTTTCTATCTTATAATTTTAATTAGAGGTAAGTGAAAAACAAAATGTAATTTGTAAACCAATGTTGAATTGCGATAATAAAAAAATTCTTGTGTAATCTTATACTTAAATGTATATATATATATAATATGAAATATATTTCGATAAATACAATTTTGTTTTTGTCTCTTTGGGTTTTAATTATCAAAATTTTACTACATTAACGCGATTGGTGGTCACTGATTAATAAGTATGCTTGGTATTTGTGGTGCCATGGTGGGAATAGAAATTCCATTACCTTCCAACAATTATTTTTTATGCTAATCATCACATCATCTAGTAAATACATAAAACAATAAAAATATTTAATGAAAAGTGTTAGTCATTATCTTATATCTAATAGGTATTGAACATGAATTGTTAACATGTATTAATTAATATTTGGTAAAATTTTATTGTAGCTCAATGATAATATGCTGAAACTGTATTAATATCTCTATAATCACTATAAATAAAAAAAATACTGACTTAATGTTTAGGTTTGGTACACTACATATGTTCAAACAATATGGACAACAATGGCTAAAACTAAAATTAATTTTGATGCAATTTAATTTAAACGGCTTGATTAAATATTATAAATTTTTTTATGCAATTTAAACATTTGAGATAAAATGTATTATAATAATCTATTACCCATGAGTTGTATCATCTTCCACAAAGTCATGAGCATCCTCCCTGGTAACACATTCTACATGACTTACTTTATTACGGAACTTAACACCATAAAACTTATGTGCATGTTGCAGCAACTCTGGCCTAAACGTTGTAGTAATAAACTGTGCTTCTGAAGACATTTCATGTATCATATCAGCAACAGATTTCCTGTGTTGAGGATCTAATGCTTGATCGATTTCATCAAACAAGTAGAATGGAGCAGGGTCACACTTTTGAATAGCAAATATTAAACCTAACGCTACAAGAGATTTTTGACCCCCCGATAGTTGATTCATTTCTCGCATTTCACCTCCTTGACCAACAAATGACACTTTGATCATGACACCAGAATAGTTACCAACACTGGTCTCATCGCGCATATTAATTGTTGTTGATTCTTCACCTCCAACAGTTTTCATGACTAGTTTTGCATGACCAGTGGGTACAAGTTTGGAAAATACATAAGAAAAATATTTGGATACTTGTTTAAATGTAGATTGTATTGCATCACATTTACGTTGTTCTAATACATTCATAAGTTGTTCTATTTTTTCATAACCACGGTCAAGTTCTTGTTTTCTTGAAACAAGTTTTTCCTTTTGTTCTGAAAAATTTATAAATTGATCCAGCGCTTTTTTATTCACATGGCTAAACCGTTTTAGGTGACTATTAGCTTTTTCTAACTCTTTAAATAAATTTTTTGAAGAATAAGACATATACTTAGTAACCAGATCTGTATTGGGTAAAGCTCCAAGATCATTGATTTTAGATTCCGACTCTTCTAATTTTTTACGTAACATTTCTTGCTTTGAAGATACTTTACAAAGATCTTTAGATTCATTTTCAAGTTTATCCTGAGCTTCTTTCTCTTGAATTTTCCATTTATCCAATTCTTCTTGGCATTTTTTTTGTCTTTTAACAGCTTCGTGTACTTTGGTTTCAATGTTTTTCATATCTACATTAATTATGTCTAATTTTTTTTCAATAGTATTTAATTCTAGTCTACTACTTTCTAATGTACGTTTACGTTCTTCAACAGATATTTCTTGTAATGCTTGTAACAATTCATCTCTACGACGAATCAAATTGTTAGTTAATAGATTTTCTAATTTGTTCTTATCTGCTTCTAATTTCATACGCATTGAAAATGCAGTTTTATTTTCTTGTGTCAATTGTTTTATGTCATTATTTAGTTTATCCATTTCTTTTTGATCAGTGACAGATAATTGTGCCATAAGTTCTTGATGTAGTTCAGATTCAAGACCAGATCTTGTAGTTTGCATTGCTTCTAAATTTGAAGAGGCAGTTACTAATAATCTTTCTTTTGTCACCCTATATCTTTCAATTCCAACCATTTCTTCTTTAATAAGTCTGATATCTCCTTTTAATTTGTCAAAATTTCCTTTAGCTTTACTGTTCTTGGTTTCAGTTTTTTGCATATCTGCCATGACCACATTAACATTCCCTTCAACGTCATTTAACTGTGTTCTAAGTACAGTCAACTGCTCTTCAGATTCTTTTATTTGGGTCATTAATTCATTACGTTGCTTTTGGATTTCTAATTTAGAACGAACATTTTTAAAATAACCTCCAGTAAGCGTACCACTTGATGATACTTGATCTCCATCAATTGTTATACAATCTAACATACTTTGCTTAGATATACTCGTAGCTATTTCTAAATTACGACATATCAAAGTTTTGCCAAAAATAAATCTCATAGCTTTATCTAAATGAGATTCATAATTCAATTTGTTTACCATTGGAATAGCATCTTTGGATTGTGGATATTTTATTGTCCTGGCAGTTAATCTATTAAGTGGCATAAATGTTACTTCACCAGGTAAATTCTGATTATTTATTTCTTTTAAGATTTGTGTTCCAATCTTATCAGAATCAACAATATGAAAGAACATTCTCCCACCAGCAGTCACTTCAACAGCTGTCTGTATGCTTTCGTCACAATCAAAATTTTCGATTACTTGGCCATAGTATTGCTTAGCAAGATTAGCTTGAGATCCTCCACGTTCTTTAAAAATTTCTAAAACCTTACGCACACTATCTCTACCATTTAAAATTGCTTTACCAGCCATACTTCGAAGTAACTGATCAGCTTTAGCTAATTCTTCTTTTAATGTCGAATAAGTATGTTGTAATGAACTTTCTTTACGCCATAATTCATTTCTTTGACTTTGATATTGGTCCTTATTTTTTTTCAGTTCATAGTATCGTTTATTATACTCATCAATTGCAGTCCTTTGTTTTTCTAATTCAGTTGAGTTACTGTGCACCAAATTCTCAAGTTCTAATAAACGTTCAGCATCTTTTTTTAAATCTTCTGTTAATTTTTCTTTATGGTCAGTTTTATCTTTAATTTGTTTAGTTAAAGATTTTAATTCTTTTTGAATCCATTGGTCTCTGTCTTCCTTGGATGAAAATTGACTTCCACGTCCTTGTTTAGCATATAATTCCTTACGTTTTTGTTCTTTAAGTCCAAGTTCTCTAGTACAACTTTCTTCTTTTTTCTTTTGGGATTCATATTTAGGTTTTATTTCTTGCAAGTCTGCTTCTTTTGTTTTAATAGTTTCTTGTAACTTTTCTAACTCTCTAACAGCTCTTTCTCTAGAATTATTATCACCTTGCACTTCATCTGTAAGATCTTTAATTGTAAAATCCAATTTGGTTTTTTGCTTAATCAATTCTTGTTGTTCTAAATTTAAAGTATCTTTGTCTTCCTTTACACTATGTACTAAGCGTTTGGCATCACGTAAATGTTTGGTTGATTTTTTAGCTTCATGTGCTGCTTCTTTCACTTTTGCTGTCAGCCGTTTTTGTTCTTCATCTACATTACTCATCCGGCTGTCTAATTCTTCTAATTTTCTTTGAGTTTCTTTAAGTTCTCTATCATGAATACAATACTCCAAAGTTCTTCTTTTTTTATCCCATACTTGATACTCTTTTAATTCTTCCTTTTCCTCTTCCAATGTACTTAAACGATCTTCAATAGTTTTTATAAATTCTACTATTTTATCTAATTTTGTCTGAGTGTCTTTTAAAATCTCAATTGATTCTTCTTTTCGTTCATCATACACACGAGTCCCAGCTACTTCTCTCAATAATTTGAGTCTATGTGAATCAGGGGATGTGGCCATTTGATTAATTTTACCTTGTTTAACTATATAATAAGGATTTGAATGAGAAAATCCAGCAGATTCCAATAAATTAGTAACATCACTTCTCGGTACCATTTTCTTATTTAAGAAATATTGGTCCTTTTTAACACCAATTACCCTTCTTAATACTACTTCTTCTTTGTCAATTGGTAGTCGATTGTCCGTATTATCAAAAATGATCTCTACATAAGCAGAATTGACTTTAGGTCCTGTACCTTCATGCAATAATGCTTGACGTTGTTCAGGTCGGAGATGAGAAAACTCATCACTGAGTACAAACTGAATAGCATAAAAAAAATTACTTTTTCCTGAGCCATTACGGCCAACAACAACATTATGTCTCTTGTCAAACGGCTCAACAACTGTTTGTTCACGGTAACTCTTGAAACCGTGAATAATTACTTGTTTGATAAACATTGTGATTCTTAGTATGTTACAATAAAGGTTAGTACTTTTTGGCAAAACCGTGTATGAAGATTATGTTTTTGGGTTTTCATAGTGTCCGTCATTAGTCTCTTATAGTCATTTTCGCTGTCTAAAAATTATAATTAACCAATTATTATAATGGATTCTCAAATGTTTATCATATTAATTACCTGTGTCTAACATAATTAAATATATTTAATTAAGTTTACACTTATTAAAAATACGTGTTAGATAAAAATATTCCAGAATTAAACATAAAATTATAAAATAGTGAAAAACGTCTTTTAAAAAGTCGGTAAAGTAGCTAAGCTGTATTTACTATTAAAGACAAGAAGTTGTGTTTTGTTTACAATTTTTCAATGATAAGCAGTGCTACCTTAATGAAAAATCGAAGTCTGCCATTCTGCCAACATTATCGTTAAAGGACATTAATAAAAATATTAATTTGTGATAATTTGAAAATATCCATGATATGTATGTTATCGTTTTCTAAAATAGTGGTTGAAAATAAAAAATAATCTTCAATCTAAGATTAAATGTCCTTGGAGATTTTGTATTTATCTATTATAAAAAAAAAGTGATGATCACGGTTGTAGATATTATATAGAATTAATGACAATTAATAATTATCTATAGTTGTGCTATCAGTTTATTGTGTTATCAACTTTAAAAAGGGTAGGTTATACACCCTTGGTTTGTCTTTATTATTAATTATTGCCTATTGGCTATGGCTAAATAAATTTTTAATCGCTTTAAGTTGACTGCTGTTCGTTATTATTTATTACTTATTTGTCATTAATATAGTTAAGAACTTGAAAAAAAAGAAAGAGTATCAATCACTAGAATAATTAACTACTTTTTAATTAAAGGTTTTCGGTCAATAAATATGTTAAATTTGAAACGGTTTTCAAAAGTAAGTACTCCAAAATTAAACTATATAGGTATTAAAGGTACATAAAATGTATGTAATAATTAAAATTTTATTTATTCTTGTCAGGTTTCATCTGGTGCTAAACTTCAATTTGGGCAGTCTGCTTTAGCACATAAGAAAACACAGTGCTACAGATTTTTTCATGCGGATGCCTTGAGTTCTGGGTATACTTATACTATACATTTATAAAATAATAAACACATTGTTTAATTTTATAGTTAATTGATCATCCATTTTGTTAATAGAAAATCAAATGTGAGAAAATATGCACTGGGTTCATTAATATTTGGATTTAGTACCATTATCGTTTATGCAAAATATGATACAAAATTTAGACAGTGGTTAAAAACAAATGTTTATGGTTCAGATGAACTTTTAAAATTATTATTATTTGAAGATAAATTTATGCATGATGCACCAAACAGTGAGAAACCCAAGTAAGTATTTGGAGTACAAAATTAAATTGTATAGTTTAAAGCACTAAATACATAAATATTAGTCATATTTATCGATGATTAAAAATAAAGATAAATATATATTTATGGAAAACTCATGAAAACATAGATCTTTTTTACATGTCCTGCTTTTAAGTTAGCAGTGTATTTTAATCTAAGTCTAATTCACTTTATTAGCTTATCATTTACATAATCATATTAATATTAGATATACTTATAGAAATTAGATTACAAATATGTGTATAATAAACAAAATTAATTTGAATGGTCATTAATTTCAGACTTGTTTCTTCAACTAAAAAACATGATATAAATGTTACAAAATCAACGCTATCAAAACTTGAATCAAAAGAATCACAATCAATTTCCACAAAAACAGACAAACCAATAGGTAACAATAATAATAATAATTGAATAATTGAAATTGTTAAAACAAATTTATTGTATTTTATATAACTATTAACTTTTCAACTATATTTGCACAAACATTTTTAACTAAACAAGGAATTAACTGGAAAAAATAACATTTTAGGAAATAAAACTGAAAATGAAATATCTGATGTTTCAAGAATAAGAAGTGAGGCAACACTAATAATTAAAGAAGTTTCAAATTCGTATTCTGAAGCATTAGATGCATTAAAAAGTAAGTAACTAATATCTAATATCTAGTATTTTAATTATTTAAGAGATTTTCAGACTACTTGCTCAATATGATAAATATTTTTTTTATTTTACACTTAAATTCTTGAAAGTGATTTTTCCTTTACAAAGCTTCTTTAAATAACTGCTTAAGAATTCTGTTTGAAGTACTCAATTTATATTGCAACATTTAATTAAAGTTTTTTTGAAAATGTGCTATGGAACCTCGCTATCTCAAAGTTTCTGTATGTCAATTTTTTTTTCATTCCCTTAGAGATATCATAGTTCCACTGTATTTGTATTATATATTTTTATTACTGTTATATTATATTAATCTTGGTGAAACTTTATTTGTAGACTATTATGAACTAGTAAATGAAACTGTTAATGATGTTACTCACAGACATAATACTAGTTTATTGAAAAAATTAAAAAAAGTCAGTCTAGAAAAAGATGAACTATTTCAAACTGCTAAAGTAAATGCTCAAGAAGCTAGGTAATTATACAATAATTTTATTATTATATTTATTAAAATTTTATTGGTTTTTTAATTAATTAGGAAGCGTTTAGATCAAATGCAAAATTCATTAAATGGTTCTAAATACGATGTAACAAATGAAGAAAAAGAAACTATTCAAAATAATATTATAAAATTAAAAATGGAGATTAAAACTTTGGAAAAGAATTTTGAAAATGAAAAGGATGACTTATTATTATTTAATAAGTATAATGGACAAATTATCAATATTAGAAAACAATTCTCAGTAATTAAATCAATTTTCTAAATACTGTTTATTTTAATGTTAATTCTTCTTGTTCCAAATGATTTAATGTTCTTATTAATTGTATTATTTATTTTATAGGAAGAGTTACAATCATTATTTCCTCATGTGAGACTCGAAGATAAAAATATGAAGTTAACAGATGCTGAATTTAATGTGTTTGTTGATTACATAACCCAAAAATTACTGTTTTATCAAAACGAATTATTTAAACAAAAAGTAAATATATAGATTATTTTAATTTTATTAATTTTTGTTTTTTTTTTTATACATTAAAAGATATTGCACATTTTTGCTAATCACTGTATTATTTATTTACATAACTTAAGCTCTTGAGAATAAAAAATCATCATCTTAAAATATGTTAACACTTCAGTAACACTTTGAAATAAAGTTATGCAAATAACTATAGTTCTAAAAGTTTCAATATTTTAATTAATTATAACTCAATGTTATTATTTTTTTCTTAGATATTTGGTGAAGAACAAGTAATTGATGTTGTTCGTGCATTAAAAAATGGTAATCCTGAAGCTATTGATAAAGTCTTGGGATTTCAAGTAGAAAAAAACCGTAGAAGGCACATGAATAATTTTATCAAAGAAGTAATGATTTGGTTAATACTATTTTAGAATTAAATTAATTTATTTTTTTCTATAGAGCTTTGGATCAAAGGCAAGTAGTGAGGCTAAATTTAAGGACCAATTGAGATTTCAAACTGAAGTGCATATAGATCACTTAAAAGAAGCTGCCAATTTAGCTGAAAAGGAAGTTGAACGTCGTGTAAATTTGGAATACTCTGAAAAAGCTGAAATCGAAAAGCTTAAATATAAGGAACAAGTTTTGAACATGATTGCTGTTATGAATGGCATAAATGATGCAGTAAAAGGTACTTAGTGCATTGTTTTATCTGTAAAACCTCATTAATACAATAATATTATTAACTTAATCATTGTTTTAATTGGTTTCAATGTTAATGCTACAGCATTTTGTTATAATTATAATTTACTTAAAACATTTATCTCATAAACTCCTTATATAAACAAATATTTAGAAATATCATTGTTTTTTTGAAGAAATAAACATATAGTCAAGAAAATTGTAAAATTAAATATAACAAAGTTAATGTAAATTTTTAAAGTATCTTTTAAATAGATCTTGTAACAATTTTAGTGTAAGTAATTGAGTTACTTCCTATTCCTGCCTCAATAATAAAACCTATTTTGTATGTATTTATCAGTTATCGCGAAAGAAAAATTAAAAACTCTTATTTAAAATTTTGTTACTTTGTTTCAATAAAAAGATGATGTTAAATAATAAAATATATAAATTAGGCTGTTTTATGACAATTGTAAGAATATTATTAAAAAATAAACATTATTAAGAAATATAATAATATATTGGATAAAATAATATTAAAATTTTATTTTATTAATAATAAAAAATATATATATTTGTTTTAAATAATTATGTTTGTAACATAGTTGGAAGTAGGTACACTTAGTAAAATTATAACATTTGCTCTCTCAAGACTCATTTTATTATTATAAAATAAACAATGTGTGGCCACTGGCCAGATGGATGTAAAAGCAATCCCTATCAGGTCTGTCGCTGTTGAAACAGAAAAAAAGATACATGTAATGATATTATATATTATTTTTAATAAACTGAAATAATATTTAAAATACTGATCATATATAATTTGTATTAAAATTCTTAAGTTTCATGTACATTTCTTGAACCATGTTTTAGAAAAACTTTAGTAATGTTACGTTTTTTTTTTTAATTTAACGTTTATTTTTGTAAGTAATTGGTCTTAAAGAAACTTATTTTGTGGTCATTAAAATTTATTTTATTGTTTTAGAGCATTCAAAAAAACGAGACAAACTTAATGAGTCATTTTATTTATGGACGGCCTGTCAGTCATTGTTTGCAGCAATTGATACTGATCAAAATGTTTCAAAACATGAACTAATACCTTTACAAGAATTAGTAAATAATATAAAAAAATCAGGAGGTGGTATGTATGAATATTTTAAAACAAAATAAAAAACTATGTTGAAATTGTACTATTTTAATTTAGAAAACCATAAAATAATAAAAGAATTGTTGGATACAATACCCGAAAGAGTGTTAACTCGAGGTGTTTATACTGAAGAAACATTAAAGGATAGATTCCTTAATATTGAAGATAAGGCTTTTCACATGGCTTTAGTGCCAGATACTAATGTGAAATTATTTGATTTGATAACATCATTTGTATTTACAATTTTCACCTTTAAATCGCCTGTACCAATTTCCGAAGAAGAATTAAACAATGCACCTATAAATATAAATGAATTAAATAATATTGATATTCTTCAACGAGCCAGGTAATTTTACATATTATTTAATAATAATAAATTATGTAATATAAATATCTTTTTCTTTAGGTATTGGATAGAACGAGACAACTATTATCAGGCCTTGCAGTATATGCATTTATTGAAGGGAGGTGCTAAAATAATAGCAGATGATTGGATGAGTGAAACTCGTGATTATTTAGCAACACAGCAAGTTGTTCAGACCCTTTTAGCTTATGCTTCTGAGAGCTTACGATCTCATGTAGATGTTAATAATACATCAATGTAATGTGACATTCTTTAATTGAATACATTTTTATTTTTATTCATAGTATTGTTGTTAGCTTGCAATTTATTTGTCAGCAGAATTTAATACAAAATGTTTATTAATTAAATTAACAAATTATACAGCTATAGTACAGCTAATTTTGTATTATTTATTCCAAATATGTTATTAAATTACGTAGATTTAACATATAGATTTTTTATGTTATATAGTCAGTTTAAGAACACAATTTGCTTCGTATGTCTTATACAAAATGTATTAATAAGGAATACAGCGATTTCGCCAATAAATGCACAGAAGCCCAAAAACAATCCAAAAAACAAAACCACAAACGCCCCGTAAAATTGTGACATGGAAAGTACCGTGTCCTCGGTAAATACAATACTGTGCACTAGTTCTTCTTTGATGTTTGCCCGATCCCATTGCTGCATAATGCCAGTTTCCGAAAGTCTTGACATTATGGTGCTAATTCTATGCCGAAACGGCGATCCCTTTCGAAGCATAAATGTTGACGAGTACGATTCGATCACGCACTTGGGCAAGACGTGTAGGTGTCTCGAGTCGTTGAAAATCGTCTTGTACCTTTGCGCGTAAAATATTAGTTCGCGTTTGGACGCCAGGACGGCCGTGTCTCTTTTTAACAGTATCCTCTGGATGAAATGGCCGAAGTCTTCGGGCGGCAATATCTGATAACGGTCGACTAATTCTTTGAAATCGTTGCTGGAACCCGCCGACGAGTTGATCAAATAGTACATGTCTTTTCTGCCTACCAAGTTCAAGTTGGTGTTCAGCAGCGTGTGCTGGTCGTTGATTTCGGGCGTCGTTTGCGGTATAGTGATCAGACTGCCCAGATACGCCTGGTACGCGCTCGTCACCACCAGGCTGTACAGCAGCCAGTTGGACAGGAACACTTGCAATGCGCACGATTTGGGTGTGACCTTGATGGGAGCACCGATAAATGTGCCGTAGGTGTAGAACAAAACGAACAGCGGACTTAACGGGGTCGTCGCCACCGGCCGTTGCAGCGTGAACGTGAGCTGCGAGAGTGCGACGACAACGCCGAACGCCAATATTATGCTCAGTATAATCAATATCCAGATGACTAGTGAGAATTCCGCCACATAGTTGATCCATAGCGTCGGGTCGTGACCGATTCCGCTGGGCAAGCCCCATGTGAAGCATTCCATCTGGTCTTCTTTGATGAACTCCACGTCGGACTCTCTATCGAAAATCCTCGTGAACCGGCCGAACGCCAAATCTACCTTCCTATGCTTCACCTTCATGCCGATCGGCGAGCTATCGTTGTCCGGTATGGCCGTTTGGGGAATGAAATTAAGCTCGGAATGGCCGTAGGCCATGGTCACGATACCGGTGAAGTTCATGTATTCTTGCATGAAGTTAATGACGCGTAAACCAGACCCCGACAGCTGGAAGCCTTTCTCCGTTTGCACTACCGTCGACACGGGTGGCCTGTGTATGCCCAAACATTTCAATGGACATCTGAAATATATGTAATATGAAAATATTTATTATTTATCCATTTGTTCATAGGTAGGTACTTCTATATTTGGCTATTAAATTCTAAGCGGAGCGAGGAACGTATTGATTTTACAATAATGTGTTATTTTTCTTTTTTTATATCTGTCATCACGTTTTAAGGTAGTAAAAGTGCTCCGATATTCTTTATCGGCATCTTTTCCGGTAGAAAAGTGAATCTAGTAGAGGAATCGAAAGTAAAAAATCCTCAAATGCTTTCAAATGCGTCGGCAAAAAAACCAAAAAAATTAAGGAAAAAACGGGAATTTTTACTGGAAGCCAATTTTTGACAAAATCGATTTTGTTTTTGGGTGTAACAACAAAAATAATAACAGTTATATAAAATTTTTACAAAATGTTTGTATAAATAATTTTTATACACGATACAATTTTGACTTTCTGAGCTATTTATAGGCTTAATCAATTTTTGGATTTTTTTTTTATTATTGTCGATATAAATTTGAATAAACTTGAAATTTTTTACAAGGTTCCTTTATAACTTGTTATAAGTAAAATTTAAAAAATAAGTTGACTATAAGTCTCTAAAAACTTTTATAAGCGTCTAAAGTTAAAATTTCGACAAAATACGTAAAAATCACGAAATTTTGCAGTTTTTTTTTTTGATTAGGAAATTCATAAAAAATTTTCTATTTACATCTAAGATTTGAAAAGTCAACATAAAGATCTCTATGAGTTTTTCTACATTTCTAAAAAAAAAAATTTACCAGAAAGTCAAACTAATTTTTTATGAGTGTTTGAAATTAGACATTGGTTAGATATTTACCTGCTTTCTCCAGGAACGATTTTCTTATTTTAATGTAATTCAAAAAGGAGTAATTGTAAACATTTGAAAATTTTACCAAATGTTTAGATTGCCAATTTCTATACATCAAAAAAATTTAAAAATATTTTGACAATTTTTGAATTAATTTTAGGTCTAAGAAATTTTCGGTTTTTTCTAATTAGATTACATTAAGTTATTAAACATGTTACCCCAACTAGAGTGGAGAAGCCCTGTTAAACCTATGCACGCATAATGCATTTCACCTATTTTTTCTGCAATAAAATTTAAGTACACAATATGTTTATCTCCAAATTTATTTTTAGAACTTTCCTAATAGTTACCACTTGCCACAGATTAACGTTAAAAACCTATAGATTTTATATATTCCGAATATTTCGCCTTTACCGCAAATTTTCAATCGAGTTCAAATCATAAAAAAACGATTAAGAACTCAGAACATTTACTATATTTTCAGTTAAATTCAATTAGAAAAAGACGTTGTCACGTTGATGTTCTTGAAATTCAAATTTTAAACATAAAAATCGTGAAGATTATCTAATTATTTTGTGCCAATACTGACAATCCTAAGCCTGTGACAAATGCTGGGATGCTGCTTATGCCATTATTATAGATAGGTATTAGATATAATGTTATAAATTAATACAACCTGGTGGTATACTTAACAACAGCATATAAAATTTTGGTCCAAATGTCTTACAAAATATTACCAAAACCTCAAACAGGTCGTGTGTTTATACGATTAAGCAGTCCTGCGCACGCGGGTCTCCTTCGTACATATACATTAATGCATAATATTATAGCTATAATCTTAGACGGTAATAATACTAATAATATTACTAATAATACCCATTCTTTGTGTTGCGCAGACTTATATAGCAGATGGGGCCACTATTTTTTGAGCACCCCCTCGTCATCACACTGTCCCCCCCCTCCTAAAAAAAAATAAAATACATACTAAAGAATATATATATTAAATATCGGGTAAAACATACTCAAACAGAACATTAAAATGTATTTTAATGTGGTAATATTTCCAAATTCTAGCAATTTGATAGAATAGACTTAGAGGGATAATCTGTTTTGGTCAATTGTTTGGTGCCTACCTATAAAAACTCCAGGTATGACTAAAGCCGTACAAGCCATACCCGTGCGTACGCTTATGTACCCAGCTATACCACAAAATAGATATTATTATACAATGCAAACATTATAATATTATTGTTTATGTGGTGGCTATACACGTGGTGTGTACATGTACAATGGATTCGCGTATATTCGCGATAACTCGAACCCCAATAACTAAAAAAACTCGTGAACTCGATTTTTTTCGTCCTTTGAAATGTTTATTATAATTATGTTTAAGATTTACCTATATAATTCGAAAAATAAAAAGGTGAATTTATTTGTTATTTCCCCGGAGATTCGAGGCGACACAACCGTAATATGCAATAATACGATACATGTAAGTATAACATTATCATTACTTGTGCAAGTCTTTCAGCTTGTTCTCCAGGCCGAACACTCTGTCGGGCTTGATGAACGCGTCCGTCCAGGCGCTCCAGACGTTAATCATGATCGGCGGACCGGCCCCGTTGCACCGAGACCCGGTGTACGGGTTGAACGCGTACACGCGTATGCTGCCGGTGGACATCGGCACCAGGATGGCAACGTCAACGAGCTGATGCTGCCAAAACGCCTCGAACAGCATCTGAATACGGTGCAGGTCAACGCGGTCGCCAGGCCGCAACGCTTCGTCCCACAGCACCATGTGCCGCGAGTGGTCGCTGGACGGCAGCCGGCCCAGCACCGCGCCATAGTCGGTCGACCGGCCATCCCGGTGCTGCTGGGCCTGGCCACGTTGCAAGTACACGACGAGCCCGTTGGCGAGCTGCGCGTCGGTGGCCGCCGCCGACTGCACCAGCAGCCTGGGGTGGCCCATGTCGACAAGCAGCCGCTGGCCCAGTTCGCTGTGGCGCAACTCGTCCGCGAACATCACTACTGACCTAGTCCCCAAGTACTCGTCGATCATCCTGTTGATGGACCAGGCCAGACGGACCAGTCGGGCCCAGTGGGCCTCGTCGTCTAGCGTCAGGTCCCGCAGCCGGCGTCGCATCGTTAGGCCGCCCGCAGCCGCCCCGACCACTTGCAGTAACGCGACCACCGCTAACGCCGTAACAGTTGCACTACGTTTCATTTGTTGTTATTGTTTTTTTTTTTCTAGAAGCCTGTATTACGATTAATAATAACCTTCTGTTAAACTAATTTATTTATTTATTAAAATACTTTTTTTTTCGTTTTGTCCTCGCTTTGCAATTAAGCTTCATCCAGTTGTCACTTATAAGACGTCCACTTTATCGTAAGTAGGGTAGGTACACAGTATAGGTAATTGCAGCGCATAGATCACAATATAAGCTTATTCTGTTGGGTACAGTTTTGTACGCATACTAAATGCGCGTACCTATGGGACGACATAGGCGTCGGGCATGCGATAGGTGCCGACTTAATTCACGTAATGGGAAAACTGTATATCGTGCTCATTATTATACATTATAGTATTACTCCAGTGACGGTAAATAATGTATCTATACATGTAGATACGCCGTACGTAATTGTATTCGAATCGAGGACAATAATTGTATTGTGTTGGGAAAATAACGCCACGCCGTATGCCTGTCTGTGTGTGTATGCGTATGCCGCAGGCATGCTCGATGTTTTTAGATATAATTATTACTTTACGCTGTAAAAATATTTTCCGTCGTACAGAGTTGGAATTATACATTTTGCGATGATGTGTACACAAGTACAATACTGTTGAAGCCTGTTGGTACCAATAAAGTAGACACATATATATATTGTGCGATTCGCGATTATATGTGTAGTACAACAATCACAGACCACGGTAACCGTATACATCATGTAATGTCAAAATGTTCGAATGTGAAATGACGTATTGTTCGAATCGTTCATACGGTTTTCAGTATTGTCCGTTTAAAAAAGGTACCTACCATATATTTTTATTGTTCAAAAGCACATACATTTTATTCATAATTAATATTGTTTTCTTAAATTAAATATAAATGCACTTAACATAATGACTAAAATATATGCCAGCGAGAGGTGTACCTGCAACATAAATATTTTATAATAGGTAGGTTCAACATTTTTTTTTAAATTTATTTATTAATAAATATTAAGACTTTAACAATTTAATAATAGCAGAATTTGTATGATGATTGTGAAAAATTATTTATATTGAAGTATAATAAGAATTTGCAGTAGAAATGAAAAATAAATTTGGCGTGAAACCATGTTACATGTCGTGTGCAGGCGTGTAGCTCCCATGCTACTGAGCGAACAAAGTATTTGTATGATGAAATTGAAATTGTCTTGTCCTATTGGCAAAAAAGATTGTGCCGTCACTGACAAACTGTCACGTCCATATTATATCTATTGATAGTTGATAGTCAATTTTTTTCTTACAAATGATGCTGATAAATAATAAGTCGTGCTCCATAGGTATCTATAAACTAAAATGTGTACTAAATTGTATTATGTATATAATTATATGTTACTTTTATGATTTAGTTTGATTTGGTAATGTTATAATTTGTTTTTTAGTCGTTTCATTTTTCTTGATATTGCTTTAACTAATTTTATTTCATTTCAGACAATTTTCTTTTGTATATTAAATTTATTCATATATATTATCGGGTTAAAGAAATGCCGCTTTTTACTACTTGTAATCATATAAAAAAAAAAAATCATCGCTCTGTTCTGAATTATTTTTATTATATTAATAGTATTATGATTTATATAATATATTTATAATATAATATAAAATTATTGAAAATAAAAAGTTGGACAAATGGTTGTCGTTCTACTGTACACTACGTATCATGGGGTCACCTGTAATGAATTTGTTAAATTTTAATTGAATGATACATAATCATAGTATATGAAAAACACGATTCTGAGCGAAGAAACTCTGTCAGCCTATATATGTATATTTTGTGATATTGCTATTAAGTAATTGATTTTACAATTAGTAAAACAATAGGTTGAACTAATTTTTGATAAAAACATTTCATTTGATATAATTTTAAAGTTACCCACAAATATTATGTATATTTAAAATACAAAAAATAACTAAAATCGTTCTTCTCCGTTTAAATATCTAATTGTGTCCTTAAAAAATAAACTTCAAATATCTATTAAAAAAAATTATATTTATATAATTTTTAGATTTTTTGGCTATAGTATGAAATACTGAATTATTCTTGAACAAACAAAATTTATTTTTAAATTTTCATATTGAAAAAAACAACTAAAAAAAAATCGAATATTTGTTAAGCTTATTATATATCAATAATTCAATAAGAGTCAAAATATTTATCATGTATGAAAAATTGTTCTATACAATTTTGGAGAAAATTAAAAGTATCAACAGTATTTAGTTTTTGAGTTACATCAAAAAAAAAAAATAATAATAATAATAAATTGAATTGTAAATAACTAGTAATGCGTAAAAATTTCTATTTTCTTTATTTTTTTTTTTTTTTGTTTTTTCACGGCACATTTTAAATATATTGGGAATTTTTATATTTGACCCCCTAAATTACCAACTAGATTCACTTTTCCACTAGAAAAGATACTGATGTAAAAAAACGAAGCAGTTAATTGTCCCGAAAGATGATGACAAACACAAAAAACAAAAAACACACATCATTGTAAAATTAATACATTCATCGTTCCGCTCAGAATCTAAAATATTAAATCTACTTGATTAGATCTTTGTTTGATGAGAGACGATAGTGTATTGAACAAATTTGCTCGGTAATAAACAAATAAATTGAAACTATCAATATCAAATTAACTAAACTGATACTTCTAAATTTATAATACAAGAAATACTATTATGTATCAGTGTAATGTACTGCTGTAAATATATTGTATAAAATTAATACTAGAAATTAAAAATGTGTCGGTCCGAGCCTCGGACTCCGAGTGGTGTATAATATGGTATTTCCAAGAATACACTCACTGACGTGATCTTTGCTGCGACTCACGGTATAGTATAATATATACCTATTACTATTATTATTTATTATACATCTTTTTTTCAATAATTAATAATTATTTTTATAAATTATAAGACATTAGATAAACTTTTATTTTTACTTTCAAAAAATTGGTGTTTCTAAAAATTTGCAGCCCGGAGCAGTTGCCCCTTTCCTCCCTCCACATAACCCGAAACTGTCCATATATCCATATAGGTACATAATACATTATAAACTGCATGGTTTTAAAATAATATAAGACATACATAATATCTAACATAATAAAATGTTAAAATGTTTATCGTTTACACACATATTAACCGGTTTTATTTATTTTTTGTTTCGATATCATCATTTATCTTTATAACACAGAAAACTTGTGTTTTTTAAATTGGTAATAACTTAAGAAAAAAAGTTTCATACGTAGAATAATAGGTATATTATATATTATATAGGTAGGTACTATTACAAAAATAAATTTCAGAAAAATAAATTAACGATTATATTTGATAAAATAAAAAAAAAGTAGTTATATACGTTTTTTTTTTAATTTAAAACAAAAATGTTGTACATACCTATATAAAAAAAATTAAAAAACGCTCATCGCGCGTGTAGAACACTTTGCACGTGTATAATAGGTTTTGAATAGGTCACCTTCACTTGAACGGGTCTGTTAGAGGTGTGTTCATCTTAGATTTTAAAGTGATGATAAATCGTAGTATTCAAAAAACTACTGTAGCTCAATTATAGATGAATAAATTATTTTCTGCTTACAGAAAAAAAATTAAATTAAGCTTAAGATTAAGTATAAAACTTAATTCTGAGTTCAAGTTTATAACTACCTATAGGCAATAGCTATTATAAAAAAATACATTTTTTTGTATTGTGATAATAAAACTGTACAACAAAAAATGTAAAGAAAAAGTATGATTATTTTATTATTATAATTTTTAGGTTTAAGTCATTAGTTTTCACTGATCGTGCACTTTTTGTATTAATTAGCATTATGTATAGTATACAATTTCTAAAACATTTCGTAGTAAAAAATAATCAATTTAATATCTAAACTTTTAAACTTTTAAAATTGATTACAGGGTTTCTTATAATTGATAAGTTATTCTTATAATTATCTATAGTAATTTAAAAATATTAAAAATACAGTGGAATAATTTGTTTGTGAAGCGTTTGAAGTTCAAACTTTGACCAAATTACGATAATTTGCAAATTTTATTTGACAAAATTTAAATTTAAAATTTGAATAGTTAAGGCTTGAAAATTGAATACAAGGATCCTTATAAGTTATTCTTACAGCAATCTGAGTAATCTAATGTCTAAAATACATATGAACAATTTTTTTTATACATTTTTAATGTTCAACAATTGACAAAATTGAATATTTTAATTAAAAATAACGATCTTTCCTCTAACGATTTTAGTTATTTTGTTGTAATTAAAAAAAAAATATTTATCATAGGGCTTTAAAACATTTCTTACCATTATGTTTATTATTATTTTCTATACACAATTTAATTTTCATAAACTGAAACACAAATGTTCAAAATATTTAGGCTAATTTTAAACTATTTATACTATGAACCTATTCACACTATTATTTACGGAAATAGTCTTACACATAGTGTTGGGAAATATCTAAATAAGTAATAGATAAAAATGTATTTATGTTTATCTTTACCCATATAAAATGTAGAACATAAATTATTAGTTATCTATTCCTAACACTGGACTAACAAGTCTTGCCTGCTTAATCGGTAAAACAAATTTAACATTTTTGAATATCTTTTTTATACATTTTTATTTATTTTAATCTTCATTAGATTATGGAAACTCAATACTCATATTCTCCTACTTCATATAATTGTATATATACGTATTAAGTATAGACGAGTTATCAATAATAATTAGTATTTCTTTTTGAACCGATGAAAATAAATTAACAATCATGGCTATGCTATGTATTTATGTATATATACAAAACGGTTAAAATTTTATATTTATAGGTATTTGTATTTTGTAATATCATATTTAATGGTATTGATATTATTGTTTTCACTATAGTTAGTAGTAACTGTGCTCAGTTATCACATTATCGGTATGTACCACTATACCCAGTATAGATACTCTTGATATATAGTTAGTATTGAATTCTTTAATATAACACCGAGGCGAAAGAAATTGAATAATAAAATGTTTGATATTATTAATTTTAACGGAATTTAAAACCTGTATCTTTTATTAACATTTTTTTTTTAAATGTAAGTTTTTTTGTAAAATTAAGTCAGAGAATGTCTTTTTACGTTTTAATGAAATATATTGAAAGAAATAAACTATTTTGTTTTATGTTTATTTTTAATATGTTTTAATTGATATATTTTTTTTTTTTTTATCAAATACCAATCATTGAAATATGCAAAATTAAACATGAATTTATCTAGATAAATTATTAGTAATTCATTCCCAACAATGCTTATACATTGATAATAATAATGATTTAATATTGTAATTATTATAAATTAGTTCAATATACCGAAATACTAATTTTAAAATAAATTGCTTATAGCAATATAAATAAGTTGTGAAATATCTTTAAGGATAGAAACTGTCAAATTATCTCTACTCAGAATCGTTTTCTCTATATGCCTAACTTATTATTGAATTAAAATGTAATTCATTCATTCCATTTACCTAGGTACTTAATACACTTGACGAGATACACCAAAGACCAACTATATATTACATCAGAGTGCGACTTCCCCGTATTTAATGTGCATAAGTGAATTAAATGCATTATATAATGCTATTATTTAACAGTTAGTGTATTAAATTCACATCGCCACTGATAGAACTATTTGCCATGCTATGGCCCATAGCATAAATGGTTAAATCTAAATCTCTTTTTGTAAGTAAATATAAATGTTAATTTATATTTACTTACAAAAAGAGATTAGAACGAGATTATTTTGGTAATTTGCATAAAAATGTAATTAATTATATGCTTTTATAATTTTGTATAATATTATATTATATTGAATTTATAATAATATACTTAGTAATATAATTGGGTAAGTCGTAAGTACCTCTATATATAATTATTATATTCTGTTTATAAAAATGTGTTTATGAATAATTATACGGTTTTTGTATGTGGTTATAATACATTATGTAATTATGATTATAGAAATGGACATTTCACACAAGCAACTCTATAACGTATATTACATAATATACTTTACCTCTAGTTTAAACTTTATACGCGATATGATGTATAGGTACATACTATAGACTGTAGTGGCTGTGGGCACTGAGTACATTTAGGCTCATATAACTATATAATAAATTACAGGCAGACAATCAGATTAAGTACAACAGTTATTAGTCTTGACTCAACATATTTACTTTTTACATTCGATAATTAGTTTATTAATTCGTACTTTAATTCATAGGGTCTTTTTATTTACCACGATATAAATTCGATTCTTATATTTTTATTACTTTTCATATATTTTTTGACTAAATCAACTAAATGTAGCTATATAAAATTTATAATTTTTAACGTTTCTGGTTAAGTCAATTACCCACACACAATTTATAATATTTCAAGATTTAGACAATAATAATTTAGTAAATTTAGTAAATGAGCTAATCTAAGATATCGCGAGGACGACCACCACGTTGGAGTCTGCGCCGTCTGTTATGACGGCAAATCAGCCTGCGTAGAGAGTTGTGGATCTCGCTTTGCGCAAGATAAATACGATTAACGTATTAACAAGTTAAACTCTACAACTCATTTTAGGAATATTCGATTTATTCGTGTGAATTTTTGATTAACTATATATTTATTATACCTCTATGATCAAACGTGAATATTATATTATACCATACGCTGTATAATAGATAGACCTTCATTTGCATAATATATAAGAATGATGATGTAACGCTGCTACAGGGCATAGGCCTATAGTTGTAATAAAGCCACGGCGTGAGAGGGGGGGGGGGCTACGCCACAACTATATTATAAGTTATGATTATGTTGATCCCCTCTAGTTTTAAACTAATTTATATAATTTTAAATTACTGTACCTATAGCATATATTTTAATATATCAGTCGTTATGTGTAGGCATTAGGCGTAACATGTATATAGTATAAAAATATCATAAAACATGTGCGTGTTTATATTATTACATATTATACCAGTTCTGCTTATTAGAATAAAATGAGCCCGAACATTTTGATTACCTATATAGTACATAATATTATGTATACATAAAGCCAGCTAAAAATATTATCCGATTGCACTATATACATGCTTGAATATACAAAAATATTGGCAAGTAGGTACCGCTCTGCTCTACAGAGGGTATCGAATGGGGTTAATGTTATAAATTTAATAAATTTTAATTCAATGATATAAAATCATTGTATACGAAAAACGATTCTGAGCGAAAACAGTCTGTCAGCATACATAACTATGTGTATTTTATGATATTATTGCTAATAAAATAATTAATTTTACTATTAATAACATAGTAGGTTAAATTTATTTTTGCAGAAAACATTGCATTTGAAAATTTAATTGAATGTATAAAATATAATAACATACTTTAAAAGTTTCAAGCACTCACAAAAAATATTTTTAAATTACAACGAAATAAATAACATTGTTATTCTTCATATAAATATCTAATTTCGACTAAATTTGAACTTAAAATGTCTATAAAAATCAACTTTAATTAATTAATTAATAATAATAATAATAATTCTACACTTTTATTTTCGGGTGAGGGGGTTGAACCCCCATTATAAACGCCACTATTTTAAACTTTACTAGTTCGAAAATTACTTTTAACAAACTTAAAAATTATAATAGTACTTAGGTATAGTGAATAGTGAATACCTTCCTATTATCCATTAGAAGCTGTAAAACCAGCTGGTAACGTAAATGCTCAGTAAATAAAATTTAAATCGTTGTATTCTGCAAACGGGAGTCACACTATCGCGAGGCACTGACAATACGGTATGTTTATTTTAGCTGTTTTAAAAACTAACAAGAGCTAGGTATTATACTAAACATATATTTATTTTTATATCTACAGTTGATTGCTCATTAAAATATTAATTATTCAATTATTATTGATTAGCCATTTAAACCAAGAGTGATGACTGTATAACAATTTTATTTCCATTCCACGTTAAATGTGATTTGTAAGTCATACAACTAATGGGTACTTATGTTGGAAAATTCCGGCTACAGACTCGGTATACATCACTTTCCCCCGGCCATATAATACGACAAAGCGAAGTCGGTTTGATCAAACGACACGACTACGGACGCGAAGTAGAATTCCGATGACAACCTAGTTTTTCTAAGTTTGACCAACATACGGTGAAAATAATCATTACTAAAGTGATCATATATATCGGAGGAGCTAAAGCCTCGATGTGCTATTTTGTGCCCCCTTACACCCCCTTTCATACAAGTTATGTTAATGACATTCATTTTTCAAAAAAAAAATCTTGCCTAAATGTATCTTACATTATTTCTAATCGCTCTAATTACAACTTATGAGGAACTTTGTATTACATTTTCAAACTTTTTGGATCAAGTGAAAACATTTTTATCGATATTTAAAGAAGAAAAATCTAAATAAAATAGAAAATGCCAGGTGTCTAAAATAGCTTATAAAGTCTTGTAAAAATGTCAAGTATCTAAAAGGTTATTCGTTTTTGAGTTCGAAATAAAAAAAAAATTCCCGTTTTTCCTTAATTTTTTCCTCTATTATTAAGAAAAGTGCTGGAAATTTTCAATTTTGACCTCTCGAAAGTACCAACAAGATCCATTTTTCTATCATAAACCACTTTCAAAGTTGAAAATCGAAGCATTTGTTTTACTAATTTTCGTACATACAGACACAAAAAAAACACATCATTATAAAATAATTATATTATTTATGATGTTCTATCATGAAACATAATTTTGATAAATAATTACAAAAGTGTATATTTGTATTATTATAATATTGTCATTCGTCACAAGTTCGATATAATAATCACGATTTTTCTGAACAAAATAGACAACAATAATTCTGAGGGGGGCTAACCATCCTAAATCGCCCTAGATACACCTATAACTTGACCAATACTACCGAATTTAAACCTTGGTTCAGGTGATAGCTGTCCATGCTATGGTTTATATTACTCTCGATAATGGCTTTATTTACTGTCGATCTGCAGCCGTAAAGTAAAACAGCGGATGCTGACAGTTTTCTTCAAGTCTATTGTGCGATTCTCGTTCGTTTTCACGATTGCCGTTTGCGCGAGTGTGCGTGATGCAGAGCGACAAATGACGCGCTTCACCCGTTTTCCAAAGGCAGAGCCTCAATGTATGACATATCGCGTGCATATAGGTACATACATTGGTCTAGAGCTGAATTTAGGAGGGCTAAGGTCCCTTATTACCCCTAGTAGACATTTTTGAAAGGGCGGCAAACAGTGTAAACATTTAATTACAAAAAAAAAAAAAAAAATATATATTGATGATTTTAAACAATGTTTCTTAATACTTCTTTAATTCGTTATTGTGCAATGTGTATTTCGTCATAATTAATAAAAAGTTTTATTATGGTGATAACCACGGATAACACGCTTTTGGCGGTGGTGGACTGAGTACCTACACATATTGTATAGTCCTATAATACCTACGTGTAATAATAAGCGATCATTTTCAATATTTAAACGAGTTAAAAATTATTTGAGGTCTACTATATATCTATATCCTAAGGTAGATACTCTACATTGGCAATTCTTTGTATACAATAGAACATTTTGCCAGTTTAAAAGCAAGAAGATAACATTTTAAAAATATATAGTATTTGTAAAAAATAATATAATATAATATATTAATAATCAGGATATGATAGACAGTACATAACACGATAAACAATGTAGTTGTGAACCCGGCTTAATAATTGCATGACATAATTATTTTTTTTTATTTAAGGCTTAAAATATAATGGTTTTATAATGGCCTATACGACATAATTTACCATGTTTATACATTTATACTTTATAAAGGCCGGGAGGTTATAATTATGACATAAATTGTAATTGAATCAAACAATTTCATTAAGGGTCCAGGTGTCCTATTCCTATCATATATCTTGTATATCACTATCGAAATCGGGTGCAAATTATTATACGTGCTAGTGACACTGTGACAGTATACTACAAACTATAGTAAAGTAGCGTACTGAACGACGTTTCACTAGGTAACACTTATTATAATCAAAAATATGCCGCGTCAGATATTATATAATTAGCTGCAGAGCGATTTTAGAGCTAAAACACATATGGTAAATATAAAAGATAATAATATTTTCAACGATGCCCTGAAGCGTTTTTTCTTTTAAGTTATTTTTTTGAAAAGTTATAGTAATTTAAAAATGTTTAAATAGTTGTTACCTCTAAATGTAATATATTGAAATGTAATTATGTTATATTTGGAATAATAATAATAAAAAAAATCTTTAAAAGTATTGTTTTTTTAAATTTTCAATTAAACAATAGTTTTTATTAGCTCTAAAACAATTTTGAAGTAATTTATTTGCAACATAAGTCAACATTTTTAACACTGAAAATATCAATTTTGTCCTATATATAGTGCTACAACATATTTAGCGGTGCCATGCAGTGACATTACAAACATATTTTTTTGGGCGGTTGATCCAAACAATTTTAGGTGGGTGGGTAATTTTGTTAGGGTTAAAAATATTTTTTTATATAAACTTTCATAATTGAATGATTATTACAGTAATATGTTGATTTTTATTTAGTATGATAGATCAGCATTATAAATAGACATATTTTACTGATTTACTCTTGGTATTAGTCTGCACATGATTGATAAAACACATGCTGTTTATAATTGTTCCACCTTATCTAATAGAAGAACTGGGAAGATAATATTATTACGGGTATTTACTACTGAACGTTTTAGATTTAATTCATGCAATTTCGTGCATTCATAAGCGATAAGAAATGTCGATAGATAGTTAGAATGCTTTACGCCTGTATTATATAAAATTTAAAAATATTTTAGGAGGTATATTTAAGATGAGTTATATGATTAGTGTTAATTTTCACTTTTTTCTCCAGGGTCCATTATTCTATAAATCCGGGTTTGCTAAATACTGAACTGTTGATTAAAAGTTTGAACTACCGTTCAAGCTACAAGTTGTCCGCGGTATACCTGTAAATAATACTTCTGTATTATTATTTATTAGTAGCATGAATACAATTAAATTTTATATTCTATAGATATGTAAGGTTAGATTATCATCATGCCATCACCAAAGTCCAAATGGTCCACTGTTGCAGCGGTACCACCACGAGCTATAAGTAGTTGAAAATATGTATATTGTGTAATAAACTGCTATTATTATTATTTTTTTTTTTTTGGAGTTGCACAATTCCTATCTAGTGTTTCTTCACTGTTTTTGTTTAATCTGTGAAACGTATTAAAAATCATTGAAAAATTTTCTATGAATCACGTCTTAATGCATAATTTATTATAGTCATAACTCATAAACATAGTTTCTTAGTTAATTAATTATTAAAAATCTCAACAAAATAAGTTTTGTCGCCTATATTAATTTTTAAACTATGCATAGCTACGTCTAAGTGCCTAACAACCATTAATAAACACAAGCTCCTCGTATAAAATACATTTTATGTTTAGTCTAGTACTTGTTTATTATTATAGGTACATAAATTATACTCGGCTAAATTTCAAAATGGAGAATCGATCTTCTTCATGGTCAACTTCCTTATTCCTTAGTACATAAAGTCTGTCAACTCATAAACTACAGTGCATAAATTATTCGTTCAAATATCGACTTATATACGTCAATCATTTTATAAAAATCGTCTACTAAAAACTAAACAATAGAAATAGGTTCATTTAAAAAAAAAATGACATATAAATAATGGCATACAAAATTAAAAAGCATAAAATAATATCAAAAAAATAAAAAAAAAATTAAAGAAAAAAATTATGGTAACTGGTGATCAAATTTGGTTTTTTACACTTTTACACTGCATGTCAGTATATAAATATACACATATAATATTATATGTGTAATATGCACTATGCGTCAATGCGTCATGTGTATAAATTAGGACACCTACAATTAAATTGTACATTGATTAAATATAATTTAAAGTGTTACCATAGCCAGACCGCAGGGAGGCTTCTATTTCTATCATGTCTGTTTATGCCCATATATATTATAATTATTCACTACATATTCTTATAATAATAAATATATATATTTATTTACCGGATGTTTATTTAAATAATTGATTAAGTCATAATGATTAATGGTACCTAATCATTCCATTAAATTTTTTTTTTACATTTTTTTTTAAGAGATCCATTATAATTTTTATTTTTTAAACCTTGATTTTTAAATGAATATATGCATGCATACTACGACATGTGTAAGTACATAAAATTATTACAGAAAAAGGTATAGAAGGGTTTTGAGATTAATTTTGAACCCGGTGAACTATAGTTTTTAAGGGATATACTTGCACGGCTTCTACTAAAATAATATAAGGTAGAAGTTTAGGAACCTTTAACCTAATATAATATGAATAAAATATCACACTTAGGGCAGGATCTAGGGGGAGAATACGCGGGTGATTTAACCCGGGGATTAAAATATAAACATGAGTTTATTGGAGATTTGAAGTTATAAATCAGATATCTACTGATTTTAGTTTTCTATCTTGATCTGAGTTAGTTGAAAAAGATACAAATTAACTAATTATATCTGTAGCAGATTTAACTATTAAATATGATAAAGATTTAAATTATTCAGAATTAACTGAAGAAATTGTCAATTTTAAAAATCTTGCTCTAGGTATCCTACTCAATCTTAAAAATCAAATACATCAAAACATTTTGGAAATAATACATGAGTAATTCAATGACCGATATCTTTCCAAATATTTGTATTACAATCCGCTTTATTTAATTTTACCGTATAGTAATGAAATGTGTGAACGTAGTTTTAGTAAGCTCAAATTTGAACTTATTTTCAATCTATAATTGTCTAAAACAAGCTCACACATTTATCATTATTATCAATCGAAAAAGGACGTAACACGATTGCACACTTTTTACATTTTTATATTTGAGGAAACACAACATGACGATTGCACGACAAAAAATATTTTATATTGTTAGATTTTAAGAATTCAAATTTTCATTTTGAAAAAGTGACCACAATGCTGTTAGACATTTTTTCCCAAACTGAAAACTTATGGACTGTAGATTTTATTTAGACCAATCTTGGATCAGGAAAATTCAAAGTGACAATAATTTATTAAAAAACTATAATTCAAAATCTGAACTAGGTATTTGGTTGAAACAATTTTTTTGGATCTTGCATTTTTACCCTTAGAAGATATAAAAGATGATTTTGCTTATTTAATTGAAAATAGCCCAGCTGATAATTTTGAATTTGCTAATTGTATACCGAACAATTATATATTACCTGATGCCACCTTTTCACCGATTTTATAGGCAACTGAATTACTGAACCTTCAATAGACGCAAGAATGACCAATAAGCCAGAATCTTTCCATAGCCACTATAATGCGTATTTTTAAACATATCTATCTATTCACCATGTTATACATATTTTATTACATACATAAACATATTTATTAAATATTCAAAGTGAATATCCTTTAAAAATATATAGTATAAAATAACAAAATATTAACAAGCCACATAAAGAGCTAGAAGAAAATATTATTTTTATAATTAATACGTGAAAAAAAAATATAAAAATAATGAGATATCATTAAATAATTATTTACCGACATCGAGACCACGTTTTTGTGTTAAAAAGTTATAAGAACTTTATTTTGTCATTTTTTGAATTTTATGAACTTAATTTATGCTATAATTTGTTTTTTGTTTCGTGTATATTATATTATATACTAAGTTTTAGAAGAGTAAGTAAATCATTAAAGATATTATAGGACGATTATTAATGTCTTTACACCCAACAATATAATCGTTGTATTTGTTTAAATATAAAAGATAAAAGGTGCGCAATCATGTTGTGTTTCCTCAAATATAAAAAGGTAAAAAGTGCGCAATCATATTGCACCTCGAAGAAGAAACAACGAAGACTTTGATTTTTTTGGCAAAAATGATTATAAATAATATAATTTCTTATCGAACAAAAATAAAGATCAACAGGGGCAAAAAGGAGTTGCAAACCTAGAACTCTAGGACACTCTACGTTAGATCCGTCCCTGATACTCTTAAATATACTATTTATACATTATACATAATACATTTTATTATATTTTATGTATACCTAGTAAAAACAAATGTAAACAAATGTATCTAATTCATATTGTAGAAATTTGAATTCCTTGTTTTTAGCCTTTCGGTATAAAGTACTCCTGAATTCTTGAATTACTATCGGCATTCAATTTTCCTTTTAATGTGTTTATTATATACTAGTTGTGTAACCAAAATTCGCCCTGAAAAAATGAACAATTTTAAAATATGGGATTATATAGCTGTATGTCATTTTTAGTGTACCTAAATTTCGAAAATCGGCATCAGTGTACTTATTAGCTTTATATGAACTAATTCGATGGAGATGAGTAACCGTTTGTGGTGGATTTGATATAGCATTTGGTATATTTTCGAGCGTAGTTACAATTATACACAAAGAATCTCTCTGAAAATCTTCTCTTAGAATAATCTCTGAAATTGTTGTCAAAATGGGTCAAGTAGTTTTTGAGTATATAAGCTACAAATATACACTAATTTCTGTATATAGAGATTTATTTTTTTTTGTATTGGAAGATCCTATACCAAGTATAAAAAATGCTCATTAATCATTATTATGTATTATCAAATTATAATATCTATGCGTTTTAATGACAAATAGTCGGTTTTACTAAATAAAAATAAAAAATACATAACATTTAAATATTTTTTAAATATTTTACCAAGTACTTAAAGTAACCTTTACCGTATAAATTAAACTTATTTGCATAAATGTACTAATATTAGTAGTTAATACCTACTAAATACTAATAGATGCAAAAATATCATTATACATGCAAAAATATTTAGGTTTAATTTAAGTTAATTTATGATTACCTAGCTCTAACTGGAACATTTGAATTTTTTCCACCTATAGTTACATCATCAAATACAGGCGGCCGTTGTTCCCCACTGCATATAAATCCATCGGTAGTTTAGAAGGTACCTATAACCTATATATATTCTATATAGAATGTAGGTAGATGTATAGATATTACCAGGACTCGTAAGTTCATGCATTTGCATATCGATCTTGCTAAATTGTATTTAATGTTAGACGGCATAGAAATCCATTTCAAGGTATGATTAAATATGTGAAGTTTTATTTTGCATATTTTTGCATATTTATGCGTTTTCTATTTTGTAGGGTATATTATTCATAATTTTGATATTCCTATCAATATTATTATATTAATGTGCATTTTTTATGGAAATACTTTAAATAAACAAACATTTGATGAGATAATTTATAACTTTTCATTATAAAAATAAATGGGAATAGCTACGACATAATATGATTAAAAATAAAACAATATTTAAACTAAAAATAAAATATGATTTTTAAAAATATGAATAGATATTTCTTGTTATTTCAAAAATTGCTTAAGAATTTTTTTGATGTATATATTTTTAGTGCATTTAAATGCATATTTCTGAACTTTTTAAGGTATATTTCAATCCATATTTTGCCAGTTTTTAGTGCATGCTTATTTTGGTATTTATTTTAAGATATGAACTTACAAGCCGTGGATATTACTATTATGCATATAGGCATAGGCATAGCAAAACTATTTGACCAGCAGAATCGATAATTATATATATTAGTATATACAGTAATAATATAATATTATAATAATATGTACAAGCGGTTTGAAATCGTGATCGTATTGGTGCGGCAAGTTGGGCCGCGGGGTGATGAGCATCACATCAGCATGGTAGGCTTTAATGCTATATGCCTATATTATTATAATATTATGTATATATCGTGCGTCTTATAACATAAAATATATATCATAGATTATGTATAGTCGTTTATCAAGGTGCCCAACAAATAACAATATAATACGACCTATACCTGTGGTGTAGTCGGACGAGTCGATTTACAAAAACCTGTTGTCCAACTTTCGTGTGAAATGCACGAAAAACGCATTCGTGCCTAATCGCAGGAAATGGGAAAACGCACGAACGCGCATCCGTCGCCGCGATAGGAAATAATGATGCTGCAGCTATATATATATAACATAATATCGTAATATTATATTATGTGCACACGTGTATAATATATATATATATATATATATATATATATATATTATTTTATAATATATAATAGGACGGTGCGATTTCGTAACGACGAAGAGTAGTCCATAGGAATCTGGTTTTATGCCGGGTTTGTTGAACCGCCCGAAAAATTGTCTTCGGCCCCAGGGTCAAGGTTAGTGCAACTCCTATAGGTATATTACCCATGGTGTGCATGCGCCTATTATAAGTTGATATACACGAAATATTCGTAGGTATAGGCATATTTATATGCTAGTGCGAACGATACATTATATATATTATGTATAGAGATATACTCGCGCTGATGGATACCCAGGTAGGTATTTTATACCTGGGCACAATTCTGGTAGGTAGGCATACTTGGCACGTGCAGCTCGTGCACTATATAAGCGCGACGATCCGGTGCCTGTGATTTTCATTCGCCAACTGACTCGATCGCGCGAACCCGTACAAGATGAGCAAGGCCACCGGAATGTTCGTCTTTTGCGTCGTGAGTATAACAATACTTTTATTTTATTTTATATAGATTATCGTCATTATACTACCAGCTACACCTGTATAGGTTAAACTAGTAGTTATATTATTAAATTACCTAAACGTTTTTATAGCACAATTCATATTATTATACTAAGAATTTCCTCGATCTTCGCCTAAAGTATCTATATTTTAGAACCTTGCAGATTTCTGGTACACTGCAAATTGCATGATTTGTGAGGAGTGAGGACTGATGACGGGGTATAGACTATATTATGTATTAGGTATAGGTGCCCAGAGTAACGACTAGCTAAGGTAATTGTCTATAAGTTAATTAAATAATGGACCCACCTACATCCGTAAACCATATGTAAATAGTAATCGGGATTTGGGTCACTTTATACGAGAGAAATACTTTTCGACCAAAACAAAAAAGTTTAATAAATAATAAACTTTAATATATAGAATTTATAAAAAATAAAAATTGCGGTCAGCCCCTTTTTCGTGCTAGTTGCGGTCAATTTATTTTTATCTACCTGTGTATCAAATTTAAGGATCTATATATATTATACACTAAATATATGCTATAATATATATTAAGATAAACTTAAACTTCCTTTCACACTTTTTCAGGCTTAAGACTGGTAGTATGTACTGGTTGTGGCTTATTTGATATTTTATTTAATTTACTGTTCCATCCCACAACAATATTATTTGTTCTATGTCTACTTTGATTATCCATTTAAAATTTATACAACGGTGTTTACTATACTAAAGACTCAGTTAATATTTTCAATAATAATATCTGACTAATTAGACAAATACAATTTTGAACACAACAGTATACACATAAGTCGATGATATAATTACAATAATAATACGCATAAACAACCAAATAACAATAAATCGGTATATTCAAAAGTAATACACTTTTAAACTCTCCAATAATATGGAAACATATTTTTATAATAAATATGTTACGTATATACTATATATATAATCTATTTAGTATAAAATATAATATATATAGCACCTTAAATTTGATATTCCGGTAGATAAAAGTAAATTGACCGCAAACGGCACGAAAAAGGTTCTGACCGCATTGGTGCCGACACCCTAATAGTCTAATGTATAATAATATGTTACCTCAAATTTTGATAATTTGAGAAATAATACAAACAAATAGTTCTAAATTAAATATTCAAAACAGACGAATTAAAACGTCAACTGTAATGATAAAGTATATATAAAACTAAAATATTATCTGTATGGATTTTTTGAAAACAGTGCCTACGAACTTATATGGCTATAATGTAGGCCTAGGTTTGGCGGAAACGAAAATTTTTGTTTCCTAGTCTCGACCCTTTGGTAATAGTTATAAAATACTATACTTTTATTTATAGGTACTAGGTATCTACTAGATAGATATGCACCTGGTACGTAGGTATATTGCTTAACATAACCTTTCACTAAAGGATGATCAAGAGCAGGGGTGTCAAAATTTTCTGACTCTATGTGTCAAAAATTGTCTTTTTTTTGGATCGTGTAATTAAACTATAAAAATTATGATTATATGTATATATAGTTTTGTTGTTGTTTATTATTAAATAAAAATAAAATAAAATATAAATATTTCAATTTTTGGATTTACTATTCCTGATTTAGAGGAATAGCTTATTCTGTAAATGAACGAGTAGGTAACTGAATAATGAATAAATTGACCATTGAGTAGGTGCGTATTGTGAAACGTAGATACAAATCTACTATATAATATTGTAAGTTATCGATTCAAGTATAGTGTCGTAGAAGTTTAACAGTATTCTGGACTCGAAACGATGTCCTCGGCTGCAGCAGTGTATTACTGCGTGCTCTACCTATTATATTATTTCGATGTTGTGAATAATTTTTTTAATTAATCGTGCACTTCGCAGGCCGCAGTAGTCGTGATCGCGGTCAGCGAATTACCAGCTGCCACTGACGCGTTCCTGGAGCCTTTAGCCAGTCACTTAATTGCGAAAAAAATTATGCTTAAACACGGATTTGCTGCGCCTACCGCACCGGCTGGACAGACACAGTACATCTATTACGGCGGGCAATATCAACACCAGCCACGGCCGTCGCCGCCACAGCCACAGGTCAGCTACCCGGCCTACGGTCCGCAAACGTCCAGCTACCCGTCGTACGGTCCACCGGTCAGTTACAGCGGATACAGCGAACAGCTCGCGCCCGTCGTCAAACCGGCACCGTCGTATGGCTCAGTCAGCTACGTCGGATACATCGAACAGCCCGCGCCTGTCGTCAAACCGGCACCGGCCTACGGTCCGCAAACGTCCAGCTACCCGTCGTACGGCCCGCCGGCCAGTTACAGCGGTTATAGCGAACAGCCCACTCCCGTCGTCAAACCGGCACCGTCGTACGGCCCGCCGGCCAGTTACAGCGGTTATAGCGAACAGCCCACTCCCGTCGTCAAACCGGCACCGTCGTACGGCCCGCCGGCCAGTTACAGCGGTTATAGCGAACAGCCCGCGCCCGTTGTCAAACCGACACCGCCGCCATGTCTGCCCGCTAGCCAGCCGAGCGCACAGGTCGACTTCACCAACTACGCCCAACACGGTGGACACGGTTACGGCAACAGCGAGGGTTACGGAAAATAATACGGGCGACGACGACGACGACGACAATAATTAATATATATTATAGTATGATAATAATAAAAATACCACCAATGTATTATTGACTATATAAGTTTAAAGAATTAAAAATTAATTTAATAGTAAAAAAATGACAATGTACAGATAAGGTTTTCATTATTTATCAATTGCCTACATAAAAAAAAAAAAGTACAAAGTAAATTTGACTAGTGTTGTCAATAACATCTAAGCATTTCTCAATTGATCTATGGCACCATGACGCTTGGCGAATTTTCGAACAAAACCCCTGTGATTTAATTTTAATTTGAAGACATTTTTTTGTTTGTTTTAATTAAATGTATATTGTGTGTGCTAAGGAGGGTCCAATATTTAAAAAATCTAAGGGAAAAAATTTTTCTTAAAATTACCCCATAAAGTCGACAGTCTTATTGTTTTCAGAAAAAACCCTATCTAAGTGACAGAGTTCAAGAATACTTCAAATTAAACATTTACCTCACAAATTAATATCTTATATGGCCAAAATTATACTACCATTTGAGAAACACTGATCTACTTCAACTGAATTCTTTTACAATATTTTTTTTAAAAAAGATTTTAACATTTTAAGTATATTTTTATAAGACAATCATAACAAATAAACACTCACATAATAAATGATTCACAAAAAAAAAAAAAAAACAGGATTTTAATTTTATTGATTTTTATTGACTAGTATTTAGTATTTAGTAAGTACAGAAATAAAAACAACTCCATGAAATGTTCAACAAACATAGTTTTGCACATCAACACTATATAAAACAACAAAATCAAAAAGCTAAAAAATGGTTTTGTTTACTTTTTAATGAACAATAAAAATTCCAAATTTATGTTAATCCTAAACTTTATTCATTGAATAATTATAAAAAATTGTAAAACAAGTAAGTAGGAATTCTTAGTCATTAAAATTTTTCAATGTAACTAATTAAATAACTAAATAAAGGATTTAGAACTCTTTTATGTTTGAATTTTTAGTTAATTATTATTTGTAATTGTTCGAGTAGTTTTTTAATGTTGTATCTTGTTCAAAATATCAATCATTTTGGATAATTAACAAGCAATGATTTTAAAATGTGAATGATAAATTTAATAGTTCAATATAAATAAATAGTATATATTGTTTATGGGTTTTATACATAAAATATGTAATAATAAGCATTATAAATAACATGATAGAGTCCCAAATACTTTACCTAACCAATTAACATAAGAAATATGTACAATCATGTTGTACACATATTTACAAATGAATAAATGATAACTAAGTATTTTTTTTACTCTAAAATAAATCTATTGAAATAAAAGCAAAGTTAAAAAATGAATAAATAACATTACTAAGTCTTTAGCAAAGAATAATATTATCACTGATTCACAGGGGCAAATATACATGGTTTACAAACTGAAAGAAAATATGAATTTAAATAAAGAAGAAATTTTTCTAAATTTATTCTATAACATTCAATATTTTAAGTTAAAATTTGAGATTTAATATTTTTCTCATATATAAGATATATGTATAATGATAATTGTTTTTCATTAATTTCAACATTCATTTTGAGTAAAATTTTAAAAATAAAAATTAAAAGGCACATTTAAACGAACACAATTATAAACATGCATACCAAATTTGCCATGGAAAGGCTTAAACAAATTATTACATACTCACATTAACACACATATGCCATACCATATATACAATACATTCATATATATGTGTATGTATGTATAATATAATATAAATATATGTATGTATGTATGTATGCATGCATGTATGTATATACACATAAAATATTAATAAAAATACATCTAACACGAGATCTTTTAATTTAATTGAACATTTGTCTTTTAATTGTAAAATTTAATATTTTATTAATAAAAAAAAATTATTTATTATATTACAAAATTGATTAAGGGTGGGAGGGGGAATTTATTAACATTACATTATAATTAAGTATTAAATATATACTGTATAAAAAATACATATTTGTCATATTAACTTTACAATATATGCACCATAGGTTCTAAAATTGTGATTCGGCAGCTACGGATATTTAAATTTGTGCAGTACATTATAATATATTTATAAAAAAATCCAGAAATATGAAAAAGGTATAACATTAGTTATAAAATACAATGATGATTAGAATATCAGATGGTAACTACATAAAAAAAAAACACAAATTTAATGTAATAAGAAAAAAGTACAAATTTAAGTCTTTGGCACTGAAAAAAGAAAATAGCAAAAAAAAAAAAATTACAACAGCTTAGTTATAATTAAAATTTTCTGGCACTTTGTGTAATAAAAATAATAACTATTACTATCCAATTCTAAGAATGCATAATATCATTAATTAATCACAGATAAAAAAAAGAATAAAAAAAATATCTCAATATAATTAGTTACATTTGAAAATGACCATTGTGATCATTGTTAGTTGATTCATCATTGATTGGTTCAGCTAACATTTGTAAATGTTCTAAGTGATCTAAATCAATTTGATCAACAAGACCCTGCCTAATGCTTTCTTCGGTGGTGAAGAAGTCAGCATCAAATGCATTTGTGGAATTTAATTCTTTCACAAAATCGTTTTGGTTATCTAATTGATCTCCATTAGAAAAATCTACATAGAACATAAACAAAATATATAAGTTTAAAATTCAGAGGTAAATATTTTTATAACAGTTGTTTAGTTTCAAAATAATTTATCAAGTACAATTTGCTAAATAAAATTATCAACAGAAAAAATTGCAGTAAATACTAGTGAAGTTATTCTAGACTACTCTTAATTATATATTATTTGTGATTATTTGATTAGCTAAGTTGGCATTAAACATTATTTTTATTTATACTTCACTTTGAGCTAGGAGTTTTTTTTTTGTTGATCATTTTATTTTGTGATAAATATTTTTACTACAAATGCAAGCCTTGATTAACTTAAATCTACAAACTAAAAATCAGCAATATGGCTAGCCATAAAAAAACAGTGAAAGTACACAATGAGTTTGAATTTTTTGTTAAAAGTTATTTTATTTTATTTTATTTTATTCAGTTTCTTCATTTTATTTTCAAGATAACCACACATAAATAGTTATATTATTATATAATCTCTACTAAACATCTAAATCTTAGTAAAGTATATTAATAATACAAATAATTACCTGTAAGTATTATGTCAGGAATACTGGAAGGAGTATTAGGTGTGGTATGAGTTTGGTTGGGAAATTGGAGAGACTGTGATGGTGATGTACTAAAATATCCCATATCTGCTGTCATTTCTGAATTGACATATTCCTCAGTCTAAAAAAAAAACTATATATAAGTGTTCAGGCTAATAACAATTAATATACATAAATTTATTAATATATGTGTATAATTACTTGTTGCAAGTATGCGTTAGTGGGAGAGCCTATATATTCCAATCCTGTAGACACAGGACTATCAAGCTAATCAAAAACATAAATAAATAAAATAATTAAGTTTAGTTTATTTTTAAATAAGATTGCAATAACCGTAAAATAGTTTAGATAATTACCAATATACATGCAGTTATCTAACATAAACATTAGTATTTATATAATATACACAATAGATATGCAAGATACCTACTACAACAACCCTTGTTTTTTGTTTTTGATAAGAAACTATAAAATATGTGTACTATATAACTATAAAAGGTACACATTTTACAATCTATTTTTGACCATTTTACCTGGATTTGGGCAGTTATCCAAGCTGATGGATTTGAATCTTTTAGCGATTGCATCACCTGATTCCAGTCCAGCTTTATGATAGCGTAACCAAAATACAATTAACTGTTTGATATTTTAAGTAAAGCAAAGGTCTAGTGATATTTGAATACACATTTTTATATTACATATTTTTGATTTGTTATTTTGGATGTTAGAGAGAATTGACCTATTATCAAGCTTGAAGATAAGAAAGTTATCTAAAAAACCTTGATAGGTTTTTTTATATTTTAATTTTGAAGTAATGAGATTTTAAAATTGTAAATTCAATAGGTGTCGCTCCTTTACTTAAGATGTTTACCATCAATTACCATTACTATTTTTTTAATTTTAACTAGATTGTTCAGTAAAAAATTGAAAGAAATTTATTTTAAATTTAGTAGTTCACGTTTTTGGTTGTTTATAAATATATAATCAAAATTGATGCTTTTAAAGTATTAAAATAGATAATTCACGACTGGATTTGCCTGAATTAATAGATATTATATTGACAAATCAAGTCAAGAATTATTACTTATTTATAACAAAAAATATTATCATTGGTAACAATCAATTTTGTTGTAACATATATGTTAAGTTTGTTATAAGCATTAGAGAAAGAACAACAATTATTTTTTACTTACCATCATATCCTTTATTAATATAAGCATAAACCAAAATAAATTATAATCAATTATTCTAATTATAAGAATTTATTTGATTTATAACATATAAAAATAGAAAATCCATTCCTCTGGTTTGTTATTATATATTATACAACTAATGAATAAAATATCTTATTTTAGTGGCTCACCATAGAGAAATTTTCAAAATGATGTTGAAGATTGTTAGTTTGTGTCAGATTTGAATAAAAATCTTTTTGTGTTTGATAGTTTTGATGTTGATTAGTGCTACTAACAGAAGAATTGCTAGGGGAAGATGGGCTCTGTGGGCTGCCACACAATGGACTGGAACTTCCATACTAAAATAAATTAAAACAATTAAATATATATTAAATACAATATGCATATAAATTTGACAAATATGTATGTACATATTATTATATTTAAATTTAAAAATGTAACTTAAAGCCTTTTAAGACCTTTGATAGTTTAATGTGAACTGTGGGCCGCTGGTTTGTAATCACTGGTCTAGCATATAATAGGTCATAACCATAAGCAAGCCTTTTCTTGAGTAATTATATATGAAAGCCATAGAAATAAAAGAACTACCTACTGAGAATTATTATAATAATGGTATTAGATATCAAAGTGATACTAGGAAATTAAGAATGTTGGTAAGTAGAATATCTAAAGAAAAGATACATATAATGTGTCTCGAGGTTTGAGTGATAGGGCTTTACTCAGCTAAAACTTGATGGTGGTCTAATTTATTTTTTAGTCTTAAAATCATAAATTTTCTTTATTAAATATATTACTCTATTTTAAATAGAATAAAACATTCTGAACATTTGAGGCAAACTATAAAAACTCAAATGACCGAGTTGTACATGGAGCGTATAGACACTAAATAATTTAGTTAGGTTTAATACTTAAATGTTGAACTGTATATACTTAAAATAAAGAGTAAATGATAATTAATAATATACATACTTGAATTGTAAGTCCTGGAGATGATTGTGGACTTGGCCTGTTGGATTGTTGATTCCTATATGACCCTAAAGTGTTTATATTGTTAAGTTGGGAATTTCCTATGTTTAACTGAAATTACAAGAAATGTATAAGTATCATATTTATATATTAATATTTTGATATGATAACTTACATGTGAAGAATTTATTTCAGTTTGACCATCAACAAGACCACAAGACTGTTGAGTTTGTTGTTGTACTGGTGACAATGGAATATGCTGATACATAAGTGTTTGTACAGGGTTCATTTTTATGCCATTTATTTGGCCAGTTACACAGTTCATATTTGAATTTTGACCTAACATTTGTATTTTAATGTTATTATTGCAGTTCTCTCCTGAATTACCATTTCCTGGACTATTATCTACAGTAAATCCCTGTAAGAAACAAGTTTAAATAAATAAACATCAATATACTGAACACATTTTTAAAATATACTTAAATTGTTCTGTCTATTATCATGCAGATACAGGCAGTCATTTTAAGTTTTGTAAGCAAAATGAAATATATAAACAAACATACATAATACATATAAAAAAGGTATTAAGTACATGTATATAATAAATATAAAATTAATTAAATTGCGTGCAACTAACCTTACATGTGCGTTGTAACCTATGGTTCATAAAGTAAGGAACACTAAGGTGATTCTGCAATCATATCAAGGTACTTAAAATGAATAATCAAAAATCTAAATAATACTTAATAGATAAAAAAGAATTAATTGCAAAGCAAAAAATATGTTTATTATGTTTTATTAAATATATTTTCTAAAATACAACTGTCAGGATATCAGCACATTGTTGTCTCTCTCAGACCCTCCTCTTAATATTTTTAAACTATAACATTTCACACACTCATATCTTGCTTTAAAATTGAAATTTCATTAAAAGTCCAAAATAAAAATATAGACAATGTTCTTAAATTTAAGTTTGATAATAGGCCAATTCATTCTAATACTTAAGAATGGTTTTGCTTAATGCAAATTTGTTATGTTACATATGGGCGGAGAGAGAAAAAAATTAATAGTGTGCTGACAACTTCTTTAGTAAATAGTGCAAAATTGATAAAATGTTGTGAAACCATGCATCAGAAAAAAACAAGCAAGTAATAATAACAATGGAGAAAAATAATTTTTATGAAGTTTGAGGACAAGACACATTATAAGATACAAAGTATAAACAATTCTAATTTTGAAAAAAAAGAGAAATAAAACAAATGAATATTTTTTATAAATATTTGGTACGATTTGAATGCATTAAACAAACATATTACATTTTGGCTACGAGAAATAACTCAAGCAATCAATCTACAACACAGAAAATTAACATATCATAAAATCTATCAGGGATGAAATTTTCTGAAGAATTTTTTTTGTTAACTCACTGGTAACACAATGTCACAAGTGACCACAGTAGTTTGGTTAGGAGAATCAGGTGGTGGTGAACTTGTAAATGAAAACCGTGTAGGTGGCGTACGGCTGTTAATTGATACTGGGGATAGGACACTTGGACTCTGGCTCGGAGTACCTTGAGAGCCTTGAGAACCTTGTGGACTACAACCATCTGTCGTTAGTGGACTCTGCTGAAACAACCATCTAATCTAATCACATACTACCAAAGAATTTGGTTTCCTTAATTTATGTATTAAAAGATCTAAATTGTTAATTTTGTATGCATGTAGTTAGTATTAATATGCTAAAAGGAAATAAAAAGAACAATTATAATATAATATTAATCTTACGTTACTATTATAAGGAGATGATAAGTTATATTGGTCATCCTGATCAAGAGGAGCATGGATTGGCTGAGAAAACTGAAAGTTAGTGAGGTCTGGTAATGAACCAGTATTGTTGCCAATGGGTATTTGAACAACACCCGGTTCTTGTTGAGTAGTGAAAACGCTAGAAAAGTCAATAATAAAAATTTGTTCTGTTCCCAAGAGATTAAAAAATAATGGCTTACTGAATTCCAGGAACTCTAGGTACGTCGCAGCAAGACCTAGGTCTTTTATCCGGTGATGTTGATAAGTACCTTTTTTTATCATACTGCTGGTTATCAATTAAGGCTAAATAAAACAAATTTTATAAGTATTAATGAATTTATTTTTAACAGTAAAAATTAAAAAATAGGTCTTGTGGTAGAAGTTGTCTATAATGCACGCACCTTAATACCATATTTCTCATTAAAATAGTGTTACAATGACGAAATTTTGTTTTGTTTTTTGTTTACTAGCGTCAAAACGTTACTTATATACGAAAATCAATTGTGTCTAAATTTACTTTTATATTAAGAATATCAATAAACTGTATTATTGCCTATTAATACACACAACGAGCTATGCGGTGTTGCCTTATCTCAAGTCCGCAACGGGACTCAAATAAATTTTATTAGCTGTACAGGTAATTGAACCAGAAATAATAAAAATAATAAACAAATATATTCTTTAAATAAACAGTATTCTAACTTCAAATCATAAGCATATTAATCTAATATCGATCATGGATACAAATGCAAACACTGGTCCACCCCAAAACTAATGAACGTCGTATTTCCAATTATTCTAATACATGATTTAAACAGACATTTCCTAATGTACAAAACCAAAACATTAAAAAAATTTCATTACACCTAACCGATTTGCCACTTGGAGTGGCTAATTTAAAATTAACCCCCTGCTCAAACATAAACTTATGCTCTTGCAACGTCCAACATACTCATTAACAATACTATACCTACTGCTAGAAGCTCATATTCCTGATAATAAAATGATGACAAGTTTCCTTAATGAATTTAAATCTGTTTCAAATCTATTAAGATATCTTCTGACCAAGGAAATAAATCTCCGGTTTACTAGAAAAATAATGTCTAATAATAACAATAATAATTCTGTCACAGACAAATCTCTCTTAATATTACAATTTAACATTAACCGACCATAAAACCACGTCTACATGAACTAGAACTGATTTAAATAAGAAGCGTATTGATGTCCTCATAACAGAAACGCACTTTATGAATTATTGTTATGTCAATATCCCAGATTATATATTAATCAAAACCAACTATCCAGATAACACTGCAATGATGGTGTTGCTATTTTTGCTGAATTCACAATTATATATCATCCTGCACTTAGCTTTTCTCAAGATTTTCTTTTAAGAACTCAGCCTTTTTTATTTCAGATTAACACTATGTGTATACTCGTACGAAAATTATTAAAAAGCAGAAAGCTAGAACACTTAGTGTACCGGTCTTGAAAACCCACAGACCAAATTATAATCGTTTAGTAAATTCACTTAAAAAATGCTTACTAAATTTAAGTTCATGACTTTGCAAAATCACCTAATGAATGTTTCTTCCAAAGGTAATCTTTGGAGAACAATAAACAAAACAATTGCTCCATTATAAAAAAAACCAAATCTCCCTATTATAAAATCTAATGGAAGTTTTATGTCCTCCGACTCTGAAAAGGCTTAGGTTTTTAAATTTAACCTTTCTGATACATTTTAAAATAAAAATAAATTTAAAAAAGAGTAAACACTAGACTAAGACTAGACTGTGCTTACTTCTGCGCTGAGATCCAGGACTGTGTAGATGAGCCAATGATTCAGTAGAACTGCTCTGTGACACACTCTGATGTAAAGCTGAATCTGAATGAGTACGCCTCCAACTGGTATCAGGTGGAGGGGGTGATAAATAAGGTCCACTAGAGTAAGGAGACTTATCCGCCGATCGTTTTTCTGATCGCATTGGGCCCACTGAACCAACGCTACGGCCACGCTCTCTGTAACCGACTGATCGACCTCGGACTTGTTGGTTTGGATTAACAATTACTTCTTCACAACCATTAGTCATCAACTGTAAGAATGGTTTTATATTGTTATTATTATTACAATATTAAATTATAATAATTTATAGATGAGAAAATAAGGGACTAGGAAACAAGTGCAATCAATTATTTCTAGAGCATTTCAGCTTATTCGGTTACTAAGCAGTATAGAATATTGAGTACCATAACTATGTCCAGACTTCAGATTTTACATTTTTTTTTTTTTGTAAAACTAATTGCATAATTGCAGTCTGTATATTTTGAAACTATTATCTAACATAGGAGGTATTAATATAAGTTAAAATAAAAATGAAGGGTAGAAATGCATTTAACACACGTTACATATCATAATGAATAATGCTTTGAGAAAAACTAATATTTTTTTTGTTTAACATTGAATCTTCTTTTAGATATTTATTGTTATTAATATTTTGATCTTTATAATTATAATATCAAGTAATAACAATGGCGGACGAAGAAAGCAAATGCCAAAAATACATTATAATATACTTCAACATTTAAATTTATTAATAATTGTATTAATTTTAAAGGAACCGTTCACAAAAATATATTTTTATTTGATTTGAGCCTTTAAGTTGGTAGTCACGTGAGCAAATGTCACCAAGATTGTTTTGCATATTTCAATGAGTCAATATTTATAAATTAGAATTAATACATAATCGGAACATAGTAATTATTGATAGCTAAAAGAGTAACATTTAATAATGACAATAAATAATAATGATTATGATTAAAGTTTAGCTATCTATTAACATTTTAATAATTTGTTTTTGAGAGATAAATTAGGTTAGATTACTTTGTAAAAAGCAAGTTTTAAATTAATTATTGCATTGAATATTTTAACGCAATTGTGTATTTTCATTAACTGATATACAATAATAACTTTAATGACACTAATCATTAATCGAGTAATCGTACTTTATTATTTTTACTTAATAATACATTTCAATTTTAAGTAAATTATACTATACAGGTATATTAAATTAATTACGTTTTATCAACGGTTATTTATCTCATTATCTGTGACAAGGATAAACAGTAATATAATGTACAAACGCGTAGATATTATTATGTTTAAATTACGTACTTGAAAATGGTATTATGTGCGTGTACATTGTACAGACTAAAACGAAAAAAACAACACTAATACCTAACTTATCATGCCTATTAAATAAATGTTCAATAATGGTGCAAAAGTGTTGAACTATTATTTTAATAAAATACATAAAAAAGAAAAATAGACAACAAACTTATAATAAAGATAATTTTGTCTAAATAAAAGAGCATCTGATAATAAATATTGCACTAAAAAAGTGCATATTAAAAATACGTAGTTTATGACACTATATTATAATATACTTATGTTCTATTGGCACTATACCAAATATAATTAATCATCACCGTGTTAAACCATTTGGAGGCCAGGGAGAAATATTAGCAAGCGCACTCCTCCACCATGCCCTCAAAATGGATATGATTATAAGGGGTGTACCCATTTGTACCGCCAAAATCAGAAAAGATGGTATTATATAGCTTTGTCTATAAAAAAATGCTGTTTAAGTTTCACCACCTGTTTAATCCACCACAAGCTTTATTTTCTAACCATGCTTAAGCTTCTCATATTTCCATCCATAAATTGCTAGGTTGAAATATTATAATATATATTATTATACTTCATAAACGTCATTATTACAAATAAATTGAATAAGTACTGATGTATTGCGATATTTCAATTCTCAATTACATACAATACTTACACAAACGTAATATTTTACATTATTTTTGATATTTTATTAGATATTGTTATTTACACAGATAAAACAATTTTATAGAAATCTATTACTATAGTATTCCTAACGCACATTTTGATGACTAAATTAATTTATATAAATATTTATTTTGGCTGCGAAAACGATACACAGTTACATAGGTGTATTGATCACTGCACTGCACTGCTGCAGCCCCTATTTTATAGTTGTGCAGTACAAATAAGCATACGTGTAGTAAGAGTTCAACAAATGTGTAGCTTTCATTATAAATGATTTATATTCATATATTAATGAACTATAAATATTATCAGATTTTATAAAAAGTTTTTTTATTACTTCGTTCCTCCGCACACACTATAATATAAGCTTGGCTTATATACAGAAAAACTGTGCCGTAAATTTTTTTTTTTTAAATAAGTGTAGTTGCATTGACGTGAACCTAAATTCACAATATTTTTAACATAATTTTTGAAGTCTCGATCAAAAAACTACCATGGTTATAATTTTATTATAATGATAAAATCATTCTAAACTAAGTATCATAATTTAACGTTAAATAACGAGAATGTAAATTTAAAGTTGGAATAGAAAAATAAATTGCGAAATCTATAAACATGTTTTCTAATTAATATTTTATAAATTCATTTAAAATAAATTCAATTTAATTTTCACAATTGCTCTTTGTTATTACGCAACTGGCATTAATGTATTATGAGACTTTCAAAGGATTAAATTGTCAAATTTTAAATAATGGAATCAGTACGCTGGTACTTGTACGCAACCTGCAGATGAGAGTTAAGGGGTTATCCAGACTTATTTTGTTTTGTTCTCTACGCAAAACATATATTATATATATGAAAGTAAATACTTTCATATATTCAAATGGCTATATTTACATCATGTTTTAAATATAAATTCATAATATTAATAAACACATTACAATATATATTTTTTTTATTTTAAACAGTAATTATATTTGAATAGAATTGTCAAAACTAATTTCAACATAAATTGAAATGTTACCATAAGGCATAAGTGCAATTTACTTTTTCATACAGTTGGAGAAATATCCCTTAGATGGGCCTTAAGATGTTTTCTACCAGATTAAACTTACATTAGTAAAATATTATACACGAATTTTGGAATTTAATGCATTCCTATTATGAATTAAAATTTATATTTTAAGTATTTATATTTATATTTAATTTATATTTTAGTTTTATGCATGTACCTATTTTAATTGTAAGTATTAATCATGTAGGTTAAAGTATACATACACGTCCTACTTGTATAATAAAATGTATATTATTCACGTTTTTTAAAGTAGCTCTGGCTGGTTCAGAACTTCAGACCATATAGATTTAAGGTAAACGGATATGGTTAGTATAAATAATTATGGTGTTCAAATATATTTTCGTACTAAAAAAAAATAAAAACGAAAATATATTCGTTAATGGCTGGTGGTGTCAACAATGACGTATTTATAAAAAATAAAAAAATATTGCTGAACATTACGTAGTCACTTAAAAATTAATTTTATTTCTACATTTTTTTGGAGTGACTAGAAAAGAAACACAAAAAGATCGTAAGATAATATTGATAAAAATCGTTTTATATTTAGAGGATTAAAACGGAGACATCATTTCAAGTATGTGAAGTTAGCCTCCAAAGTACACAGGAGCTGAATTTGTAAGTAATTGTAAGTTGGCTGTCCGGTGTAATTTCACACATATCATCATTTCTGCCGCACACAAAAAAAAATGTCTGTAGATATAATGTATAATAGTATATATTATATACATATTTTGGACGATATTTTATTTTCAAATGACGAACGACGTGGGTGGTGCGCGAGGAACATTGATTCTAACAACGGTGGTGTGGTAATATAGAAACTTATTACCTATATAGAATTTAATATAATTTTAAAAAATAATATTATTATAATATAATATACCATCGAAAACATTTATTTCGGTATAACATAATATAGGTGACCGAACTTTATCATTTTATTAGCTTTACACGCAACCAAAATAATAATATTAAAATATACATTATGCCGATCCCCAATGATTATTTGACATTTTTTTTTTAGTATTTATTTTAGGGATCACGAATCCGTCGGCGGCATATAAAATCGTAGCGCGGGAGGAAGCGTCGTCGGCGGTGGAGAAGAGAAGGGATTCGCGTGCGTCGCGTCCCTTGCGATATTGATTGTGGTGTAGGCAAGCAAAGTTGCGTTCTATGCGGACGCGTGATCACAAGTAGGTCATCCACCGCCACTGCCGCCGCGATTACCAAACAGACCTGTGTGATGCGTGCGTGCGTGAGCGCGCGTGTCGCCACAGCCGCTCGCACAGCCGACGGGCGCGCGCGCCGAATGCTGTCCGTCTGTCTCCGCGGAAAATGCACCGACGGCGGCACTCCGGAAGTAGGGCACCGCGGGCCACGTGCCAACGCGCGGAAGCGGTGTCGGCTAGAGGAAGGGCAAAAAACAAACTAAAGTTGGGAAAAAAATAAATACCGTTCCGGCTTTGCCTTCTTTTATTCATGGTTTCTTTCGGGATAAAATCGTTCGGCGCAATAACGACGCGTGGTCATTATTTTGCACGCTTAATATTATAATATAAATTCTATTTACAAATTGCATAACAATAATTATTATTTATTTATTACGCATAAACATGAACAACGGCGCGGACGTACGTAACGATACTATTACAATATTATTGCAGTGTACCGTGTACGCGACGATGACGTTGTTGTTATTGTTGTTGTTGTTGCAAAGAATAAGCGTACGCCCACCCCGTTATAAAAGACGCGCGTGCCCCGAACGGAATTCGCGCTTGTTGTTCACGAATAATGTTTTCACCGCCGGATTGATACTTTACTATAAACACAATATTATTATTAATTGCGACTTATTATTAATATTATTGATTTTATTTTTACTGTTACGTTATTGTTATTATTTGTGAAATTCAGTACATTATATTATTATTACTGACCGTTGTGTGCGCACGACGATCGATAACATAATCGGTTTATTTCACAGAATCATATTTTTTGTTAACACATGTACCATTGTTGCATCGTTGTGCGTCTATATAGTATCTAGTCTGACTGTATAGTCATGCCTGCAATACGACACTATCTGTATCGAAATTCGTTTATTTCGGTTTTTTGGATGTTGAATGATACAATATAATAAAAAAACAGATTTTAATTATTGAGGTTTTTATTGTAGATAACTGTAAGAGGTTATATCCATTAAAATTTATTAATTTATAAAGATCCTACATTCACACCGTACAATAAAATTCAATTTTCATTTTGAAAACAAGTCTTAAACACAATATGATTGATTTATTCAATTTTTTTTTTTAATTAGAATCTGAACCTCTATAGGTAAATAACTGTAAATATTAAATAATCATTGATTTATAAATTATTCTTATTTCTTAAAAATTGCTAATTTAATGTCTTCATTGTGTCATACTGACATCGCAATAATTCAAAGTTTTTAAAAGATTTACTGTTGACTGAATTTAACCCAAATACTTTTATTTATAATTATTAGGTATATTTTAATAAAAAAATAACTTTCTATTACGTATATAATATAATTTCGTAAATATTAAAATATTAAAAACCTGTTTGATAATGTAATTTTTTAACAATTAGCTTAAATTTGTTGATATATAATTGTTGTATATTTATATTTGTTTAACGTAATATAAATGCTTAAGAATTGAATTACATTATGATGACTGCATGATGTATAAAATAAATACAAATTTTCGTTTCGAGTAGCTACCTAATAAAACATTAACTTGTTTATTATCTCAATTTATTTTTATAATTTTTATCATTGAGTACGTGGCAAAGTGATGATAGTAGCTATGGTGTGTCGCATGGTACTATATTTTATCTAAACCATGTACCTATTTACTTAAATATTTTAAACAAATTAAAACTTTAGCATAAAGATTCAAACCGCCTATAAATATATCACTGGACAAAAAATATTATGTTCAACTGATAGTGTTATACAGTAGGTTATCGATTAGTATGCAGCAGAGTGAATTGCCGATGTCCGCCGGATGGGACGTATATACAGTTACTGCAGCAAATTGTAAAATGTAATAAAAATGCTTGCAGCGGCCAAGAGGACACACATGTTCGCAACAAGTATAATAATATAATAATAGTATAATAATAATAATAATATAGTTAATAATAATTAATGAATTACGTTTGAACGTGATCAGTTGCATTCTATGGCAATTTGTATAATTAATTTACGAAGATTTTGGGCAATATAATTATTAATTATATTTGTTTGATAACATAAGTATATTAACATAATAAACTAAAATATAACATTATATATACAAACTCGTACACGTGCCAATAAAAATAAGGTAGTTTTATGTTGTTTAAAAAATAGAGTACATTTAAAATAAATATATTGTGATACAAAATTTCTTGAATTGTACATCAAATATAATATATATTATTTTTTGATTACAGGCAAGTACCTAATTATAAATAACAAAAATACCAAAACAATAAAAATCAAATGCAATTAATATATAGGAATATTAAAATTGAATTACAGACAAGAAATATAGAATGCTTAATCGGTCGTCTATTTGTTAAAATATATAAATGTATAGAAATTAAAAAGGTATAACAGGTGTGACAGAAAAATATTCAGAGCCCAGGTCATATCGTTGCAAGGCAAAGTTGTCAATGGGTAATGGTATGAGAGCCCAAGTAAAAACATGAATGTAGGCCATGACGCAAGCTCAACAAAGTGATCCCGGCTGGTCCAGAAACGCGAAATATTGAATAGGCCCCCGTGAACTCACTGCATGAATAGAATTGGAACATTTTATCAACGAAATTATTTCACGATGAATCAATGGGCAAAATTGGATACAACAACAATTCAAAACTAATTTGTTTATTGGTTTTACTACTTTTAACTTATAGTTGGACGAGTAGAAAAATGAATACTATACATGTTTTCAAATTTCGATTTAATATAATTTTAGTTTCATACAATAATAATAATAATAATAACTATCGATAGGATTGTTTTGATATATTAATTTGATAAAAATTAAAAATTAAAAATAATTGATAACCTCAAATAGTTGTATAAAATATCATATTTTATTTTAAAAGGTACAAATAAAATAGTTATAAGTCTAAACATGACAATATATACAATACGTATAATATCAATATGACTGGTGACTAACCGTAAAAATACTATTTATAAATTAAAATACTAAAAATAAGAAAAATAGATATCTACAAATTCTAAAAATTAAAAAATTGAACTTTTTACCATCATCATGCTAGACAACTGATGTTTTATAATAGTCCCATAATATATACAATATACATATTATGTTCATAACCAAAACAAGCGTCTTCAAAGGATAAATTTTACGAATGCAGGATAAATGGGTGCATAATCGTTTATGCGTTTATGATATGTAATAAATCACTATTAGGTGTTTCCAAAAATATAAACTTGAGGGCCGAAAGGACAAAATTTACATAACAAGTATTATAATTTATAAATATTAAATACTGATTATAGTTTTGTATAATCGAATAAACGATGTTAATATTATATTATTAGTTACTCAGATATATGTATAAGAATCAGTCACGATGTAAAATATTAATATATTGAAGTACACAACTTTACGTAACTCTCATACGGCTGAAAAGAAGGGTCGAGGGTGTTAGCAGAGCCGTCCTAAAGTTTTTCGGGGTCAGGGGCAAATTAATACTGGTGCCCCCTCAATCATAATACACATTCTGTGATAGAAAAAATAGTCACCGAGATTTGCAAAACATTTACAAATGTGACTAAGCAAGATTATTCAAATTTATGATACTGGTATTATAATGTAACTAGTCTTTAAGTCAACAGTTTTCAAATAATAACACTCTGACAGCAATATTAACTGAGCCACACCAAACAATTAATAAGTAATTGTAATAACAAAAATATTGAACATGCAATGAGTCCATAGGTAATAAACTAATAAACTAATAACTAAGTATAAATAGTCACCGTCCAACACCACTATGTCACGTCGATAGGTACTTGCAACAATAACGAATTTCTACGAAGAATTATGGATATTTTTATCATTATTCTTCTGACACCGCCACAATTATTACATTCAATAATTTAGTATTACCAAAAAACGTAGCCTGCATATACTTTTGTATAATATTATGATCAGTGATTATTAACCTCAGTGACGAAATAAAATTGTATTATTGATATAACACAAAGAAAAAGATTTTATAAATGATAAGCTCTATTACGTACGCCGAGTAGTAATTCTACTCATAATATGTACCTAATTATTAATCTGACTAATTAAAAATTGTTTTAAAAATTATAAGTTCATCTGGAAATTTTTAGGAGGCTCTAGAAATTTCCTGATTGGCTCAGGGCCAAAGTCTCATTGACCCCTCACTCCAGGCATTGGGCATTAGCTGTTAGGATGGGTTACGAACTTATTTTAGTGTTTAATGGGATACCTCATAACTGTATAGAAAGGGAGAAATGTAGGGAAAATGGTGTTTTTAAAAATATAGTTTGGGCGCCACTGTTATTATGTATAATAAAATAGGAAAATATTATTAATCCAACAATTGATAATATATGTATTATGTATACATTATTAATGAGATAAACCACGTTGTATTTGAATTATAAATACCACAATAGCATGATAAGTTTTCTTTAACTGTCTAAATTCTAAATATTTATGGGTATTATGAGTTTATATATAACATAACCTACTTATTGAGTATTATAAGAATATCATTGCATAAAAGTGATTTTAAATATTGTCATCAAAATAGTTATCGAACTTAAAATTTAATATTTATTACTAGTAAACACGAAGATAAATCATTTTTGATTATATTCTATGGATAGATATTTAATTTAGTGAACTGTGATTATTTAGATTATTATTAATAACAGTGCAATAATTATAATGTGAAATTTGTTCAATAAGTTCCGGGACAAAAACTATTATATTTAAAAAATAATAATAAATTATAATCAGTCTAGATAAGATATCACTTAAAAATAGACGTACTACCCACGTTTTACTGACTACTATTTGAAATAAATCGCAAATCTGTTATCTTATCAGTTATCACAGTTAGTTTCATATTGTACGTGATTGAAAGTGTTTTTTGGTGAACGTTTTCAACTAACCAAAAATTAATGAACAATAAGTACCTATATTATATTTTATTATACACGAAACGGAAACTTATGGAATGCTTTCGAGTATGAAACCTTAATATTGAATAGTTTTAAGATTGTCTATTTCATGACTATTAATGATGATGACTAAAGATGTCCCGAGTTTAAAAGCCCATTAACATAAAAATAATCAACTAGTCCTACATAGACTATGTAGTATTTTAAAACTTAATTAATTTATTGCATTAGCTAAAAAATCCTACCTACTCTCGAATTACTACTAAAATGTTAATATTTTTTTCTTCACAATATTTATTGTGAAATAAACAATAAGTACCAATAAAATAATAAGTTTATTTTTTTATATATAATATACTATTTGTTTAGTAGGTATACTATTAAGTATATAATTACTTGCATTAGAGGTTAGGGCTATTTTAATTTATTATCCATATTTTCTACCTTTTTTTTAAGTTAATAGTTTAATTATCTCTGCTAACTCTTATTAAGTTATAGGTATTAAGAATTAACAGAAAATGTTTTTATTATTTTATTGATTGAATATTTTATGTAGTAATTCTAGATTATAGATCTATTAAATACATATTTTATATGAATAATAATATATTAATATTAGGTTAATAAATAATAATTGAAAACAAAAATAGCCACGGGCCACTAGGTCGGCAGCATAAGTACTGCGTTTCCAGATAAGTAATAATTAATAAAGTTAAGTAAATGTTTAATGATTATTTCAATAAATAATGAACAACACATTTATATGCGAAATAAATTAATAAAATGGTGGGATTTACTTCCTCTATGGGCGGGTCACTTAAGAAAAAGTATTATTGAAATTGTGGTTTTAAAATATAGAAAAATTGTATTTGCACATTATGGAGTGTTTCTTGAAGAAATAACTTGAGGAGATTTTTTTCATAAAATGCCAGAAAGAAGTCAATAATTTCATTGAATACCGATTTTCCTAAAATATCATTATTTTGATCCATACGATATAGGTGAGAAAACTTTTCTTATTAGAAAGCGAATTTTGTTAAAGGAAATGTTAAAACTAGATGGTTGGATTCTTAAAACTTTAAAGTTAATCAATATTTTTCAAATATAGCAAATATGGCTGAAGGGCTAATCCCCTTTAAATAGTGGTTAAGTTACTCTTCCGCCAAAAAACTAAGGTGCTACATGACACAATAATTAAAACCATAAGAAAGTGTTTCTAAGATTTCATCCCTCCTCCCCCCGCCCCATCAAAACAAATATTGATAATTTTTAAAAATTATTATGATTTGAAAAAAATAAAAAAAACATTTGCCCAAATCGGATTTTATCGAATAATTATGTATATACGTATGTTTTTAAATATGTGGTTATAAAAAATTATTTTCTACACATATTAGTTTTCAAGGACGACGTATAATTAGAATTTAGAACCATATTATTTCCGTATTTCATATAGAGGTAGTTTTTTTTAAAAAATAAAAAAGTTATGGAAGAAAAGTTAATATAATATACCTCACACATCTAATATTTATACACCCAATACTCTAACTACATGCAGCCCTGTAGGATCTCATCGATATTAATAATGGTACGAGCAATCTCAGTATTTTTAGTTTTTTTTTAGGTATACAATAATATAAGTAGTAGTAGGTTGTAAGTAGTATTAGCATAAAATCTAAATAGCGGAAATATTTTATAAAATAAGAACAACTCATGTTTTATATATTATTTATATTGTACCCGTTACTACAGCAAGTATTTAATAAAATACATAGTCATAACTATCTACTTACAATATCTATAACTTATATATAGGTATCATATTTTATGAAAGTTAGAAACAAAATAACTTAAGCATAGAAATTATTACAAAAATAATATACATTTTTTTTTATATATCGAAAATTTCTAATCAGTAGCAATTATAAATGTTTAAAAAATGTAAAATAATTATAAATAAGTACATAAGACATAGACTACAGTTTAAAAAATATTTTCTTTTTGAGCCAATTTATTTTTTACGATTTTTAGATATCTGTTAATTGATAACAAATTATAATTATAATTATTGTCTTGTCCTTATTACAACTATTAATTAGGTATAACATAATAGGTTATATTTATTATTTGCTTTATTGACATAATCTCTATTAAATTAATATCGAATTTAGGATTTATTGAGTATCAAATTCAATGATATTTAATTTCGTATAATTTTGAAATATTGGGCACCTATACAGGTGTTACATTTTCATTTGGTTATTATAATGATACGGGTTTCAAGATCCGTTTTAAATTTATTCATGATTATTACAACTTAAAACTAGAACCTTAAAGGCTTTAATATTACTAGTTATTCAAGTATAATTTCGTTTTTTTAAAATGCATTCACAATCACTAAGTGCATGATGCTAATATTATAGGCATAACATAATATGACCTTCACGTTGGAGGAAAAATTGAATAACACGTAAAAATAATAAAATGATGTGATTAAAATCTAAATAATACTAAAGAGATAATTTATTAGTTACGATTATATACATTTTTATTTAGGAAAAGAGAAAAATTTTAAAGTAAGAATATTTATATTTCATCGAAATATATAGGTATAATGGCACATTTTATTATTACATACTACTTACTTATTAGTTATCATTTGAAACTGTACTAAGTACATTATTGCTGAATTTTTACATTTGACACCAGCTAGAAAGCAATGGAAAAATAAAAATATTTTTAGTTTAATTGTATTGTTTAATAGTGGCGAGTTTGTAATCAACACAACCAGTTAATATAGAAAATCTTCTGATCACGACGAATATAATGTAGTCTTGTTAATATGTAATAGTACCTAGCTGTGGAACACCTATGATTTTCGTTTTTCACCTTGAATTAGGGCCTTGAAAATTAATGATATCCGGTTATTCAGGACTCTGTATAAGATAATCATACACTATTGTACAATGAATAAATGAAGTTTTGTACTTCAAAAGTATCTTAAACGTAATAAGATAGATGTTAATATGTTATATCTTAAAACTGTAAAATTATTTATAAAAATATCTCTAGAATACATCAAGTTGTAATGCAGTAGCTTAGCTATATTAATTATTAACTATATTATAAAACACTAACCTATTATCCTATTATAACATAATATTAAAATTATTAGGAATATCCAATGCATAGAATTTATTGTCAAATTGTAGTAATAAGTAATAACTTAAACTATTTAATGATGTAAAACATGGTTATTACTTATTAGTTATTACCTCCTATTTATAGTTATCGTATTAATGACAAATTATTGTATTCGTTATTATTTTGATAATTTATATATTTATTAAAATCGTATTAAATGTCTTAAACCTTTTTATATTATTATTTTTTTTTAAATTCTGAGCGGAGCGATGCGTGTCTTGATTTTACAATGATGTGTTTTTTATTTTTGTGTCTGTCTTCAGTCATCACTTTTTGGAGTATTCAAAATGCTTCGATTTTCAACTTTCATATCTTTTTTTGTAAAGTGAAACAAGTTGGTACTTAGGAATAGGGGGGGGGGGTCAAAAGTGAAAAGTACTACCTTATTAGTAGTAGTACTTAGTATTTATTTTATTAATTGGGAGAAAAGAAATTTAGGGAAAATGGAGAATTTTTATGCAAAACTAGATTTTAACATAATCGATTTTCTTATTTAGTTATAATTCAAAAATGAATAACCTTAAATACTTGAAATGTTTATATAATAATTTTCTATATATGGTATAGTTTTCAAAATATTCTCTCGGTCAAAAAACTTGAAAATTAAATTAAAGATTCCTCAAAACTTGTTATTACTGAAATTAACAAAAAAAAGTTGATCGTAATTCCACAAGTATATTTTTTGAGCGTCTGATGTTTATATTTTGACGAAATTGGATATTTAAACGAAGAAGAACGATTTGTTATTTTGCTGTTATTCAAAAATATTATGAGTGGTAACTCAAAATGTTTACATATATTATTATATTTTATTTACACAATGACAATTTCAAAACTTTTAAAACCATTTTATGTTATTGTTTATTTATATATTAGACTATCAGATAATGACGGCCGAATAATATTGTCATGGGGGATGATTGTCGCAGTAACATTAAAAATAAGTAATATCACATTATTTCCCTGTGCCGAAATGAGTAAAGCCAGAAAAGTTCCTATAGTAATTTATAAATCATTTATTCTAAATCCCATTGCAACTGTGTAATGTGTACGGTGTACTTCTCCCACTATTCAGAATTAATTTAAATAGGTATACGATGTAAGTGATGTAACTATATAAATGACTATTTATAATTAGGTATTTAAGGTATAAATATAAACCGAATATCTAAACATTAATATCCTAATGTCTAGACGTACTACCTATAAAGTAATAAATTATGATGATGATTCCTTTCGAATTTAACGATAAATCTTTTCAAATTGTTTTACAGATTTTCTATAGTTGGGTAAATTTACTACATAATATACGCATTAACTACTCTTATATACAACGCACAATATTTAGGCACCACATTTTTAATTAAACACATGAAATCCATGAAATATGTGACATAAATATTGGAACAAGGTTTGGCGCATTTATAGTGCATTTAAAATTTACGATCCACAGTAAACTAATCAATTTTTAAATTTTATGATTGATTCATATATTTTTTTTTAAAGAAAATATTAAATAACATCTTATATAATATTTTAGTGTGATTATATGATATAACACACACACACACATATATATATATAATACACGAAGAAGTTACAATAGCCAGAATATAGGAAAATTACACACTTCTTCAACATAATTTCAATTGTTACTACGGTGGTTATTGCGTTTCCAAAATTCAATTTTGAATTTTTAATACGTAGCCTAAATTCAAATCCTCCCAGGAAAGCATAGTACCTAATTGTTAATGATGTGTAGAACATTTTAATAAACGTCAATCAAAATATTCATATTTGACGTGAAAATCAAATTAATAATTGGATAGAAACGTGTAGACTATTTGATTAAAAATATTAATTCGAAATCGATGAAAAAAATTGTTATTCATATATCAAATAATATGTATGACGTCATTTTCCCACCAATAGTGTTGAGGTTGCAAGATGTATTTACGTACCTATAGGTACTAGTTAAAACAGATCAATTGTAACACTTTTATGTCTATTTATTCAAGTGCAATAATAATGTGTATAAAATGCATTAGTTATGGACTTTTGTGAATAAGGATACAAGTAAAATAGTTTTTTCTTTTTGAAAACATAGTTAATATGTTCCTATTTCAATACTCGTATAATAACTTATCTATTGTATTCATGACTTAAGCCATGCACTTGAAAACTAGCTAAAACAAACAGTACCAAAAATAATTTGATCAAAAATGTACAATAAAACACATAACGTTAACAAAAACAAAACGAATTTTAAATATTATCAATTGTATTGAAATTGTTTGATCTTTGACCGTATTCAGAAAGAAATCAGCAAAATACATACATCGGGGACTAAACATATAATAGGTTCCTATGTAAAATATTCGATAAGCATTATTTAACATTCATACTGCTCTAATAATTGAATAGAACATCATTGAAGTTTTTATGCCTGCTAATATACCCTTGTATACATAGGCGGGAGTCGTAAATATGAATGTCTGAATTAGTAGGTAGGTTTTAACCTAAAATGTATTTTTTTTTACCTAAAATTGAATTATTCTTATTTAAGTTTGGTGAAAATAATTTTCTTTATATTTCCTAATAAATAGACTTATTAAGACTTTAAAATATAACGAAAAGGTTTATTTTGATGTAATTTTTATTTTAGTTATCAAATAAGATTATTGTCCGCTCTGTATAATATATACACATTTAACACATCTATATGTGTACCTATTAGTTTATTATCATTGATCAGTTTGATCCAAAACGTCATTCAATAATCTTATTGAATAACATATACGCACATTATGAAAAAAATGACCAGCTAAATACTCACAGAAGCAATAACTAAAAAACAAATGTTTTTATTAACTCATTAACTAGCGTTTTACTAACGATAATAATAACAATGTTTTTATTTATTATCATGTTTTGAAAAAGGAACTATATACCTATAGAAATTGAATAAAATAATTTCTCTGTAGCACGTACAATTTAGTAATGTATTGGCCTTGAGAATACACAAAAATCGTTTAGAAATAGCTGAACTCGTTCCATCCGTCATAAAATTATATTGTATTATATAACGTACCTATTATATTCAACCAACTACTGCATACATATAATAAATATACAGATAAACTTACTTAAATATAGTCAAAAATAAATATATTGACACCACATTAAAACAAGGTAAAAGCAATGAATATAATTATACTATATGATATCACTATAATTATACAGGATTTTTAACTGAAAAGGTTTCGTAGGTAAAAAATTTTGGTAACACGTTACCTATAAAAAATATAAGTTAATTACATTCTACTTTACACGACACGGTATATACTGGAAACCTGGCTTAATGAGAAGCTAAACAAATTATAATATTAACGGAGTTATTTTACAGTTGCGGTTTTTAAGGGAGGGATGGCGATGCCCCCTCCTGGAGTTTTTCTAACTGTTTTGTCTTGTACGAAGTATTATTTTCATAATATATGTTTAAATATGGGTGTGAGGGGCGGGGGCCCAAGAAATTGAAAATCACCCTCTCCCCTTTGATGTTTTATCAAACCGCCACTGTCATTTAAGACTAGGAAATGAATAGGTATAATAATTATGTGTTTTGTTTGTGTCTCAATCTAACCTTTTGAAATCAGAATGTTTGTTATTTGATTGTATTTCAAAAATGATTAACTATTAACCATAGACTTAATATTTTCACAAAATATTCATATTAGCATTTACATGATACATATAATTTAAAATATTTTAGGTTTTTTGTGTTATTTATAGATTTTGAAATTGTCAAATTTTTATTGATTTATGTATAATACAATTTTAGTTAATGAGTTAAAAAGCTTGAAAATTTAATGGAAGGTTCCTTATAAGTTGTTCTTATGACAATTTAAAAATACCAAAAATACAGTCAGCATTTATTTTTTATAAGCATTTAAAATTCAAATGTTAAGTAACTATTTATTCTTAACATTTTTTTGCTATTTTGTTGTAATTCAAAAAATATTAGTTGTAGAAACGTGAAATTTGTTTTTTGTATGTATGCAATAATTTGCCATTAAATTTAAATTTACTTTAATAGGTACATTTCTTTACACTGACTTACTTTATGACAAGGTATACTCAAAACTTACTGTAGAGTAGCATCCCATTTTTTTAATTAAGTATAGTGATTTCCTTAAAAACATGCACTATACATAATTTGTATCAAACAATCAAATACAAATTACAGTGTTATAATCAATTATTAATTTTTGAAAAATTTATTTCAAGCTACGTTAAACATAGGTACATATTCAAATAAATAGCATTTTAAAAAAAATATATTGGACAAATCAATTTAATATTCGTTTATAACATGGAACTTCAAATTAAGTAGATAAACTTTGATGTTAAATTTTATATTGGACATTGGTTTTTGAAATAGCAAATTATATAAATTAATGCGTAATTTGTGTGTAATCTAAATTATTACAATTTACTTTTAATTCAGATTATGTGTTTGTTATTTATTAGTATTATGATGGAAACACATAACCGTCATCAATATACAAATATAACATAAATTTATATTTTATAGATAATATGATGTATTACATTTTGTAAAAATATAATAATCTTTATTGGTTTGGTAATTTATAAATTTAGTTTTAAGTCAGCATTTGCTATAAGTTAGTCCTTATTTTATTTTCAGTTAAAACACCAAGATTCTAATAATTATATAATCTAAAATAGTTTAAAATTATGATATGTAGCTAGTCAAATAATCATAACCTACCTATCTATACTAAAACGTTATGTAGGAACTATGTAGCTTATTAACCTATCAAAAAAACAAAAATAATTTTGAATTAAAATAAAATGTAAAAAAGCACTAGTTTTTGTTTTATTTGTAATACTTATACATATTTTAAATCAATGATAATAATTATCAAATTCGCTTATAATTTATAATGTTGCTTGAATTTTCTCAAGATTATGGATAATTTTTATTGTATACCTATGTCTTAATTTTATGTTTTTATTAAGTCATAGACTAATATTAAAGATTGACTAAATAAACATGCTGATACACTAAAAAAATTATTAAAATTGAATTCTTGACCCATAGAACTATTTTAAGCACCGTTTCATGATATAGCAGGTTAGTACCTACTTCAGTTTTTAAATATAACAACAAAGACTTTTATTAGATAAATTTTATTTATTTTATTTTATTTTTTATTAGATATTAGGTATATCAATTATATTGTTATTTATCCTCAATTTAATATTACAATACAAAAATAACATAATTCCTAAAAATTACTAATATATTCATACATATAATTCCCAATGTTATTTTATTTTGTCTACATTTTTTACATAACAAGTAATCGTCTAATAATATATTGGATTGTCAAGGTGGAACTTGTCAACTAAAAACAATTGGTATGATCTAAAGCATAAGTTATGTATGATCTGAGGGATTGTATGCCATGGTTCAAATACAATTTGCACATTTTTTAATTAATTTAACAATTTAGGGATCTTTGTAGGAAAATTAAAATAATAAGTGAAAAATATTTACTAAAACCTTAACCAGAATCGAACAGGTAATTTTCAAGACTTCAATATAGGCTATAAAAATTAATAATAATGTGAATCAACCAGTATTTATATAATATTTGTATTAATATTTTTTAAACTTTAAATCATATAATATCCCATACTTTTTAATACCCAATTAAAAGTATTAACTTTCCATTTTAAATGTAAATTTATAATTTTAATATTAATTCAAATAGTAAGATATATTGTTATATTTTTTATTTTTTATGTACAATTCAGTCTATAATTATTATTTAGTTCATAATATATTAATTGCAAATATAATGATCTAAACTTTAAATTGAAGGAGTTGAGAAGTGTTAGGTATCTAAAAATAAAAAACAAATGTTTATCCCTCTTCATTCCTTTAGTCTAAACTGCAAATTGTTTAAATTATAAATTATATTCTACATTAGATTTGCAAATAATTTTTTTATTTTTAAAAAATTTTCTTTAGAAATTTAAATTATGTAAAATATTTGATGTAGAAATTTAAAGTAGATACTGTTTTCTAAAATAAAATAATTATAAATTATAGTTTATCATTTAGTATTGAAGGTTTATAATTAATTACTGATATTTATATAGGTACATTAGGTACACATTGAAATTTTTTAGTCTGTATACATTTCTGGTATTTTTTTGTTACTTATATAGAAACACAGAATAAGTATTATTACATCAGTATTCTTAGCCATTACTATAACATACTATTTTTGTAGTTTGTAGCTTAATTTATTGTTGTACCTATTCATCTTGCTCATTATAAATCAGATTTCCATGGTATCAAACAAGAATTAAACAGCGATTAAATAACAAAAGCTTAGCCCACCAACCACTTAAAACTATCCCACATGTACAACACTGTTGCCAACTTTAATTGGTGATGCTAACAAAACAAACTTTACGTTAATATTTATAATGATATATCTATGTAAGTATGAAAAAAGTACTAATCACATTTTAAAACTGTTGAATAAAAGTAAAACAAATTTAATTTAAAGCAATAATTGTACCTAACACAAAATTAGTAGGTATTTCAATATTTTACACATCAGTGTAGTGTACCCCTGCGTACAGACGACCTTTGTGATGGATAAGGAGACTTAGGCGTGTGAAATAAGTTGTAGACAGTTTAATGTTAGTGTTTTTTTTTTAAATTTTAATTAAATCATTGTGCTTTAATTTAAACTAAAGAATTATTATATCACAGAAAAATTAAATAAATTCAATAATTTATGTACTCAGAAAAATGATATTTTTCTCATAATTCTAAACATGAATTGATCAAAATTGTTTTAAATCCAAATCAATTCAAAAATTTAGACTGGCTTGAAGGTGCTAGCTTTGGCTCTGGTAATTCATGTCTGATTATGAGCCATTTTGGACTCACCTATATAGGTCCTATCCCCAATATTAAGTTAGAATCCCTGATGATTTTCTCAATGAGAGTTGTCATGTTCTTATGGTTTGTGGCATATGTGCGATGACCAGATGGAAGAGGCCCTTTTACGTATTACCTCAATTCTGTGTATCTGCGTTATCGAGTACATTGTTACACCATTGTTTATAATAATATTATAATATATTATTTATGTTATAGCCTATAATTTGTCAGTGTATACATCCCTTTTTATTTATAACCTATTTCCCTTGCTTCTTCGGAAAATAATCGTTTATTCAAAGTTGTTTACTTTTACAATATGTGTGGTCTATCCATCCCATGACGGAATTCATATTAGAAGTAATCAAATTGTTATTTAGTTTCTTACACAAGGTTAACTATTCGTAATAGTAAATAATAATAATAATGGTAAATATATGATATGGAATGTCAGAGCACATAGCATCAGATATTTTTAAATCAAGCCTACTGATACTCAATAGGCTTAGGTACTATTTAGTTAGTCATTAAATACAGTAAGTACATAGGTAGGTATATAGTCAGTTATAAATTAATCTTCCATAGGTAGGTACCAACAATTTTCTTGAGTATTAATTAACTTCCTAACTAAAGTAAAATTCAGTTATTTAGGTATCTAAATAGAAGATGTTTTCCTTGAACTCTTAATTTGACATTTGCAAGATATTAGATTTGCCCATACTATTGACTATTGAAATATCATTACCTTAAACTTTTCATCATATTATACATTTGTAAATATTTATTTTTCAATATATCTGTAAGTATGTGTACTTAAATATTAAGTAAACACCAAATAGGTATTTAAAAAAAAAAAATAGTATTTTGTTTAGCTGTAACTAGAGACCCGGACACAATATGCACAAAAATCATGAACTTCATTAAAATATTGAATACCTAACACCTAATGAAAACAATGGGAAGAAAAACTAGACTGTGTTACAAGTGTTTATTGAATAATCGAAGCGTAAGCATAGTCCAGTGTTTACCTAAGTGGACAATATTGCCCCTTTGGGGTGCTAGAGCTATTCAGGGGGAGGGGGTAATAGAAGTTAAAGCTGGTTTAAACTCTATTAGTCATTACAGAGGCTAATTTTTCATCATATAATATTATATTAATTGTGTATTTTTCTAGCATTGAAAATATGATACAAAAGTGAAAACTAAATAAAATTTACTAATACAATATGATCTGGTCGGGTTGACAGGATAATTTGGTCAGATTAGACATCATATTAGGTCGTGTAGATGTATCATTTGACAAACATCTTGTTGGGTCTTGTCCAGTGGCTAAGCCATCCAACCACCTAACAGACTAAATTGAATCACATGTAGCTTTTATTTTCATTTGACTTTGTGCAAATAAAATTCAATTGACTAAATTGTGTGGTAGTCATGTTACCTGTACATAACACCTGATTTTGTAAGTCCATCTGTTGGACTGTCCAGATCATATTGTATGTAAAGGCCTTTACATTGACACCCGTTAATTACAGCGAATGTACAATTTCTGATTGCTTTAAATTGCTCTTTGACAAGCATAAAAGAATAAAGTGTACATAACCAAAAATTATTTACTGAGATCTGAATTTTTGAAAACAGAGATAACATTGAGCTGAAACCGTGGTGATCGGGTCTCTAGCCACAGTGATTTTGTTTTCAAAATGCTAATATACATATTTTAGGTATCTAGATAAAATACTAACTATATAAATGGTTTTTAAGAGAACAAATTACATATTATTCACATTCATAATGTTAGTTATATTTTTAGTTTATAAAAAATTTATTGGCAAATTCCAAAGTTTCTAATTATTTTTTATTAGATATTTACATATTTATTTACAAAATTACAAATGTACATTACATAATATAATATTTATTCATGATATAGATTACATAATCATAGTTAAAATGGTAGACCAATTTATTGTCAACTTGCATAGAAATATAAAATATAGAATCAATGTGTAGTTTATACATCATCCAATAATAATATTAAGTATAAACGTTGCTGTAATCAGAAAGAAATTCAGAAGGAAACCTATCCTTGAGTATATATTATTCCATTGATTATAATTAATAAACATTTAGATAGGTAGGTACCTAGTTTACACTTTCGGTTACCTACTCATTTGTTTATTTATTTTGTATGGCGGTTGCAGTTTACAATAATATTTGAAAATAATAAAATGAATTAAGATACAAGATAAAAACATGATTCTATAATAGGATCCAAATAAATTTTAAATAGATAGCTACTTATTTTTTTTATAGTATACAGAACAATCTAGTTTTTAATGGCAATAAATAGATTATCAAATAATGTATGTAATAATAATATAATATTATGATAAATTTTGGCTAAACTGTAAAATACAATTCATTTACAGTTTGCAAATTGGTAAATTAATAAAGCAACATGTTTGAATAGACTAAATAAATGTAGATAATTCTATTATTAATTATATAGGTAGGTTACCTAATAGGTTTTGATTAATAACTATTATATCTAGAGTTCCAAATGTAATTAAACCATAGTATAATCAATATTTTTTTCATTCTTCAGGTGAAATAAGTGTCCGTATCACATAGTTTTCAATATCATTATTTTTTATTCAATGGTTCCTGTAAGATACAGTTGGGTCTATAACTATAGTTATTATAAAAAGTATGTACACACTCAGGGTAATATTTGTTGATGGGGAGAAGGGTTGGAGGAAAGGGATAAGAAAAGAATTAAGTATGTTGTACATACTGACATCATACCTTAACGTTAGTGGCGTCCGACACTTCACGCATGATTTTCTCAAAGGCAGCAGTTTCCTCTGCTTGTTTCTGATTATGCAAAGCTATTTTTTCGCTAAACTTTCTTGGGTTCGCCATTGTCCACGAAGCTGTGGCGCTTGTTCACTTTCAAGGGATAATTGTTCAAACCGTGAAAAACGGGACTTTATTCGTTCGGGGACGAAGAGCAATGGTAACTGTTACACACTCGTTGGGACATTAACACATTTTCAATAAAACGCGGACACTGAATTTGGAAGACGCGATGAGCAATTTATATAATATAATATACACATTTTCTCATCACTGCGGGCTTATACGGGAAATCGCCAAAGGGAATAGCAAGAAAAAAATTCTGATACAACACACACGAATCTGAATTATTATTTTAATAACATATTACGTATCGCGGGACATTCGTGACATTATATCGTCACAAAAACCAAAAGCCCATATGAAATATTGAAACCATTGACACGCACTTGCGACGACAGCAGAACTGCTAACATGTCGAACGACCATAAAAAAAAAAACCAATAAAAAGACGGCGACGAACTGTCGATTAATGGTATTAGGTATAATTATTGCACTTGACGTCGCTGACAGTAAAAACAATAATAAAAATAACAAAATAATAATATAATATCGAATATAAATATTCGGCGACGGAGACGGAGGAAAACGATCGCGCGCGATAACGACGTCTACCTGTTGGCGAATACGGGCGCTTATTGAAAAAAAAAATAATAATAATTCACCAAATTCAAAGCAATTTTGGGAGATGGTGATTGCGATTTGTGATAACGATGAGATGGTGGGGGCGTATCTTGGCAGAAAATCGCCACCAAAGAGGTTTACACTATTGCGCTCTATCATTGCCGGTACATTGCCTACACTGTACGCCGACATTGACTGTTATCATTTTATAAGCATTTTATTAACATTTGATTATCGTTTGTTTTCATTTGTTATCTAGAATTATCGTCGGATAATAGAACTAAAATTAAAGAAGTCTCTGCCATGTGCGCCGTGTGTAGTGTATGGACTGTGGAAGATTCGAAGTAAACACGTGCAACTTTACTTGCACTATAACAATCCGTTGATATAAAAGTATTGATCTATGAGACTCAATCTTTCAGTTAATATTTTATTATGACTTTAAACACTGTTCCGATGATGGAGCCGACCACCGGTGACGCTTGTGGCAAGAAACGTAAAAAGAAACAAAATCCTGACGGAGGAAAGAGGATTAAACCACCAACGGCTGAAGAGTTAAACAGGCTCCGTGAAACAGAAAACCTTTTCTTGTCAAATATGTTTCGTTTGCAAATTGACGAAATGTTGAAAGAAGTGAAACCAAAACAATCTATTTTAGACAAAATTCAAGAATGGTTTGATAAGTTTAGCATAGCTGTGTTACAAGATATGGATACTACAGATTATAAAAAAGTACATTTTCTGAAAAGCTACTACTTACCAAAATTTATATTATAAAATTTATTTTAATATTTCACTAATCCACTAACTATATTGACACATTGAATGACACTTATAATTTTTTTCAGTATGCATATGTATTGCATATTTAGATAAGAATATACTATAAAAAATACAGTTTAATTGTCTTAGCCATCCTAATGTAATTTTTTCCCATACTACTGTTTACTCATTTATTTGTTTGAATGTTATTGAAACTAAACTGATTAAACGTTATTTTTAAGTTGTTTAAAAACAAGTTTACTATAGTTTAATAATAATATTACCATAACTTAATTCCCCCTTTTCAAAATACAAGTTTTTTGCATTAAAATGCCATAAAATCAAATTTCTATCTTTAAATTGATCAATTGAAAAAAAAACATGAATATAGAAAATAAATTTAAATGAATTGTACAATTTCTATTTGTGATTTAGGTAAGGATTTATGTATGGTTAACAAATTCTAATTATTAAAAAAATGTCAAAACAAAAAAATTGAAAGAAATTCTTCATTAAAGTTTTCATTATAGAAATTTTGATATTGATTACAGTTATTGTAATGCTCAATTTATAATAAGTTTTTAGTTCAACATTTTTTTCTTAACTAAAACATTAAAATTGCAAAATTTTAAAAAATAAATTGTAAAAATTCTTTGAGTTTCTGTATAGTTAATTTTAATTTTGATCTGAAATAATATTTACTTTTATTTGTTTTCAGGAATCATTGTCAAATATGAATACATCTGAAATTAGTACACCATTCTATCTAAATCCTCAAAATAATACAGATGGAACTTTTCGTTTTACCAAGCCATGTTCTGTAAAAATTATTGGTTCCCATTCTTTAGGAACATCGTTAATGCCATTGATTAAAGTTGATGTATCAATTGTAATGGGAAAAGTTAGTATATTATAAATTATTTAAATCTGAAATTATTTGTCTTATTAATATTAACGAATTATTTAGACATTTTTCCATAAAAAAGACTATGCAGATGAAAAATATTTACGCAAAAAGGCATTTTACTTGCACTGTCTTGCAAAAGAATTAATAAAAATACCATTTATGATTGACAATGATGATATTCAATTTTCTTTTGGGAATCATTCATATTATTTACCTGCACTCATTGTAAAACCAATTGGTACTTTAGGCAAAAAGTGCTGTTTTTGTTTAAGAGTTGTTCCTGAAAGAGATATTTACAGTTTACATAGATTTTCTCTAAATACAAACAATATTAATTGTCAATGGTATTTTAATACAGGTGTGAAAATGGTGATTTGAGTATATAAATTTATATTTTTAAAAATAAAATACAAAAATAATTTTAAATTATATAATCTAGATTCAAAAAACAATTCTACCCCTTATTACAATTCACTAATTTTGCAAGACTTGGTAATGGATGAAAATGAAATTTTGTTGAAAGAAATTATTGATATTGGTCAAAATGTTCAGGATGCTTTGATTTTGTTAAAAATTTGGCTTGTACAAAAAAATCTTGGAGTGAGTATAATTTTTGTTTATATTGTATGGTTTATAATTTTAATATTTATATTATTTCACTTTAGGGGATTGGAAATATCACCAACTATATATTATCTATGTATGTAGTATATTTGTTTAAAAAACATAAAATAAACAAATTTATGAGTAGCTATCAAATAATAAGAAATGTTTGGTTAAATTTTGGTATGTTACTTTTTTTAAAACTATTTCAATTTGAAACATTTAAAACATTTTTATTATTTTAGGACAATCTAATTGGCTGAATGATGGTATTACTTTAGTGGATAATGAAAGTAAGAAAGATGTTAAATTACCTTTAATATCAGATTTCCATTCTTCATTTCAAGTTGTATTTATTGATTATTCGGGATACTTAAATTTGTGTGCCAATGTTTTTAAATCTAACTACATTCATGTAAGTTAATCTATAGTTTTATTTATTTTTAATAATTAACATTTCATTTTATTATTACAGATTAAAAATGAATGTAATTTTGCTGTTGAAATGTTAGATAACTCAAATATGAATTCATTCCCATGTCTGTTTTTAACTAAAGCTTCTTTTGTTCAACAGTTTGATCATCTTATCAAGTAGTTATACATACTAAAGTGTTCATTAATGTATATATGTAATTATCATAATTGTAATTTATTTTAGTTTCAATAACATAAAAGTAATAAAGGATATAATTAATCAGCATGGTGATAAAAAATTGAAATTAGATTTAAGGGAAGATTTGGCCTTGCAATTTCAGCAAGTGGTAGAACCATTATTGCTTTCCAGTCTTGGTGATCGTATTACTGAAATGTGTTTTAATGTTTCTCAAGATCCTGTTGTTATTGGGAAAACTCAAGAACCATTTAGCAATTTTTTAATTGGTTTAAAATTAAATACTCAAAAAGCAAATTCAGTGGTTGAACGTGGTCCAATTGCAAATTTACCTGAGGTAATATTTTTTTCAGTACTAAAATGTACATTAATATAATTATTATATAATGTATATTGTAAACTATAGGCTAAAGAATTTCGCTCATTTTGGGGTGAGAAGTCTCAATTAAGACGTTTTAAAGATGGAAATGTTTGCGAAGCAGTTGTATGGTCTGATAGTAAAGTGGCTATTAGTAAAAAGCGTTGTATAATTAGAGATATTGTGCAATATGTATTTTTACATAAATTATCAATTTCTCCAGAAAAATTTATTTATATTGCTGATCAAGCAGAATCAGTTTTAGAGAATCCATTTGTGAGTATACATTAACATATCAACATCTATATAATTATTTAAATTAAAACTTCATTTTACAATAATTGTATTATTTCTATAATTGGTCACAAGATAATGTTAGCATTGACAGACAAGAGGGTTTAATGTCTCAGATTTTAAATAAAAACTTTTTTTTCTTTTTATATTATAACAATAAAATAGTAATTTTAATTGAATATGATTTATAAACCACACACCCTCTGCTCCATAACTTTCTTTTATATATGTACCTAAGAATTGTAAATATTTAAAATTACTTCTTTAGTTATTAACATAATCTATAAACAATTGCTAGTATTTAGTGAACTAAAATAACATCAAGTATTTACATAATTTTGTATATATAATATACAGTATATTGAATATATTATATTCCATACTATGAGGTGATGTATCAATTTTCTTTATAATTTCAGATAGTGCCAATTGGATTTGATTATGGTACAGGAGAAGCAGCAAGTTTGTGTTGTATTGATAATTTCAATGACATAGGAAAATTAATTCGTCAACTTGAAGGATTACCTTTAACTGTGAGTTCGGTACAAGGAATATCGCCTGTGTTAAGATATGCTGATGTTATACCGCCATTATCTAGAACTCATGTTGACAATAAAAGACAAAAGAAGACTAAAGGAAATTGTATAATGGCACCGACAGACAAGGAAATAAAAATAGCTCCTGGGCTTGTCGAACCAATTGAAGGTTGGTACATCTGAAAAAAAAGTAGAATTCTCTTTAAAGTTTATGATATTTAGGTGTATTACAATTTGAATCTAGTGGAAAATGGCCTACTGAACTAAATGCTGTTAGAAGAATGATTACAGCTTTTTACATAAATCTAGCTGCACGGTTAAATAAAGATTGTAATTTAACTTCTCAACCATTTGTTAATCATATAGACATCATGAAAGTATGTTCTAAAATTAATCTTCATACAGATTATATTTGGTAAATTATATTAATATTTTTTAGAATGGTTTTGTTTTTCGTTTCCGTATTTATTATCCTGGTGAAATATCGCTTATTAAAAAAGAACTAATGCCAGATGGTATGATCCGTTATAGAGATACTGAAGAGTCCCTGAATTTAGAGAGATCAATGGTGCAATTACCTACATTAACAAGCTCATTGCATGGGTAATTAAGACTTAGCTTAATATATTTAAAAATTAATTTAAGTTATTTGTTTTTAGTCTAAGCGTTCAATATCCATCGTTTGGACCAACTTGCTGCTTAGCTAAACGATGGCTTAGAAGTCAGTTAATTGATAATTTTCATTTCCCAGAGATGTGTATTGAATTGCTAGTGGCTAGCTATTTCTTACAGCCAGAGCCATTTAAAGTAACCTGTCAACCAACTATTGGTTTGCTGCACTTTTTACGCAAATTAGCAACAACTGACTGGTTTAGAGAATTTATCATTATCAATTTCAACAATGATATTCCAAGTACTTAATTATTTTATATTAACAACATCTTAACATTGTGGCAATTAATAACCCTTTTATTCTTGTAGAAGATCATATTTCGTCTTTAGAATGCTCTATCGCTAGTCAACAAAAAACTTCTTCAAGACCAGCAATGTTACTAGTTACATCTTATGACTTGGATGGTACAGCTTGGACAAAAAAAGGACCTTCATTCACAATACTTGCTCGTCTTATGCATTTATCTAGAAAGGCTTTAGATATAGCTGAAGAAAGCTTATTAAAAAATGGCACTGTAGAAGATTTTAAAGTAATTACTTTTTAAATAAATTGGTACAAAATTATTTAATTGCCATTTTAATATTTAATCTTGTTTTTATCTTAAATAGCAAATATTTAGACCTTCATTAGATAAATATGATATATTGATAAGACTGAGGAACATAATGAATCCTTTAAGGCACATGGCAGTTGATGCTAAAATGGCAAAAATTTACTCATTAGAACCACCTGAAGATAAGGAAAAAATACCAATTGTTGGGTTAAATCCAATTCAAGAGTTATTAAATGTGCTGAGGGTATGTGTATACCATATAATAAAATCATTGATTTTTATTAAGAATCAAAAATATTATTTATTAATTTCAGGATAGCTACTCTGAGTATGCATTGTTCTTCCATGACACATATGGAGGCAATGTGATAGGTGTTGTTTTTAAGCCTAATGTATTTAAAAAAAATGACTTTAAGGTAATTGTTAAAATATTATATAAGTTATATAAATTATTTTAAGATAATATTTTTGTGTTTTAGGTAACTAATGTTAATGGTCAGAAATTACACAAGTCTTCAACTAGTATAAAACAGGTTGAATTCAATTTAGATGCGTTCGTCGAGGATATAGATGTACATGGTGGTTTTATTGTTAAAGAAATTGAAAAATGTAACACATCACTGTTTTGTAATTAATATTATTTTATAAAGAGAGTATTCAGTTGATTTAAACAATAAAACTATAGACATAATTATTTTGTATTGACTTTTTCAACACACAAATCATTAAAATACAGTTTGACAAATTGTAACATTGATACAATTTTTGTTCATCAATCGTTGAGTACTATTAAACTAAAGAAAATATTAAATTATAGCGTAATGTAACATTTATATCATACTTTTTTTTTCTTTATGTGTGTTCTTTAATTTTAAATAACATTGTTCGGAGTATCATAATTCCTATTCATTTTTATGTCTTCCGGTTTAACTACAATGGTTTAATAACTATTTTCAGTACAATGTTATTTACAGCTACAATTAACACAGATAACTGCCTATGAAAGCTGCCTAAATCTATTTTAATTATATATAATATACATTGTGTTAAAAAAAAATAGTTAAGATATTTTTAATATTCACCGAAATAAATTATATTTATAGACAACTTATTTTAATATTGATAAGTGTTATAATTTATGATTTATAAAAAATAATAAATGATACTATCTAATTGTATAAAAATAAAATTAACACAGTGCGTTAGAAGTTATGAAAAAAATTTGTTTTCTTTAAAATTTTGTTATTTGAGTCCTTTTGTGGCACCTAGTTGATGAGCATAATATCTATAATCAATGGTTTTATTTTATTCATTTATTTTAACAACAATTGCACATTTATAATGCAGTATGCACTATACAAATATATCTATTATAGATAATCATATAATATAAATGTCCTCTCAAAACCAAAATAAATATTGTATAAATTATAATCAACAATATCACCTAATTATTAATTAAATGATAGCCTTTGATAATATGACAATCAGTAGCATGGTGAACAATTTTAATCGAAGAATCAAAATATATTATATCCATCCATACCTACCAATCCGCTCATAACAAGATTTATACCAAAATCGATCGATCTGCTCGCAACAAGTACCATTATTATATTATGAATGATCCGAATTGGGTACAAAATAAATTTTTCTGGGGTAGAAATTTGTGTTTCTCTACAAAAAAGTATCATAATACTATTTATATAAATTTAGTTTTATCTAAATTTGTAATGATGTATGCATATTTTGAAAACTAAACATTTAGAAATTTTTAACGTGACACTTCGGTATAAAGTCAAATAACAATTAAATTTATACTACAAAGAAAAGAGTAAACATTTTTAATATTTAAACATAACACATATTACATAAAAAAAAACACGAACATAGACATAAGCCCATAATTTATAACATTGACATGTGTATAGGTACCTACTTTCCAGTTTCCACACAGTGCATAAACAATATATTAACAAATCGACCGCCACCACCACCACCCCCAAAGATCAAGGGGAGCCGCGGTTCAAAAAAAAAAAAAAAAACGCCGCCGAGGACAATCGACGCCAATTGCAAAAAAAAAATCGCGACTATAGATTGTGCAATTCTGACGATTTCGGACGAACTCGAGTCTTGGAATAAAAATTGAAAATATTGGTTGTGGAGGTGGTCGTGCACATCAATTCCCATCAACAACACGAGACGCTCAATGCGAATGCGATGCAAACATATTTCACAGAGTATTCCAGTCTTCAGCTTCCTTAGTATAGGTCAGTGGTTCTTAACGGGGGCGGTACTGCCCCCTTGGGGGGCATTTCGGTCTTTCTGAGGGGCAATCGTTTTGAAGGGAGTTTTGAGGGGGCGGTGAGCTTTTTCAAACTCGGAGATTAAAAATAATACAATTTATTAATATTTAATATTATATAACAACACTACAAATAATTGAAATTGAAATCAGAATAGTTGTAATTGCGTTTTGCGGTTGGACATTTGTAACAATGGTGATCTACGTTTAGCTTTGATCAATATCGAACCAGACATCGCCACGTTAGCAGCTACTCATCAGGCTCAGGGCAGTCATTGATGGGTATAATTTTTATATTTTATAATTTTTTTTTTAATAGGTAGTTAAGTAATTCTTTTTGTATGGTAAAGTAAAATGTTTATATTGAGTGGTGTAAAATATAACCATTACTATCTAAAAATAAGAGTTTTTACTTTAGTTAATAATGTTATACTATACTGATGAATAAAAAAAATATATATATATGTTTATAAGAAGAAATTTTGATTTTGCATGAGGGGGGGGGGCGTTAGCAGTTAGTTATTACGATAGAGGGGGCGCTGAATTAAAAAAAGGTTAAGAACCACTGGTATAGGTACTCGGTACAATCGCAGAACAATAGCATTGAACCAATGAGTGTGGGGTGTAGCCACTGCAAAAAGGAGTTGTACTCCGAGATGAGCAAAAACCCGACTGCTTACGTTCAACGGTGTCGTAAGTTTTGTTTACATTTTTGGCATAGCAAACATTTAAAACGTTAAAAATTTAAAATACACATTTAATATTTCTCTTCTGTCCTTCAACAGCCTCGACCTTCTAACACAAAAATGTGTACAAATGGATAATTTAATAAAAAAAAAAAAAGAAAAGATTGTCAATGAAATATTGTTGAATTTAAAAATAATTCTGAACCGAGTATAAATAATATCGAACAGGCGTGACTATTATTATAGCATAAATAAATCAATGGATTATATCTGATAGCGCAACAACTACAAATTCGAAAGGTTGAATGTTGTTGGTGTTGTAAAACAATATTTTTGCAACACCTAAAAATGTTTCGGTATTGAAGATGCTACATTTGAAACGGCCCGATTAGTCCACCGACGTTTAAGAATGCGCGGTAGAATCGCCTTACTTCTTTTGTGTTTATTTAAGTGTATATTATTCACCTGATATAATTGACCGTTATAGAAAAATAGACGATAAAATCGATTGCATTACGCTTATACTTTCTAAATTGAAAATAAAGCGTTTACTGTTATTTGTGCAGCGGACTGGTATTTGATTGATCGGTGGAAAAATTTCACATTTTTTTTTTTTTTTTTTGTAACTTTGCAGTTTTAACATTCAATCTAGAAATGGTTAATAAAGCGCTATCTAACGGACGATTAAAGGTCGCCTTCACGCACCCGTGACGATAGCTCATCGCAAGAGTGCGCTATTACAATGATTCCATTTTCTCGCACGATTGTAGTCAAATTTAATACTGTTTCACAAGAAAATTCCGAGTACCATAAAACATTTTAATTTTTAATTTTAGATTTTGAACGGAGCGATTAATGTATTAATTGATGTGATTTTTTTTCTGCCTGTCATCACTTTTTGGGATAGTAAATGTTTTGATTTTCAACTTTACGATTGAACTCAATGGTTGTTTTCTGGCGTTTCTGGTAGCAAATTGGATTTAGTTGATATTTAGGGTTGTCAAAAGTAAAAATTCTTTTAACTTTTCGAAATAACAGTGAAAAAAAATAAAGAAAAAACGGGAACTTTTACGCAGAACTAGTATTCGACAAAATCGATTTTTTTTTTTTTTTTTTGTATAACTCATAAACAAATAGATTATATTTCATTTCTTACACATGATAAAAATTTTAAAATATTTTTGCTCATTCTTAATTATATATAAGCATTTGACATTTTCGTTTTTTTTTTTTTAAATAATTTTGATAAAAAAATATTTGCTGTGTCAAAAACCTAAAACTTTTAATAAAAGGTTACTCATATAAGTAGTATATATCATAACCAAAATCTCTAAAACATATATATGCTTAGTTTTTTTCTAAGGGATTATAAGTTAAATTCTATACTATAAATTACAATTTGTACCTAATATAAGCTAATGGGCCACTTTCACTCGGTATCGTTTTTTGTATTCAACGATTTTTCATAGAAGATATATTCATCAGTTATATTGACAGTTTTTGGTTCCAACAAACTGTCACGACACCCTCAAAACACTGGCTGTATTTATCGAACGATTCATATCTTTAAATTGTAACTAAAAATGACCTGCCAGATCTTTCGATTCAAAGATGAGTTATTAATGATAAGCTGCAACTGGAGTGCCGGACTCTTATTATAGTGGGTCATAGAGAACTTAAACGTGCTCATAATCCAATGCTTTGAAACGTCATAACTCATAATATGTGAGGTATGATTTTTCTTACCTAAACCGGAAAATATGCTACTTAATATAGTTATAAAAAAATATATGTGTTTTTATTTTGGTGGTATACACATCATTTGTTTGTAAATGGCTGTCATACGGGTATAGAACAATCAATATTGACGTCATTTTATTAGTACGAAAAAAATGTAATTCGTATTAGTTAGGTACCTTAAAAAAAAAAAAAAACTAACCGGCCAACGCATTTCTAACACGCGATTACACGAATGTAATAATTGATGTGTATCAACGTTGAAAATAATATATTGTATGAGAAGTCTACACACATGATACATTATAATTTCTAAGGAACACAATGTGACGTTAAGGACGTGCCGAGATACGCGTCACAAAACGTTGGAAACGAAACGTTTCGGTCCAGTGCTGCTCGATGCGGTGCGGACGACGGAAGGGCCGCGTTTCGCGGCGTTTCCGGCGACGGGGGACGAGAGAGCCGCGGCGGCAGGACGAGGAAACGACGGCGTGGAACAGCGGCGTTTTGTAGTTCCTGCCGGGGACTGGGGCGGACCGCAACGTTTCGTCGAGCGGGCCGGACACCCGCCGTCGTTGGTGTTTCGCGGGCAATTGTGCGTGGTCCGGCGAGGCCTGCATGTCACGCACGGGTCCACCGGCGATCCGTCGGGTATCGCGTAAGCTGGCAAGTACGCCACAGCGAGGCCGTCGTCCGCCGCCGCGCCGTACCGCTGCGTCTTCAACTGGTCCCGCAGGTTGCCGTTCTGGAGCTCGGGACGCGGCGGGTGGTACGACGCCACGGCCACCCTCGCCGCCGAGGACGCCAAAACCGCCGCCGCCGCCAAGACAAACCGTAACGACGACATCACCAACGTGCGCGACCCTTAAATCATAATATTGGGCGGGTACATGGGGCATGCAGAGGTGTCGTGCGTATTAAAGCTATCGTGCAGCGTTGTATTATTATCGTATTATAATATTATTGGATACGACCAAAATAATAATAATAA